>CP045905.1:5486540-5899673 GCA_013387185.1 Caligus rogercresseyi | reverse complement strand
AACCCTGTAGCATCTGCTTATAGCCCTGGTCCATCACACACCACTTCTGTGGGACACAGCGCTGCTGAGGTTTGGTGACAGGTTCCCCCCCTCGAGAACGGCCTCTGTTAGAGACTCATTCGTTTCGCAGACTCCCGGATGACAGTGGAGACGCTTTGTACAAAGGATGAAGATTTCCGCTATCAGAGAACATCCCGCGCCAATCTTCAATGCCAGGTCTAACGAGTGGGTTACAGCAATGGACAACAATGAGCCAGGGCAAAGTTCTGCCAGACGCGTCCGCACTCCACTTATCTTCCGGCCATGTTGCTTGCCCCGTCAAAGGGTAGCCCTGCAGCTTTTCAATAGGCAGGTTCAGTCGCAAAAATATGTCAACAATGCACCTGAACAGACTGTCTGCCGTGGAGTCTGGTGCACTGTATAACCCCAAAAAAAACACTTTGTTTGCCCATTTGAGAATCCACGTATGTAGATGGCAGGAAAACTGTTTCCGATGAGCTGATTCTGTGGTGCCATCAGCTGTCAACCCGAAGTAACTTGAACAATTTGCCTCCTGTACCACTTTCGCTGCACAGCATGTGCAACTGCTCAATCATTTCGTTTTGATCGTATCCGAGAGCCAATTATCTCTCCGCAGCATCCATTGGCGAGCTTCAGGAAGAGACTCGGTGCGATCCAGCATCATTAGCAAAAATTGCCGTCCCGATGGTCGTGGCCACGGAGTGGTAAGCCCTGTCGGAGCAATAGCGCACCGACTTGAACGCCTCGTTCAGAACCCCTTGGCAGTTTTCTGATCTTTTGCCACCACGTCGGAGAGTAAAGCGCTGATTGGGGTGTTATTAAGTGCAGCAACTTTATTCACGGCGCCCAGATGAAATGTCGATCTCTCATGCTCCTTGAATTTGTTGGTGGCTTTACGCCAATTCGAAAAGCCCCCTCTAATGAACACCGCGTCTGCTCTCTCTTCTCCTCCTGTATAAGACCTTTCTCGACCGCAGACACGCAGGTGTAACACAAGCTTTTCCACATCCTTTAGGTAATGCAGCCACTTCCATTTTCCAACCATGCTGATTTGAAGGATCTGGTAAAAGTTTCAGTCCCGAATTGTTTTGCTGGAAAATCCAAAGCTTGCGGCTGAAACGGCTCTGATGGCAGAGGTGATGTCCCTGTTTCCACGACACTCTCCTCAGTATCTTGCGAAGGGCTAGCAGCAGTGCTAACAGGGATCACATCAGCCAGCAGCAACCTTGTCCTGACGCTCCAGTGCTTGATAATATTCTTGGTCCAATGCGTTGGGCTTGGATTACTATTCTTCAAAAGTTTGTTTTTTGGGGAGGCTTTGAAAAAAGACCGACATCCTCTTCTGCGACATGTTTTTCGACTCTTGCTTATTTTAACACAGCGCGGCTCGCGGGTTTTGTTTCGAGGAATCTCAATCACGTCAGGACAAAAGAAAATCTGATTGGCCACACAACAAATTGTATTATTTATTTTTTTATACTTTCGTACAACTTTATTCTTTAGTTTAAATATTTATTTATTACTAGGCCCCGGCGGTTGGTGGCCTACGGCCCCAGCATTTATACATGGTAACATATCTATGGATAATATTTGATGCAAGGATTGAACCTTGCATCAAACAATGAAGTTTTTTAAAGCTTGTTTAGATGATGATGGAGACGTCGTATAGAAGTAGTTATATGATAGAGAATGATGTGAATATTTTCATAAAAAGGAGAGGGAACAATATATATTATCCAGTAAATCCTGATTAAGTTCCTCTCCTTATAACTACACAAAAAATATGTATTTTTTCTATTTTTTTTTTTCCCTTTTCTTACTTTACAATAACTTTAATCGTCTCTTTAAAAATATCATTTCGAAGCTCCTCTACCAGGGTGCTGCCGCCCCCCCCGCACCCCCCTTCCCGCGCCCCCACTGTACCACTACACCACAACCTTGGCAAATTGAACCCCTTTCTGACGTTCTGCTAAAAGTAAATGACGCTGAACGGGCCGCAAGACTGCTCATGACCTGAGTGGGTATAAATAAATGGTATTGCCTATAATTACAATTATTTAAATTATATGACACACTTAGTAACATTTGTAAGGTCAACTATAATCTTACAATTGCTCTATAGCAAAAATATTGTCATAATTGTTTTAAAAAATATTAGATTATTAGATACCTTTTTTTTTACGTTAAAATATATTAGGAGTACAACAATATATAAAATTTCTTATTTACAAAGAGATGACATATAAAAAAGGGTAGGCGGAAAATTGTGCCGAAGGAAAATTGCCCGAATGGAAAATTGCCCGAAGGAAAATTGCCCGAATGGAAAATTGCCAAACAGAAATGCCTGAAGGAAAATTGTCAGAATTGTTTAAGTATTTTTTAAATCCTAAATGCCCAAAGCCTTATATCAGTCCCCTAAGAACTCCAGTTTGTACTCAAAATGTTAGGGTTTTTGGGGTGCTGCTGGACCTCAAAACGCGAGAATTTCTACCTCGTATGCTAAAATAATTCATGCTAGCCCCTCAAAACCCAGTTTTTGGTTCCGACGAGTCTCAAATGTAATTGTATCCATGTCTTAATTTAAGCTAAAAATGAGTTATTAAAACCGTTGCTTGAATAAGTTATGTTAGACCCTTAGAACACAAATTTAATCTCAAAATTTGGGTTGATTTCTGGAATAATAGCTCCTTTTGATCTTGAGAGATATTACATCATTGGATAAAGCTAATTTTACAAGAAAAAATCACCCGTGTTTTCCTTTGTTAAATCCAGTATTTTTATGCCTCACGTTTTGAGGTCCAAGTCAAAAAAGGGTTATCAATTTGTGTTAGGAGCCTTTTGATTGATAGTACCTGCTTGGCTTAAATTTATATAATACTGATAATTTGTCAAATTGATTATATTTAGTTACAGTTTATAACAGAACAAAGAATATATAATTTAAAAAAAACATACAATAAGTCTCTGGCCGTTATAAAGACAGATAGATCGCTTATTCAATACGCAGGGGAGTGCATCTTTGTCTATGCATCCATTTTTTGTTTCGTATATGAATTTCATACGCAGCAGGATTTAAATATTAAACTAAGGAATATATTTCTTGCATCAAAATAGTCCCCTTACTTATAAAGACTAAGCTAACAAAGAAATATATATTAGTCGTATAAACATAAATATATCGCCTATCTATACAAAATCATTGTTGTATCCATTTTTCTTTTGTCTTTGAATTTTAGATCAGAATTATATGTAGTACATATAATCAGACATAATTAATTTCATTTGGTTACAAGAATAGAAAGTTATTAATATCAAATATATACATTTTGTAAGCAATTAAATATATGTTTGTTTACTCCCACAAAATAATTATTTCTCACAATAACTGATAATATTTATGTTACCGTATGGTCCAGATTATCGGTTGCTCCGTATATAAGTCGGACAGGCCAAAAAATGAAGACAGAAGGAGGAACAAGGCATATATGAGTCACACCGGAGTATAAGTCGCACTTGAAAATACCTACATATATGGAAATTGTCTAAGAACGTTTTTATAGTGCATTCAATCATTTTGTAACATTTTGGGGAATTTATTTGATAGAGAGGCAGAAAAACTTTAGGGTACGGTTTATTTGATCTCTACCTGAGCTAGAAACAAAGAGAACCCACACTTCAACACGGCCATCGTGCTAACATTCCTCACAAACCTCTCTATTATTGTACTTATATAGAAAGATCTGGATCCGCGAGTCCCGTTGAACATATTAATGAGCCGAATCAGTTCTAGGAGCGACCACATTGATGAGGAGCTCCCAAACGTCTCGTCTCCTCCTCCGATCATTGAGGAGGAGGATGAGACGAGACGGGCAATATAATGACTGGAATCATGCCACCCGTCCACTCCCATTCGAAAAATTTGATCCCAAGCAATGATGAATCAATGTAACCAATAATAAGAACAAGCAGGAGCACTCTGCATGACGATACTTTTTTTTCCTTCTTCTTCTATAATACGTACAATAATAGAGAGGTTTGTGAGGAATGTTAGCACGATGGCCGTGTTGAAGTGTGGTTTCTCTTTGTTTCTAGCTCAGGTAGGAGATCAAAGTTACCGTACCCAAACTTTACTATAAGTTGCACTGAAGTATAAGTCGTACCCCTGGCCAACTACGCAAAAAAAACTACTACTTATACTCCGGAAATACGTTGTATATTTTTGTATAAGAGTCCCAATACTCAACTGTAAATCTATTATAGTGAATACTTGCTTTCATCTACGGTGGCATCTCAACAAAGGATTTTTCTTTATTAATGATTGCATACGCCAATCTGCATTAATGCGTTTACTTGTCTTTTTTAATATTTTGTTCTATAGGAGAATTTAGTCAGTATATATCAGTTTTGCTATCGAAGTAAGATATGTCGAAATTTATAAAAAGTGAAAGAACCGATTGATCCTAGTTGATGAATTCAACATAGTATTACAACACTCGGGAAAATAGTGGAACTATTTATTGGGAGTGTTGCGAAAGGAAGGCAAATAACTGTAGAGCAAAATTCACACCAAATCCTCAACCGAAGTTGAGATTGTTAAATATGGAATAAACATTACCATGAATTTGGACTCCGAGAAAAAGCCTTGGACATAGGGTTGCCAACTCTCAGGGGAAAAAATAAGGACACCTCATTTGTGGGCGGTGCGAAAAATATGAAGCGGGGGTCAGGGGGCAATTTCCTGCATTTTGACCAATATTAGGGCAAATAATGTAAGGGACACATTTCCACAGGTTACACAATTTATTTTGAACACAAAACACAACAATTACAAGATAATGGACCACGGGAACACAAAGTGGTTGTGCATTTTTTTCTTCATTGAAATACAGTATGTACATTACGTAGCCTTGTTAGGTGTTTGCGCTCCAGTGATTTGTTTAAGTTTCCCGCGGATGTCAGTGTGCTGTCTGATCATTGGTCACAGAGTAGATAGGGGGGCTGAGAAAAAATAGCATGTTTATCGTAAATGCCTTCTAGCAGCATATGCATTCATTCCATTTACATTTTGAAACTAGTGTTGACTCGCACGGTAATGCGGGACATATTGCGTCCCGTTACAAATCAATACGGAACCCTACTTTTGATTCCAAATACGGGATGATTCCGTATTTCAAGGGACGGTTGGCAACCCTACTTGGACACCAAGAAACGAGTCTCCTCCCTCCCTCCCATTAAGAGACACATTCCCCCCACCTCGACTTCGTGAGTGGAGTCCACTACCACCCCCCAGACTAACGCACCCCGGACTATCACCCCCGTGCCATTTACTCCCATTACTAATATTTTTTATTCCATGAAGTCGGGACGAACTTTGGCTTTTGATCATGGCTAATGTTCTTCCGGAGTCTATATTGATGTCCGATAACTTTACGACGTACAGGAAGATGGAGGAACACCTTGGGTTTACTTGTTTTGGAGTAACACACAAGCAAAATTATGTAGACCCCATAACAGGTAATAGTTATATAAACATGAATTATTTTAATATAACCATGATTCAATTGTTTCCATTCAATTAGGTGCTCAGACTCAGACCATCGAGTCCGTCTGGAGTCAAGTTAAGGATTCTTGAGGCGCTTAGGGAGCTCAAGTACATCCCCAAGACTCTTCGACTCCTACCTCAAGCAATTTTCTTGGGTGAGGAAAATGAAACGATCTGGATGCGACATTTTCCAGAGTGCCATTGAGCTGATTGCTCAACAGTACCCTATAAATGTTTAATTTAAATGAAATATAAAGATATATTCTATGCCAAAATATTCGTCAATATTTTGTCCAGGACAGAGTTGAGGGAGAGAGTATTCTGGAAAAACTTCGGGCTTTCAGCAAAACTTTTAGCTAGTACAAGGTAGACTTGAGGAACGTCTAAAACTAACAGGATATAGTTGGCCGACTCTAGTGCTGCGACTTTTTATTACTTCCAGTTCAATATCAGTGAGGAAACCGATCAATAGATATAACTCATGCTTCTCAGGGGTGGGGGTAATGAAAGCTGAGATTTGATGCTAGGAGAGGAGAGTAAATGGGTGAGATGATCTTTTCCAGGAAGTAATTAGCCAATGACCGACTCAGCACATGTTTGAGTTGCAGTAGCGCAAAGAAGAGTAAAAAGGTCAATGATTCTAATGTTTGGAATACCTAAGAAAGAATGAGGGGGAATTAAAGTGTCGGAGAAGTAAATTCGTTTAAAATATATATTTATCATCTTAAAGTAATATTAAATGATTTATGGATTATAATATAATAAATTGTGAATGAAATTTATTTGCCATCAAAAATAGATTAATACTTTCATGAATTAAAGTGTAGGAACAGTAAATTCGTTTAAAATATTTTTTTCTCATCTATAGTAGTATTTATTTATGTCTGAATTATAATATATAAATTGAAAGATAATATCTTAATTATGAAGGATACCTAAAAGCCATTCTCATATCAGCAGCAACTCGTTACATGGCGCTCTACATAAGGATTCTGTAGGTTTCAAGCTGGCGATTTGCGGGTGACATTGTTCGGTACTCACCCCCCCCCCCCCTGCTCCAAGAGGACCTCTCCCTATCTGAAGTTTTTACTACGGCTCTACAAAAAATTATAATCTTAAATTGAATGAAAACCATTATTTCCTAAATTTTAAGATATTTTTATATCAGTAGATTTTGATTATATTTGTACTTGATTTTTTCATTCTAGAATAATTTTTTTACTTTATTTACTGTATAAATTTTTATCTATAATTTTTATTTATATTTTATAACATGCATTCACGTTAAATTCAATAAAGTGTAAATGGTGATAAAGCACTAGTGAAAAAGTAGTTAAAATGATTTATTTCAAAGTGACGCCTATAACTTCTTGGATTTGTAATTTTTTTGTAAAAGAGACCATATATCCATAGTAAAAACTCTTACAAGTCATGTTAAAGTAAAATTTTATTAGCTTAATCATTTTACATATGTTAGAAAATAAATAAAGATTAATTAGCACTTTTAATGCTAATTTTTGATAAGTTTGGTGACCAGTTACAATTATTGCGAGATTTGAAATGAGAAACACAAGATTTATTAAATAATGATAAACTAAAGTATTATTATTATTTTATCTGATTACATTCAAATTTTAAACTGGTCAATTGTCACAAAAAAAAAACATAGTTAACTTCATAAGCGGACTTCATGGAATAAAAAATATTAGTAATGGGAGTAAATGGCACGGGGGGTGATAGTCCGGGGTGCGTTAGTCTGGGGGGAGGGTAGTCCTGTTAGGTTTGATGATCAAGGCTCCTTCACCGAGATTTTATGATCTTCATGTCCTTTGGACTGTTAGATTCATCAGGACATCATGATACTTATTTCATAGAAATACAGGACTGAGGCGTCCATAGCAAACTCCAAAAAAGAGAAAAAAGTCTTCAATATGGAGGAGGTTATGGAAGACGGAACTCCAATCACGAAGATGAGGGGTAGGGCTCCATTCATGAATACGAGTGGCAGGACTCCATTAACGAAGAGGAGGGACGGGGAACCCTATACCGAAGACGAAGGAAGGAACTCCTTGGACGAAGACGAGGGATGGGAAGCTCTCTAACGAAGTCCGACGAGGGGTAGGACTCCATTCACGAAGAGGAGGGACGGGGAGCTCTCTAACGAAGACGAGGGATGGGAAGCTCTCTAACGAAGTCCGACGAGGGGTAGGACTCCATTCACGAAGAGGAGGGACGGGGAGCTCTCTAACGAAGACGAGGGATGGGAAGCTCTCTAACGAAGTCCGACGAGGGGTAGGGCTCCATTCACGAAGAGGAGGGACGGGGAGCTCTCTAACGAAGATGAGGGAAGGAACTCCTTTGACTGAAGAAGACCGACGAGGGGTAGGACTCCACTCACGAAGTCGAGGTGAGGGGAATGTGTCTCTTAATGGGAGGGAGGAGAGACTCGTTTCTTGGTGTCCAAGGCATTTATCCCGGAGTCCCGGGAAGATAGAAGGAGAGATGGAGGAAGGAAGGGATCGAGGGATCTCCAACAAGTTTGAAGTCTAGGCCAGAATGCTTTCATGACACCCAAAAAAATTGATTCCCAACTATGATCAGTGGAGGTTCTATTATTTGACGATGGTTGATGGTGACGTCACTCTTGACTCTCTCTCCCCCCCTCATGTTTATGAATTGTATATAAGGCGTGCGTTTTAAGCCGTGTAAAATTGTTCCTGTGAAAATAGCTCTATCGCTGTCCATGAGCACAGTTGTATCATTAGTCCGATTTTATATTTCGTAATGTACATTGAATTGCTTTGTGACTAGGGGGGTATTTAAATAAATTATTATTTACAAAGAGAATGAGAGCTTTTAAAATATTCGGAGATAAATCGCCGTTTTGACATATCTTTTAATTATTTGAAGAATGGGACAATCGGCAAATACATGTAAGATATTTTTTTATAAAAGTCCTCAATTCATACAAGGATTCTGAAATTTAATGAGCATCCCAGAAATTTGTAATTGAGCTGTAAATTTAGAACCATCAGCAATCCCATTAGTTGATTGTAAAATTATTTTAATCCATGAAGAGGGAAGGTTAAGCAACTTAAGTAGGACTTTGATATATATCTCGCTCCATCATAACTCTTCCTACCACATTTAATTTTAAAAACCATGGCTGGAAGGGCACATAAAACTTAGTGAACGTTTAAGAGGAAACTTGAACCTTGCCACGTTAAAACATGAATTCACAACCAAATCGTGGGCAGTAAAAATCTCTTGTGTTAAGGCAGTTTGCTCTAAAATGACAGGATCACCAAATCTTTTTATAAAAGGTTTTTTGTCTTTATTTTTGTATAAAATATCTATTATCGTGTCCGACTGAATTGAGGTTTCCAACCTCCATAAAATTCTCTGAATTGAAGCTAAAAATAGTGCAAGATTTTCCAAGTCCTGATTAGTTAAAGAGTACCCATGTATAACCAATTGTAAAATGGCAAAGAGTAAAATATTTTCTCTAGTCCCTGTTATAAAATACACCCATTTTCTGCACGATTCTTAGATAATATTTTGGCAAAAACTCAATTAGAAGACAAAGCCCACCTCCTACACAGGTTTCGGGACGCTTCAATGAGGGGAGATATGTTTTGTAAAAAAGAGTCGCAGCCAACAATCTTCTTCTTTAAGTGCTAATTCAGCAAGAGATGGGATGGATGTGACCCTATACAAAACGAATGGAACCACACGAGAATTATAAAGGTCGACTCTTTTTTGTAGAGATAAGTTTCGCCATAGTCTAATGTGACCATATATCTTCATGTTCATTTGTACCCAGTTAAATTATGAGACTCCGTCTCTCATCCATTCAATGCCAAGAATATTAACAGACTCAACAACCCTGCAGTTCTGGACCAAAGAAAAGCTCCACGGATTCCAAGATCCCAATGGAAGTATAGCAGTTTTGCTTTTATTATAGCAAGGCAGTTTTGTGTTCAAATTTAACAAAAAGGATAAAATTATATTTATCCTCTTAATAAGTTGTATCTCCGAGTTTGCCTCAATCATCAAGGTAATGTCGTCAGCGTATAAGTCAATAAGATGCTTTTCATTGTTGAAGAAAACACCAAACCCTAAGTATTTCCTTGACATCGTCTTTGTCACCTCAACTAACGCAGCAACAAAGAGATAGGAGCAACTGGCAGCCCTGCCTACAACTCCGTTTGAGAAGAAGGGAGCACTATTGATGCCATCTAAAGAGATTATGGAGGAGCCGTTGAGCAACATTGTTCTTACGGGATTGAAGAAACGCTTGGGAAGGAGCCTTTTGGTCTGGGTGGTAAAATAACTCCCAAATTATATTTCGTCATGCGTTTTATATTTATCATGTTATATTGTCGATTTAAAATGTTTTGACTAATTTTGTGTTTAATGTATTTTAATTTGATGTGTTTGTTGTATATGTCAAGAATATGTGCTTTTGTTTTAAGTTATGTTTTATATTATTCAGTGTTTTTTTGCCTTTTAACTTTTGTTTAGAGATCTAATTTTATACTAGAATGTTTATTTATATATGTAATTTCTCTAATCAATAAAATTTCTTTAAAAAAAAGTTGGAGCAATGATTTGAGCATTATTTTGCGGTAGGGTTTTATCAAGGTAGTTAAAAGTAAGGTAGATCCCTTTTAACCTATGAAAGTAAAAAAATACACCGCCACGCAACCTACCTCATGAGCATGACGTCACATATGCCAAAAGAGGGTCTATTTTATAAATAAAATATGTTAAAAAAATTAAATTTAGCTTTTTATTAGATCATAGAAGAATTAATTATCACAATTCTATTAGAAAATGGAAAAGAAAAAAAAATGTGGGTACTCATAAATTTTTGATGATTTAAATTTGCTGAAACTATCCTAAATATTTCATGAAAAAGCAAACTCTTCAATCATTGTATGATAAAACACATAAAAACAACGAAATAAATTACAAAAAAATACTGTTAATAATCATATATTACACAAATATTACAAAGACTTATTTAGAAAAAAGTATATAATTTATAAACTATTAAAAACAAAATACTGTTTATAATCATATATTACGTAAATATTATTACACAGACACATTTAAAAAAAAGTATATAATTCATAAATTATAACAAAACCAAATACTGCTTATAATCATATATTACATAAATATTATTAGAAAGACATATTTAGAAAAAAGTATATAATTCATAAATTATAACAAACCAAATACTGCTTATAATCATATATTACATAAATATTATTAGAAAGACATATTAGAAAAAGTATATAATTTATTGGAGCATTTAATTAATCCACTGTTTATTTTCGCCTCGCTCTTACACTTTTTCTATGACTAGCTTTTTGCTCTTGAAGGCGATTTTTTCATATTTTATTTGGAGAAATACACAATTTTAGCAAATTTATCAACAAACTTCCAATGGAACCGACGGTACATTTGAAATTGATTTTAAAACTCTTTTACAAGGTTGTCGTTCCTATCCAACCTTCTATTTACTATAAAATTATTAATAAAAAAAATGTTGACATTTCCTCATAGCCTCTAAAAATCTTTTTTGCTTTTTTTAATTAATTGAAGCCATTTTTTGTAAGAATAAGATGCACTAATGATAATTTGAATAGTGATTTAATACTTGTGTTTTGTTTGTTTAGCTCCTAGAATAGACCCACCTCACCGGAACCTAATCCGGTATCAGCCGGTAGTGACCTATCTAGTAGCTAATGTCTTTATAATAAAAATATCATTAAAAGTGCATAAACATTTAAAAGTTCTAAAAATATATTCCTCCAGAAACAACCTTCTTTCACCGATATTTCCCTCGAGTTGTCTTATCTTCTGTCGTGTAAAAGGACAATTGTAGATGAGGTGATATGGGGTTTCCTCTCGTCGTCGTTACAGAAGCCGGCAAGTTGGGCTCTCAACCTTCCCCATCTTAAATAGATGCCGATTTAGATGAATGTGACCGCTCACCATTCCCACCATGACAGAAATTTGGTTTCTCTTGAAACTGAAGATCTTTTCCCAACATAGGGCTCAGTGATGAACTGTTTGTTTTACGACAACACTTCATACTTTGCCAAGCATTCGCCATTTTTTCAAAGATTCTTGTCTTAGGGAATGTAGTAGTAGCTCTTTGCTCCTGCTCTCAACCCAAGGCATGTAGTAGTAGCTCTTTGCTCCTGCTCTCAACCCAGACTCCCAATTATATTATCTGTGTTTCCTCCCCCTGCTCCTCAAACTCTAATCCTCTTCTTCCCTTATGTACATCTCTTTACTCTTGCTCAAGCAAGACTCTTTTGTGTACATCTCTGTTTGAGTATTTAAGCCCTTGCTCCCTCCATTCTGTATGTCAGTCACAAGAAGAACATCCCAATCTCTGTCAAACTATATGGTCGTCATTTGGTGAATAAATGAATCTCTTTTACTGAATAACTCGCTGTCTCGCGGATACGTTATTTCAGCTCCCCATTCGGTACATACTCGTACATGGCGCAGTCTACGAACACCATTGACACCTAGACGGACGGAGATTGGCGATCAACGACAGCGTCTACAGGCTGGCCCCCAGGTGCACCACCAACAAGAAGTTCCCCGTGCTGTTCTACACCGACCTCTGTGACAAGATCGTCTCCCAGGACCTCAACTGACACCATGCCGAACACCAGAAGCGAAGGTGCCATGAAGGAGGAGGACCAAACCCCTACAGATCCGGTTCAGCTCATGATGGCCATGATGAAGGAGATGAAGGAGGAGGCCAAGAAAAGAGAAGATCAGCTGATGCGACAGCTGCAGGAGCAGGCACAGGACTTCGCGGCGGCTCTACAGACAAACAGAGGCAACGCTGGTGGATCCACAAAGTCGAAGAAGATGGACGTGCCGGTGCTGAAGTGCCCGGAGGACATCAACTTAGCCGATTTCCGCGATTGGCAGCAACGGTTCGCCGACTACACGGAAGTACAGAAGATTATGGAAGAATGCACCCTGAGCGGTCGTCAGTCGCTACTGCGTTCCGGATTGGATCCTGCTTGGACCAAGCTCTGGTCAACGGGCATCCTGGAGATCGACGACAGAAAGGATGACATCAACGACATCATCAAGAAGATCCTCCACTACATCCGAGAACATCGCAACCCTCTTTTAGACAGGAAGGAATTCCTGGAGAGGAATCAGCACGCTGGTGAGAGCATCGACGTGTACTACTCCGCCCTGAAGTCCATTGATGAAAGCTGCGGGTATGACGTCAATCCCACGTGCAAGGTTTGTGACGATGCTTGCGGACACGGAGATGAACTACAGCAGGAACGCCTTCGGGATCGCCTCATCTGTGGTTTGAAGGACCAGGCCATCCAGCAGAAGGTGCTCGCCATCCCTTTTAAGGACCTCACACTGAAGAAGGCACTGGAAGTGTGCAGGGTGGAGGCAGCATCGAAGGAGACCCAAGCGTCCCTGAACAAGTCCGAGAGGCAAGTCAATCGTCTCAAAGAGAGGTCTTCCTACAAGAAGGGCAAGATCGACAACAACCCCCTGAGCAAGTCAGCTCAGAAGGCGGATGAGAGGTGTTCCAACTGCGGTCGGAAGAAGCATCAGAAGCCTGACCAATGCTGGGCGAGAGACAAGGACTGCAACAACTGTGGTAAGACAGGACATCTTAAGCATATGTGCAGGTCTGAGCCCAAGAAGGAGGTCAACCGGATGACGATCGGACAAGTCAAGACGTCAGATGACCTCGTCAAGATCACCGCCAAGATCGGCAACGCGGACCACCAAGAAGTCGAGTGGCTGCCGGACACCGGTGCTGAGTGCGACGTGATCACCGCGGATTGCCTGAAGAAGGTTGGGACCAAGGTTAAGGACCTCAGGAAGGACAAGGCGGAGCTGTGCGGACCGGACCAAGGCAGACTGAAGTCCTTGGGCAAGGTGACAGCGACTCTGGAGAGAGAAGGAATGAAGTACAAGACGGAGCTTCACGTGCTGGAGAAGGGCACTGGACCGATACTGAGCAAGGCCGGATGTATAGCGCTTGGACTCATCCCGACGGGTTGGCCTCACGTGGTGAACAAGCTTTCACTGAGCAGCCCTGATGAAGGTAATGGCGTGGACATGCTGCTCAAGAGCCAGTCAGCCGCATCGATCCGTGAGCAACTGTTCCAAGAGTTTCCAGAGGTCTTTCCACCAGATGATGAAGTCCTACCTCTGAAACCAATGAAGGGTCCGCCCATGAAGATCGAGTTACTCCCAGGTACAAGCCCGATAAGAAGGTACAGATGCAACACGATTCCTTTACATTGGCAGGACAAGGTCAAAGCCCACCTGGAGACCATGGTGCAGAAGCAGATCATCGAGCGGGTCCCGCAAGGTGAAGCGCCGGAATGGTTGTTCTCCATGGTGGTGGTGCCAAAAGCTGGAACGGATGAGCCAAGGGTGACAGTCGATTTCTCACCGCTCAACCCGTTTGTGAAACGCCCAATGTACCCGTGCAGAGTTCCCGCTGAGGAGGTTGCCCAGATCCCGCCAGGAATGACTCACTTCACGGTTCTGGATGGCAGGCACGGATACTGGCAAGTCTTGCTTGACAAGCCCAGCAGCAAGATTATGACGTTCAACACCCCATGGGGGATGTTCCGTTACCTGAGGAATGCCATGGGACTCATCTCCGCCGGGGACGAGTTCAACAGACGCGGCGATGACGCTATCGCCGGAATCCCCAACGTGAAGAAGATCGTCGAGGATATTATCATCTACGACAAGGACGAGGATACTCATCTCCAGCGTGTCAAGGAGGTCATCCAGCGCTGCGACGAGCATGGTATTACCCTTGGGAGGAGAAAGTCCACCATTGCAGAACCGAGCGTTACCTGGTGCGGCTACCGAATCTCCAAAGATGGCTACACGGCGAACCCCGGGCTGGTCGACGCCCTCACCAAGTTCCCTGTACCCAAGAACAGGACTGATGTCAGGAGCTTCTGCGGACTAGTACAACAGTTCGAAGCACTCTCTGCGGATCTCACCGGCCTACTTGAACCCATCAGGGCCTTGCTCCCGGCAAGGTCAGCGTTTGTGTGGGAGGGTCTGCAGCAGCAAGCCTTCGAGAAGACGATCGCCGAGCTCACCAGTCCAAGAGTCCTCACTCAGTTCCGACCAGGAGCCAACCTACGGCTGGAAACCGATGCATCCCAGAGGTTTGGCCTAGGATTTGCGCTCTACCAAGAAGAAGGCAAAGTCTGGAAGATCCTGCGAGTCGGATCAAGGACACTCGCCCCCGCCGAGACAAGGTACTCCGTCACCGAGATCGAGTTGCAAGGAGTCGTCTGGGCCACCAAGAAGCTGAAGTTCTACTTGCGTGGTAAGGCATTCGAGGTTATTGTTGACCATAAACCTATTGTCTCCATAATCAACCACAAAGCTCTCGATGAGATCGAGACACCCAGGATCCAGCGGATGAAAGAGAAGATAAACATGTATCTCGCCACCGCCATCTGGAGACCTGGAGTCAAGCACACCGTCGCCGACGCGTTCTCTCGGTATCCTGTTTCCGAACCCACGGAGGATGATCTGGAGGGGGATGAGGAGATGGAGAAGTCCGTGAAGCTCACCCTCAACGCGGTTTCTCTCCAGGATCCCAAGCTGGAAGAAGTCAGGCTGAAGACCGAGACGGACCCGGTGCTGCTGAAGCTGAAGGAAGTGATCGTCGACGGGTTCCCAGAGCACAAGGCAAACCTGGACACCGAGCTCCGGGACTACTGGGGGATCCGTGACAAGCTTTCCATCGTTGACGGCCTCATCATGTACGGCTCCAACAGGATTGTCATCCCGACATCGCTGCGAAGACAAGTCCTAGATGAGCTGCATGCCGCACACCAGGGAAGGGAGCGTATGCTGCAGCTGGCAAGACAGAGCGTGCATTGGCCAAGAATCCACGAGGATCTCTCCAACCTCAGTAAGGGCTGTGACGATTGTGCGACCCACAAAGCGAGTCAAGCCAAGGAGCCGCTGGTACAAGATGAGCAGCCAAGCCGGCCTGGAGAAGCTGTGGCAGCTGACCTGTTTTTTATGAAGGGCGTGAGTACCTCGTCATCACGGACAAGTACAGTGGCTGGCCAGAAGTCTACGATTGTGGAAAGAGCGGCGTCAACACCAAGGACGTGGAGAAAGCCATAGCCCGTTGGATGGCTGCCTTGGGTGTGCCCGTTCGCCTCACCACTGATGGAGGTCCACAGTTCAAGGGTGAAGCGTTCAAGGAGTTCTGCCGCCGGTGGGGCATCCTGCATGATCCTTCATCGCCCTATCATCACATCGCCAATGGTTATGCTGAGGCAGCGGTCAAGTCGATGAAGAGCCTGGTCAAGAAGGTTAGTCCTGATGTCCGGTCTTCCAAGTTTTTCAAAGCCCTCCTCACCTACCGCAACACACCTCGGAGTGACGGGCTGAGCCCTGCTGAGAGATTATACGGTCGCCCAGCCAGGACGTCTCTACCTGCTCATCCGGTGGTCTACAACCGCACCGACCGGGACCGCGTCATCAAGGCCGACAGGAAAGCAGTATCCTTTCGCGCCAAAGCCAAAGCTGCTTACGACGTCGGATCCAAGGAGCTGTCGGAGCTCAAGGTCGGAGACATCGTCCGAGTTCAGCATGGACTCACCAAGAAATGGAATCTCATCGCCGAGGTTCTGGAAATCAGGCCGCGTGGTCGCAGCTATCTGGTCAAGACAGAGTCTGGTCGTCTCTACTGGAGGAACCGCCGCTACCTGAAGCTGTACGCGCCGCCGATTGGAGTTGCCAAGGACATCCCGGAAAGTCAAGAGGAAGTCAAGCAGCCAAGGAGAAGCAAGAGACAGAAGAAAGCCCCTGTAAGATTTCAGCCGTGATGAAAATGCTTTTCCCAGGCTCCCCAGGGGGGGCATGTAGTAGTAGCTCTTTGCTCCTGCTCTCAAACCCAAACTCCCAATTAGATTATTTGTGTTTCCTCCCCCTGCTCCTCAAACTCTAATCCTCTTCTTCCCTTATGTACATCTCTTTACTCTTGCTCAAGCAAGACTCTTTTGTGTACATCTCTGTTTGAGTATTTAAGCCCTTGCTCCCTCCATTCTGTATGTCAGTCACAAGAAGAACATCCCAATCTCTGTCAAACTATATGGTCGTCATTTGGTGAATAAATGAATCTCTTTTACTGAATAACTCGCTGTCTCGCGGATACGTTATTTCAGCTCCCCACTCGGTACATACTCGTACAGGGAATTCTTTGATTGGCACATAGATACTGGTACTGAGATTGGTGTACCTCTCATGGCGCAATCCTTTGCCAACATATCGGCGTATTCATTCCCGGTGCTATCATTGTGTCCTCTGATCCATCCTAACGTGATTTAACTATTATAATATGATGGTGTCTTTACACGCGATAATTTCTGCACTCAAAAGGTCACCTGGTTTAATGTCCAGACTATTGATAGCCGACATGCTGTCAGAAAGGATTATTATTCTCATTCGTTCAATTTTTTCCCATTGAGATTACTACATATGTTTCTGATGGCTTCCACTTCAGCTTGGTACACTGTGTTTGTGTCTTCAAGTTTTAAGAACTTTTGATCAAGTACTTTGTCTCCACACGTTATAGCCCATCCAGCACCTGTTTGATCCTTGATTCTTGACCCGTCAGTGTAACCGATGAGATCAAAATCATTGATACACCAATATTTTTTGATGTCGTAACCCAGATTATTGGACCAGAAAGGGATCCGAAGTGGAGGAGTTGGGATACTTTTTACTTGCAAATATTTATCTAAATATTGCAAGTGTCCTCTTTGTAGGTGGTCGAACCATTTCAGTGGAGTTTCCTTTTAGTCCGAAGCCTAATTAAACTCGCACGCTCCATTACAAATAGATGAAGTGGAAAGAGCCCACATAGTACTTCCATAGTCGCAGTAGGTGTAGACCCATAGCTCCTGTTATGCTCATCAGACCAAGTCTCTGTAGTTTACTAAGTTCATTTTTGATGAACCTAGTGCCTAGAAGTTTAGG
Organism: Caligus rogercresseyi; assembly: GCA_013387185.1. Taxonomy (NCBI): domain Eukaryota; kingdom Metazoa; phylum Arthropoda; class Copepoda; order Siphonostomatoida; family Caligidae; genus Caligus; species Caligus rogercresseyi. Next base: position 5,882,056 of record CP045905.1, on the reverse strand, counting down.
TGCAAAAACAATAGCGCCATAGCTCACTATAGATCGAACATAGGTCTCGTAGATCCATTTAGACTTTCGTGGGCTAAGCCCCCAGTCGGATCCAACAAAAGTTAGCAGGGCAAAAAGACTCCTCTTAGCCTTAGAGATTGCATATTCTATGTGCTTTCTCCAATTTAGACTATCGTCAATTATTTCTCCAAGATATTTAAATGTTCAAACTCCCTCAATCTTGGCTCCATTCAGGTAGAGGGAAGTATCCTTGCATTTTCTCCTTTTTGAAAAAACATATATTTGTTTTGGTTGAACTCTAGTGTTTGCCCAACTTTTAAGCCTATTAAGGGCACCTTGCATCAAGTTGTTAATGGTTTGACGATCCGTACCACGAACACACAAAGCCAGATCATCAGCGTAAGCAACTGTATAAACCGGTGGTTTGAGCTGGTCTATAGCTTCTTGGAAAGCAAGGTTCCATGCAAGGGCCGATAGGATTCCTCCTTGTGGGCATCCTTTGGTTGGTGAAACTGAAACACGTTTCGCCACCCAATTCTGCAAAAACAGTTTCATTCTTCAGTAGGTTGGCATACCATCGGATTGTCATATTGTCCACTCCATACTTCCTCATTCCATCTAAGATATGACCAAAGCTAATCCGATCAAAAGCACCCTCGATATCCAAGAATACTACAAGGGCCTCTTCATTCCGGTGGTAGCTGCTCTCAATTGAGTCCACGAGTTTGCTGATGGCTATATCAGTGGACCTTCCTCTTGTAAATGCAAATTGGTTCGGCAGAGCCAAACTGCATTTCTCAAAGATCTTCCATTGCAGCATTCGTTCTAAGATTTTTAGTGCCACATTGGTGAGTGAAATGGGGCGGAAGGCTCGAGGTTCGGAATAATTATCCTTACCCGGTTTGGGAATGAATATTACTTTACTTATCCTCCAACATTTGGGAGTATACCCCGAGTAATAAACTAAATTATAGAGATCCGTTAATCTCACTATAAAACCATGGGGCAGATTCTTAAAAGCTTGAGGAGGAATTAGATCAGGGCCTGGCTTTTTGTTTGACTTGAGACTTAAAATGGCGCACTTCACAAGATCTTCGTCAAAGTATTTTATATGGGGTTCAAGGGTATTGGAAGTACCGTCTTCATGGTTAGTATCGTTGACGTCCTTAGAATTAGGAAAATGCTCTCTTAGAAGCGACTTCAAGCTCTCTTTTTCGTCCAAAAGTCCGTTCAAGATACCTACACGAGCATTGGTATGATTCGTTTTGGTCTTCATTAGCCGAGATATATCTCTTGGACCTTCCAGAGTGCCAATCCACGCTTTGAATGCCTCCCTCTTGGCCTTATATCATTGTTTTATACAATGTTTTTTTGACTTTGTACATTTCATACTGCTTCTTACGCTGAAGAAATTTGACTTTGCGTCGCTGTACCCTAAACTCATTGCTCCACCAAGGGTTTACCTTTCTCAAAGTACCAGACATCACCCTACTTGAATTCTTCAAAGATTCAGAGATTTCACCAGCTATGTTGGAAGCCTCTAGATCCATTGCACATGTGTCCAAACAGCTACTTACCAAGGGAAGTGTTTTAGTCTCTAGTATGGATGCAAACTTGCATAATCTATGCTCTTCAGATTCAAACCTCCGGAAAAGGTCCTGCTTGCATTGATTTTGAAGATACAGAACCTGTGGTCAGATCCTGAGTATTGTTCTTCAGTTCTCCATTCCGAAACAAGGTGGTGACTCCAATGGTTTGTCAGGTCAGATCTATTATAGACTGGCCCATTCCGCCCACAAAAGTAGGAGTACATCCGACATTTTGTAGACTCAGATCATACAACGACATGAACTCTTCAAGTTTTTCCCCACGATGATTGTGAGAGTATCTAATACTTGTTATATATAGTAAAAGTGATTTGTTTATGTTTTCTGGCAGACGAAAATATTCGGAACCTAAGTTTATACATTATGAAACGGCGGGGTGTTGGGCTTTACGAAGTTTGTATCCTTTCCATATACGTTTAATTGTATGTCATTCTGATTTTTTCATTGTCAGGCTGATTCTTTAAATTGCACTCTAATAATTTTCTAATTTCTTATTCTTATTATCTTATAGGATTGTGATGTCTTTTCATCGATAAGTTTATTTTATACAGATTGAGGAAGATCGATTACATAGACTTAATATCAAGGGACGTTTCTTCATTGTAAGGTAAGATGAATGTTTTCTTTAATACGATGTTGCAGTTCCAAGCTTAAATTTTATTATCATATATAGTATACTTAAGTGCACAAAAAAGCCAATCGTCTTGGTAACTTTTTCCTTCAAGTCATTGGTGTATGTAGAATTTTCTCCAATCCACGACCCTATTTTTTTTATTTCTGTAGAAATCTCAAAAAACAGCCATCCCTTTTCAATTGAGCCACAATATACACTCTTATTATTTCAGGTTTGCCTGCGTTTACACAAGACGAGATAAGATGGAGAACACACTTTAATAACATTTAAGGGTTACTTAAAAGATTTCAGGGTATGCAATGGACTTCCAGTAAAAGATCATCGTCATATTATCTGTATATCAAAAGCATTTTTGTATAATGAGGTTTAGCTAAAAAATATTTTTTTTCATACAATCGAACCTTCTCGATCAAGCCTTAAATGATAAACATCAATAATTCGTCCTTTCATTCCAGTTCTAGTTAGGGAAAGCCTGAATCATGGTTTGGAGGTTCTTTTCTTTTTCTTTTTTATGAGAATATATATCTTCGAAGTAACGGAGAAGATGGACTCTGTCTGCATGTTACATACGTAGATCCCCTCTTTGACATGGGAAGAGTGGCTATATATTTCCATGACCTCCACCTCGACAGAGGATGGTGCACAGTATAAATGGGATACTTTTATACTTCTCATGGCAAAAAATGAAGAGAAGCCTTATAAAGGTGAATGTGTAAAACATATAAATATATATGATATAGCAATTAAATTTGGCTCTAAAGAGTTCGAAATAGCTGTCGCTAATCCCAGATTTGGTGCAGGTCAAGCTTGTTTTTATACTAGGTATCCCATGATATTCGTAGCCGTCTAGAAAATCTAAAAAGAGAACATACAACGAAAATAATAACGATTATAATTCTATTGAAGAAATAACGTTTCGTTTAAAAGGTCTAGAGGGAATAACTCTTGACAGAAAGAAAAAACTCAAGATAACGTTACTCAATACCTTTAAAAGAGTATATGAGTCCAGACTTGTTGAATTTTTGAAGCAGTTTGGTGACGTTATCAATCATTACCCACAAGATAAGAGTTCATCCGTTCCAGCTAATAATAGCCCAAATAATGTGTTCTATCCTATGTTCAAAATAGTGCTTTTCCAGAGAAAGAGTCTGGTCCCATTGTTCCACCCCTAAATAGCTCGAATAAAGAGCATAATTTATATGTTCGACCTAATGCTCAAAATTTATCTTCCACTGAGAACATGAGCCTGAGAGTTTGTCAGTGGACACTAATGCGGAACTCTCTAAAAAGCCTTCTAAGTCCCATTTGGGCATGCCAAAAATTATAAAAGAGCGCACTAGATCTATGTCTGTCGGAAAAAGGAATAAGCCTTTGCATGACCTCTCCCCTCCTAGAGGAAACAAGCCAAGAGCTTCGAATCTCAATGAGCTTGAAGCTTCTTTGGTTTGAATATATACTCAGCTCATCACCTAAATTGTCTAAGAGGTAGTAATCCCTATTTCTGCTCAAAACAAAAATATTAATGGCTTTTTCTTTGATAAACCATAAATTTGTTCAGATGAACTTAGATTATTTTGGCAGAGTTCCGGTAAAGACTCTATAGAAAATAAAAATTGGAATCAGGCGAGCATTTCGCTCAATGTAAGAGGAGGAAAGGATAAGAAAACCAGGCATGCATTAATGAAGGTAATAGTAAATAAAAGGCTAGATTTAATTTGTTTAAAAGACATCCGTTCCAAAGTATCGTCCATTGTCCTGACAATTGTGTTTCTTGTATGCCAAAAGGCTTTGAATGTTTTTTACTGGCAATAACATTTAACGAGGAATAATCACCTTTGTTCTGAAGTCATTAGGTAGGTCAATAATTAAAAAGAATATTGTTTCACAAGTGAATGGCACAAATACTAATTTCATCTTCGAGTATTGACTTCCATGTAATTCATGCATATGGTCCCAATATCAAATGATCTCCCTTTATCAAGCCATTATTAATTGTCACAAAGAAGATTTTTACCCTTAATTTTATTAGGTGATTTGAATGTTGACTTGGAAAATTGTCCAAAGTATCCAGTAGCAGAAAAGGCCATAGCAGAAGAGGATGTCTGGTTAGAGATTTTGTTCCATGGTAGATATATCTCTGCAGTTAAAAGGCCTCGAAAGTAGTTAGGAGGAGGGATTTCACTCCTGGCAAATATTTTTCCATAGATATATAGTAAATTCTTGTGGATCTCAACCAGAATCCTTTTTTGGAGTGGAGGAACTATATAACCCATTCTTCAATATATATTTTTCATGCTTGGATCGTTACTTTCAACCCTACCATAAAGGAGAAGTCCCATGAATGGTCTGCATTTCAAAGAGTTTTGTGGTCAGGGAATCCCATTTACGACTACAATAGTACAATTGATATTATAGTTCGAAACCGCCATAAGAGTCATTTTTTGTTAATATCCCTTGTCCTGAAGAACTTGAGTTTCTTGCTCTTTCTGAAAATTGCATTACTGTGCACGACCTAAAGCCAAAGTCCGTCTTCGATAGTGGGAGGGTTCTTTTTTCCTCTGAGAAGAACAGCTAAAAGTCACTTACCACTCTTGCCATGGTATTTGAAATTCAAAGATAGGGATATAAACATGAGGTTGCAAATAACCTCTGTGAAAAGTTTTTGCGACTCCTAAACCTTTCTTCTATTTGGAAGAATCGAATAATGTGTTCGACTTGTGGATATTTGTATGATAAGACTTTTACTGTTCAATTTCAGATATCCAATGACCTAATCTTTTACAACCACCATTGTAAAGATTGCGGTGAGCTCTACCCCGAAACTCTACACACCTTCTTCGACTGTCCGGTTCTAAATATTGTAAGGAATTTCTTACAATTAAACATAAAAGCCGCGTCTCCGACCGATCTAAGGGCAACAATGCTGTTCGGAGTCGATACCAACCAAAATATCGAAGCTGACGAAGTCAAATCCATAAATATTACTCTTCGAGGTATAAAAGCGTACATCGCCAGAGCATTAACGGATGGGACTCAGTTAGAAACGTCAAGCATACGAGCAATAATGATAGCTACATCAGCGAGATATTCGACATTCTCAGTCAAGATTCCGAAGATATTGGGACAGGAAATCTTCGCGGGAAATCTTATGAAATTTTTCCCTTCCAGTTTCGTGCGACATTTGAAAACATTGAACTTTATAATACAACAGTATGATAAATTCACCCCAAGAAACTCTTAAACCTCTTTTTACAAAATATGTTTTTTATGTTAGATAAATGTTTTACTTTTATAGTCCACCCTGATATGGGGGGCTTGTTTTTAAATAGGGTCTGCTTTTTAAACCATTCAATCTCTTTGTTTGTTTTTTAGTAAGAGAGTAAAAAAAATATTGGAGACTTATTAGAAAGACTGGTTTGTATGTGTGTGTATATATACATTTATTTATTTTTTAAGCATTAGTGTGCAAAACCATTTCCTTGAGTTAATTTTACCCTAGTGAAATTTTAAAGAAAAGTTGTTTATCCCACCCTTTGTTGCAAATTATATTATAGTGTATCGTTGTTCTTTTTATAATTGAGTTGATAGGTCTTTTAGGGGAATTTAATTTTAACAACAATGTTATTTATGTTTTTCATATACAATTTGTCCTTGGAACGTTTATAAATAATTTATATATAACTTTGTATATAATTTATGAAATAAATAAAGACCTTGCTTTTGAGGGAAACAAAAATAACTTGGTAAAATAATGACTGTACTTATTCAAAAACCATTACTTGTATATTATTTCCTTTTTAGGCATTTTCTTTTGCTATATGTATGCTTATTAACGTATTCATATTTTGTATTGAATGTCAGTAATATGCTCAAACAGCAAACCGTTTCAACTCACTAACTAGTTAAAATTGGCATCGACTGAAAAGACATAAATGTTTATCAAAATGTTTATCCGAATTTATAAATGTTAGTAAAAAAATATATTTTAAATGTTTGGTAATTAAAACCCCCAAAATTAATATTAATGTTTAATAACATTTCTTTATATCCCCTTAGAAATGGTACCCTTCAGATACTAATATGCATACAGATCAAAAGCAAATAAGCTACTTTACTATGAATAGGATATTTTGTCTCAAGGATCGCATTATCCAAATAATTGAGAATAGCATAAGAGAAGTGATTGGGAAGCAATTTTCATGATATACCAAGTTTAGCTTTAAAACGTGAGAGTAAATGTCATATACAACGTGTTTGCAGCTAATTAACGACTTATTTAAAGAAAATAATAAAGATACTAAAAGACAGAACAATAGGACATATAAAAAAACATGGGGTTCTTAGTAACATGACAGGCTCTATTCAACGGTTATGAACTAAAGTTATTATCAAAAAGTAATAGGTATTTAATATAAAGAGGCATACCAGAGATAAAAAGCATTTTTAATATTCGGCAAAAATGATCAATATGGAAAACTCTTTGCACAAAAAATAACAATAAGTTATACTATTATTTATTTAACTATATATATACTTAAATAAATATTAAACATAATTCTATCATCAAAGCTTTCTTGAAAAAGCTTTTAGAATGAAGTAAATATAATTGACAGGCATACTTCAATCCTTTTATTACATCAAACATTAAATTATGTTCTATCTTCGATATTTTTAAAACGTAGTACCTTATACTCTATTTCTTATAAAAACATAATGTCTAAATTTAAAAATACATCTGCTTTCAGACATTTTTATCCTTGCCATAAATATACCTGACTTTATGTAAATTACCTTTATTTGAATAAATTCCTCTGTTTAAAATATAAGGTTTCCTTTTGGAGGAAAAAATCATTTATTTTTTTAATTGCCTCTAAAAAAAGATGTTTCACTGTATATACAATATATATACAAAAAAATTATTTTGTTTTTGTATCGTAAAGTTATATCGATAATCTGATGATCAAAAGAAAGATCTGGTCGATAACATGTGTTTTTGATGTGGTGCAAAAATTGGGGAGATACGAGAGCTAAATCGATTTTCGAACATTTTCTTCCACAGCTCCCTGACGTGTAATCTTCAGGATTAAACATTTTAGTGGTGTCAATCCAATGGAGTCGAGAAATAAGATTACTGATAAAAGAATAATTCGAATGCTTAATGAGTGATTTATCGATATCGACATTTAGATCACCTATTAACATCAAGGTAGGTGATATTGATATTATGCTAGATAGTAATTGTCATGCCAGGCTAAAGCCGTACCGCACAATATGGCATTATCATCTCTAGTAGGTGTTTGTGAGTCCATATCATAGGACTACAGTTGAAATATATTATATACTCTTGTGTTATATTTTAGACAGTTGAAATATATTATATATTTTTGTGTTATATTTTAGACAGATGTCCTATATTTTTGACAGTTGTGTTAGTCTTGGTTAAATCGTTAAAGTTGATGTCATTTAAAAAAAGAATATAGTTTGAAATTTGAATATTTATTTTAGATACTAAAAAACTTTTGTATTGTTCAAAACAAACGTATATATGTGAAAATACACAAGAAAATAACATTAGAAAATAGGATGGTAGCTAAGTTTTTCAAAGCCTGAATTTCTCGAGGTTATCAGAGTTTCTTGAATTTGCGATCTGACATGTAGTATTATAACAATAATTTGTTTTCAGTGATACATAATATCCTTCTTGGAATTGTTAATATTAATTAACTTTGAAATGGACCCACCTTATGTATAACTATGATTTTTATTGATCAACAATTAAATTATTTTATTTCTTGTACTTAGATCAATATGATTATATAGATATGTACAAACATACATATGGAGTCAATAATATCAAGTTTAAAGGTTGTTAAATCGAAAGCGATAAGTTCCGACTTCATTTATTTGACAAGACAAAAAAATGAATTGATAACAAAAATTGGATACGTCTAGCTGGCGGAGTTACTGAGAAAATAACGTATGAGCGAGACGACCGCAAAAGATATGTGTTCTTTTAGATGAGTGGCAAACGTCAACTAGCATCCCAACACCGTTGAACGTGTCCAGAACCACCGTATACAATATAGGTACACGATAAGGAGAGCATCGAAGGGAAGACTGGGAGAGGTGAGAAGGATTGAAGTCGTACGCGAAGGACCTGGGATGGAGCCAATCACATTGCGCAGGGCAATCAAGAACATGAGAGGGCGAAGAGACCACTTTTGTCAGAAAATATGATATATGTATACCCATCATGTGCACCGTTGCCAAACCCTCTTGAACAACGTTGTGTACAACCCCCCCCCCTCCTACAGCCAAGACGCGAACCCCCTCAACTATTCATTTTTGGTGCACGTCGAGAAACCTGTACCATCCGTCACTCAAACATCAGCGCCTTGAAAGACTACGTCAACCAGCACTGGGACGCCATGTCCCGAGAGTAAATCAGGAAAACTAGCAAAGCCTTCAGGAGGAGACTCGAGGCCGTCCTCAATTTTGGAGGGGCTACATCGACGGCTAGGTAGAGTTAACGATACTAAAGCTTATCGACAGGTTTAAGTACTGTACTGCTCTATGTTGCCTAAATAAATCTTGTTGAAATTGCAAAGTGTCAAAATTCCCGTGGCTAACCCCATATACAAATCAGTAGACTCCTGAGATTGTGTATGTTTTTTAAAACTAGTAATAAGGTAATGGAAAAAGTGGTCAAACAAACGAATTCCTTTGTAAGCATTAAGTTTGAAGAAAATAAATATATATTAATTATTATATAAATTCTTAAAGGATTGTTATAATTATTTAAAAATATTGAATTACATAAGTTGTTACTCTCCCAAAGATCTAAAGTAAATCAATAAGTAGGAGCAATTTCATAGAATGAACATATTCGAAAAGGAGCAATATATGTAAATATACTTTAAATGCATTCATTATCAAATTAACTCATTTAATGTTTTAGCGAATTATAATATTGTGATTACGTTAAAATCCCCAATTTTTAAGATGTTTAATTTGCGTTTAACTATTGATTTTCCGTTACAATTTTCACGCTGTTGTGATTATTATTATTTTCTTTCTTTGTTATCCTAAGCACTAATAAAGTTTTCAATTATAGTTTTGTGGGTTTGTTTGGAAAACTTAAGTCATTTTCATCTTAAGACAGCAGAAGGATAAATTGCTTGAATGTTTAAAAATGTCATTGGAGACCAAGAATGAGTTTTTTGGTTTTACAAATGATCATATGACGAAAAGGGAGATTGCTAATAATTCTATGATCCTAGGTTCGATAGACTAATTTTAATGCTATAATGCTTGTTTATATCAATCGGATGCAATTCTATCGAACCATATAGGCAAAAAAAAAAAGAATTCCATGGGAAATATCTAGAGGAACTGCGAAGGCGTGGCCTTGAGGTTCGCAATGCTGGAGACCCTTTTGTATGATGTGATCGGCGGTGGCGCCTCACCGCCTTCCATGATAATGGACATTCGTCGCTCGATGTAAAGCCTCTCAATGTCCTCTAGAGTCTTTCCACGCGTCTCCGGCACGACGAATATGACGAAGAAACAGGCAATGCTCAGAATGCCAGCAAATAACCAAAATACTCCAAATTGCCCAAGGAGAATCTGAGAGACAAAAATTTGTAATTAGAGTGAGTTTTTTACATATGACAAAATCGTCATCTCTGAAGCTAAGATTTGGTGACAATATATTTATAAATTTGGGCATCATATGAATATGGGGGCTGAAAGATAATGGTTTTTTAACTGAATGAAACTGTATAGAAAAAGTTGAGGTTAAAAATGAGGTAAAACTTTATTCACATGATATTATATCTTTTAATATTGATAAAAATACATTAAAACGTCGTGTTATTAAGAATATGATCAACCAGAGAAGAAAAATTTAGGTAAAGGAACTCGAGAAGATCAATAATAATGATTGTTTTGATTAAAATGTATACAAATTTGTTTGTTAGCTTTCTCTTTTAAACAAACCCCACCACAGGATTATATGTGCGCATAAGTATTCCATTCTATGGTCGTCTTCGTTACATTAGTTTGTAAATGTATTTTTATGTGTGCATATATCTATTAGTATACATCCAACTAACTTCCAACTAACTCAAGCCTGACCAAAACATAATCTGATATCAGCAACCAAAGTTAAGAGCAAAAAACCATTTAAATTAATGTAAACTAAAAAATATATTTATTCATTTCAGGCCCTTTAACAAGGTTACGACAATTAATATTAGGACTCCCTCATGACAAAATATTAAAGGTTTTAATCATTCAAAATATTACAAGAGCCTTTTGCGTGAAATATAATATATTTTAGATTTAAGAAATTTAATAAATCGGACATAATTAGGGAATATTTCATGCCTATTCATTTAAGACTCCTTACAAATAGTTGAAATTACTTGAATGATTTTTTCATTACAGCATTAAAATTACTTACAGCTATTTTTATTATTAAGCGAAATGTATACAAATTATAAAGATTAAAGAAAATATAAAAATGAAATATTGAAACAAAAAATATTTCTTAATAATAAAGTGGGGTAGTAACCCCATATTTTCGAGCCTCAAATCTTTCCATTAAGGATTGAAATGATGCTGAACTGCAAAATTGAGGCATTTTTTCATTCAAAGTTCCAAATTTTGACTCAGAGCTTTTGTATTTGACAATTTATAAATCGATTCGCTCTGGAAGAAACATTACGCAGCATAAGTTTAACGGCTCCTTAGCTTCGGAATTGTAAATTGATTTTTCATTTATTCTCCTAGGGTAAAACTTTTTATTATGTTGAATATTAACAATATATATATATATATATATATTGATAATAAATCAATAATATTGGAAAGGCTGTGATAATTTAATTATAAATGCAAAAAAGTCTACACAAGAATCGATTAAAGCCGACTATACTAGATCATATATATTTACAAAATAAATTTCTTTAATATCAACATTATATATATACGTATATTTAATGAAAATTATATTTCATCTTATTTAATTTGATATTATTGAAGTGTTTCGAGCCACAAAAAAGTCTACACAAGAATCGATTAAAGCCGACTATATGTACTAGATCATAAATATAATTACAAAATAAATTTCTTTAAAATGACATTATATAAATACGTATATTTAATGAAAATATATATTTCATCTTATTTAACTTGATATTTTTAAAATGTTTTGAGCCACTAAAAAAACTAGACGAACTGTCAACTGGCAGGCTTATTGACGTAGCTCTACTTACATGGATCTGGTTCATATAAATTGAAGGGCATTAAGGAAAAGTGCTATATACAAACAAAAAATTACATCATTGCATTACCTTCATATTGTAGAGGAGTCGCCGGATGGAAGTGTAATACATAATAACAATTAAAGCAGTAAAGATCAAATACATATAAGTGTTAAAAAATCTTTGTGGAATCAAAAGAAAGGAAGACATTTAAAACACAAGACAATTACAGTTTAGTCTTACGCCATAATCATCCTCGAGGGACATCGTCCATTGCCAATACCATCGACTTAAAGAACTTTACATTTATAAAAAAAAATTTTTTAGTTTCCATAAAACCAAAAAAATCGTACAATTAGATAGAATCGATACGCATGTATTTAGATATATCCTAGGAAACTGAATTTTTTTATTAAGAATTAACGATTATTTTAAAATTACGTTAAAAATGATAATAATTATAATATATTTCATCCATAGCAACTGTTTTTTAAATATAGGGCATGTGTTAATCAAAGTTATGTCCTCACCTGAAGGTCCATAAAAGTTTTCGTCACTACAAAGGTACATGTCCAGTTGAAGGCAGTGGAGAGAGATGCAGCAGGACCACGGATTCTGTACAAAATATATATTTATATTGTTTAAAATATGAATCATATAAATTGGTGAAAGTGATTGTCTGTTAAAAGGGCTTAGATAGATCATTTCAATTTGGATCAAAGAATGGACCATCATTCGTGTTATTATCCCTATATCATTCTATAAACTTTAATAGTTACAACATAAACATTAGTTTGTCAACCACCAACCATGAAGCCTTTTCTTGATCGCAGAAAAAATAAACATATCTTCTAAGGTAATTAACCTGTATATGTAATATAATAAAGTGCTTAGTTAGAAGGTGTTATATTCGAATGACTTTTCGACGAGGTTTGCGTCCACTTTTAGACATTTTCAAAGTTGTTCTCCTACAATATTCATGTTATTCATTATAAACTAAGTTTTGGTATAGAAAGTATTTTAAATAGTAATTGCTTTAACTTTATCCTCAAAGTATCGGTAAAACACGAATAATTCTTAATTATTACCGTGGTGACAATTATATATATATATATATCAGGAAACGACCGGGACACCTTTTTTCGCCGGGACGGGCCAAAACCTGGCCAGGACATAATATTTATTTTCGTTCCTTCGACATTCTGGAGTGACGACGTTTTTTTTAGAAAATAATTTCCCAAAAATTAGGTTGATCCTAGGTTGGATAGACTAATTTTAATGCTACAATGCTTATTCTTATCCTGTCGGATGCATTCTATTGAACCATATAGGCAAAAAAATAGTGACGACGTTTTTTAGAAAAGAATCTCCAAAAAAAAGTGACGAGGTTTTTTTTAGAAAAGAATGTCCAAAAAAGTGACGACGATTTTTTAGAAAATAATATTTCGAAAATTCCTGTATAAATGACAAACGAAAGAAGATATTGAAGTCCCGGGCCGGTGTCTAAAAAAACCGGGACACCACGCCGGGCCAGGACACTAAAAAAACAGCCGAGACCCGGGCCGGGACGGGTAGCTGGTCGTTTCCTGATATACCTATACATATATATATATACTTTAAGATATGATATTTTGCATCATAAGGAATGTGGTTATACCCATGAATATACGTGATGATTTACGTTACCTGGCCGGGAAGATTTCTCCCATCATGAGCCATGGAATAGGTCCAAAGCCGACGGAGAATGCAACAATATAGATCATCAGGGCAACAAGAGGCACAATTCCACTCAGTTGCAGAATATCAGAATCTCGTAGGTAAAAGTAAGCCCCGAACACTCCAAGACTGGCAATCATTCCTAAAAAATATTATAAAATGAAGTTATCATTATGACACTAAATTCATTCAATTCACTTTGCTCACATTTTTTTTGCGTTAATATATTTATTTAAAATGTTTTTATTACTATTATATTTTTCATTATTGATGTGATACTAATAACACGACTTAGGAAACAAATTTAAATAAAATAGTAATGAAAAAATGTAAATAAAAATTTGGAGGCTCACATTGACTGCATTTTTGATAACTTTTATTTGTAAATATATGATCGGCAAAGTATCAACTCTCAATACAAAAAAAATATTGAAATGACTAAGAACGTACAATGATTTGTATTTTTTTTATAATTTTCTACACTTTATCATCAAAATAAGTATCACGTAATATAGAAGTTGTTGTGTCTTTCCTAATCAGCTATAACTCTTTATTAATCTTAATGAATAAATATATGTATACATGAATCAACATATTTACGCGCGAAGACTTTTATTATAAAGCATTATAGTTTAAAAATAATATTCAAAGATTTTTTTTTTAAAGTTTTATTTAAAAAAATTAAACTATTAAAAGTCTATAGAATCGTCAACCTCTTAAAATATATATCTTTAAGTCTTAAAATAACTAGAATAGTTGTGCTTCACTCAAGTCATAATATTTGTTGAAGGTATGGCATTTGAAAAACCTCTAAAAAATCACGAAATGACAATATATAAACAACGAAAAATGACCTTCTTATATTAATGTTGTTTTTGTTGAATTTTTTTAGAAGTATAAATACAAAAACTTTAAATGGCTTTTCGTATTCAAACATAAAATACTTTTCCTTTTAATTAAATTCAAGTACATATTAATGAAACTTACTATAATTTCAATAAAACTAAATTTAATTTCAATTAAAAGATAAAGAAACTTATTGAGCCACCACTTTTGCTTCTGGTAAGCGTCGTTGCTTGTCTTATCTCCGGAAAGTTATTCCTAGAAATAGTACAAGAACAAATCAGTTAAGTCTATTTGTGATAAATGAACTTAAATGATATGCATATATTTTTTTAAGTTGCTCAATTCGAGGAGAATAAAATGAAAAAACTTACTTGTAATATTATTTATGTATCTCTATAATCTTCTATTATATATTATCTAAAAGTGATTAAAATAGCATTGACTTGGAATTACATCTCATGATAAGTAATTATATATTTCTCTTGATAATTTGGATTGACGTATAAATTTAAAAAATAACTTTTTCTTAAAAGGTTTTTGAGGACATGGAGGTCCTGCGAAATAGAACATATAATCCTGAATGATTTACAATTCCAATGCATGAATATCAATTTGCGGTTGCAATATCTTTTAAAATCACAACGTAAGTAAGCTGTTGGTAGGTGGTAGGTGGATGGAAGGCCTGTATAATAAGGTCTGGGCAATACAAAAACAAACATGTAATTTTAGCAGTATAGCTACTCAATGACGTCACTGGAGAACGAATATATATATTTATATTATTTATTTACACACACACACACACACATATATATATATATATATATATATATATATATATATATATATATATATATATATATATATATATATATATATATATATATAGAGAGAGAGAGAGAGAGAGAGATAGATAGATATAATCGTTCTCCAGTGACGTCATTGAGTAGTCACACTGCTCCATATTTGTTTTTGTATTACCTTGGGTAGATGTTGTGTAGCTATCGAATGTGAGTCCCAATGACATCATCAGTCAGATCTACGAACATGTATCCCAACAGTAAGAATCTGGCAAACCTCTCTTATGACACGAGTGTCAGTGCTTAATCACACGCGTTTGGAAGTATTGGATTAGATTGGAAGTATGTAGCAGAGTTCTGGCTTCACATGCACGCATGGATAAATTATCTTACACTTTGTGCCAAAAATGTGTTCTTTAAAGATAGATTTACATTATTCTTTGACAACATCTGAATTGAGGTTTTATTGATCTCTTTTCTATGCAGGGACTTTAATAAATATGAAAATTATCATCAATAAACGTTTGCAATCAATCAATCAAAAAATATTGTAGATTGAGTCATTCTGATTTAATTATAATCTATGTATCTCAATCATTTCAAATGTGTTTGATAAGTATTCTATGAAGGGAGAGAAAAACCTAAGATCCTAGGTTCGATAGACTAACTTTAATGCTATAATGTATATTCATATCAAGTCTGATGCAATTCTATTGAACCATATAGGCAAAAAAAAATCCCGGATTTAGGAGCGCCAACGTGGAAATGGGCTGGCGATATAATTAAATATGTGCCTGAAAGATCGAAGCTTTACATAAACACTACCAAAAGGATGTTAAGAAGACATCGTGCTTTTTAAAACCAATCCAATAAATGATTCGTCCTTTTATATAAGGTTATTCTTCAGGGCAGTAAATATGAACTACAATGCTCATTTATGTATTTTCGCAACTGCCCTGAATAGTTTTTCTCTGTTTCTGTATATAATTTTAGTGTATTTTATTTTTTATACTTTATAAAATTTTGCAGTTAACCGAATAAAATATTTTTAACCGAAAAAAACCTGTTTATAAATTCCACTTTGTAAAAATAAATATTTCTTGTTCTCAAAGTTAAACTAAATTTCAATTCGTATAAAACTATTTAAGTCCGGAGATTTTTAGATGACAAAATAATAGAATTGATCATTAAAAAGAAGCTGTTAAGGCGTGTGCTTAACTCTCGATGATGTTGAGGGTGCAAGTTGGATTTCCGAGTGGGGAAGTTCAACTTCATTGATAAAATCCAAGGTTCGATAGACTAGTGCTTATTTATATCCAGACGCAAGGTGCAATTCTATTGAACAAAATATGCCAAAAGTCGTTATATTTTGCTTATGAGTATAAAAAAGTAATAAAAAATGTGGTGTGTTTTATGTCTTTTGTGAGCTTACCTATCAGAGAAATATAAAGAAGTATTTTCCTTCCGAGTCTGTCAATGAGAACATTGGAAAAAATGGTGGCCGCGATATTCACAACTCCGAGGATAATTGTTGCAATGTTTGAATTGATGGATGAGCCAGCGGATTTAAAGATGGAGACGGAATAAAAGAGAACTGCATTGATCCCACTGAACTGCTGGAAAAACATGAGACCCAAAGATACAAAGAGAGGCTTCATGTAGGCCATTTTTAAAAGCTCTTTGAGCTTGAACTTTGTTTTAAGTGCGAGAATATTGGCTGCCTCAATTTCGTTCAGTTCTCTTGAAATATCTGCGTTTGGACCTCGTAACCATTGAAGGGATGCACGAGCTGCTGATCCTTTATCATTTGTTACCAAGAATCTAAATAATAAGGAAAAAATATTTTTTTTAGTTGAGCTACGGATGGTGATGATGCAAAAATATTCAAATTTTATTTTACTTATATTGATCAAATCACTTGATATGATATAACTTTAAAGATCATTAATCATTGTCTTATTAATAATAATATAAAATATTTTAAGCCATAAAAATTTGTTAGTTTTATATCGTACTGAAATATGTAAGATTAATTAATACAATTACAAATACACCAATTTTAAGCTAATAGCAATATAATATTAATAACAATGTAATGATATAGAATGATGCACTCTTGAATATTTGTGTTTCAATTATTCGACTTTTTATGAGCTTCGCATATTAATATTTTCTTGAGCTCTTAAATACGATATGTTATAGTGTTTTTATTAAATGTAAGGACATCTGATGATTTCCCCTTGTTATCTAGAAAATATAATATGTAGATTTTATTTTTTTGCCTTATATCTACTCGAAACATTTTAAACATAAAAATAAATAAAAGAAAATCGTATTAGGACTTAAATAAAATAATTAATGGGCGAACCCAATCAATGTCGGCAGGCAAAAGGAATAGTCCTGACGCGGATTTTTCACCTAGAAAAGGGAAACAGGCAAAAGGCTCTGGGGCATCCTAAAATACATTAGTAAAAAATGTCCATTTTTTAACCAAGAGACAATTTTAACCACTGGATAAATCATTCTTCGATACAAGACATTTTAACTAAAAGCTATAATATATTTAGTTTTTAATTTAATTGCATATACCTTTTAAATCTCATTTATACATGAAGCATATACAAGCTAAAATTATGGATTTTTTTCAGGACGAAGTTACTCCTGAGATACTCTCAAATATGCGATTAAGAAGAATCGTCTCTCCTAATACAAGAGGCGGCTTAGACAGAAGATCTAGGTAGACATGGGTTGATTAATCGTCTATTGGAAATGAAGCCTGACTTGATTTGCTTACAAGACATTAAAGCTCAAGTTGCATCTACGTGCAAGTTGAACTGTTCTTTATGTAAGCCAGGAATGTTTCGATGTTTTTTCACTGGATCGCACTCAAGAAGAGGAGTTTTAACCCTAATTTCGAAGAAGATTGAAAAAACTGTACTAGTAAGAGAGGTTTCATCCATAAGTGAATGGCATAAAATTAGTATAAAGATAAATGAAATCTCCAATAATGTTATAAACGTTTACGATCCTAGTAAGAAATCTCCTTCGTTTTTCCAGTCCATAATAAATGCCCAAGTAAACGATCCACTGCCATTTCTTCTCATAGGAGATCTGAATGTAGATCTTGATAAAAGAAAATCAAGTTATCCTAACTTCAATTACCTCAAAAATCTGATACATAAGTTTTGCTTGGTAGACTTGACCAAAATATTTAGCCCAGAAGATAAAGTCTCCTGGAGGAGAGGAATCCAATCATCTAGAATCGACATGGCCCTTTGTTCACTGAGTTTAATACCAATGTTCAAAACAGCCTCCTACAAGCCAGAGTCGTCATCGGACCACAAACTAATATGTTCAGATTTTCATTGTCGAAGAAAAATATCATCACCTAGAATACCAAATTGGATGTTCGAGGACGAAATCTTCAAGAAAAAATTGAGAGATAAATTGAAAATAGGATTTAGAAAATCGACCAATTCACAACATACTGCAGATAATTTTTAAAGACAATATTCGCCACAACTAATTTTTTAACTTTAAAAAACACATCCAACAAAAAAGCTTTTAATATACAAGTCGAAAGAGTTTTAAATAGTATTTCGGTTTTTGCTCCATCATTTCTGGCAGATTCTTTAAATTTCTTCAGAATTGCTGAAGTTGTCGAGGCAGAAAGGAGAGCAAAATATAATTTGGAAAGCTGTCCTTACACAAAAATCCAAAACCCAAAGATCGGTGATAAAATATCTGCCTCAGGAATTCAAAAGATCAATGATAATGGAACAGTGCTAACAAAGCCTCAGGACATTTTAAATTATTTCCACAAACGCTTCCAAGAGACGGTTAATCTTAATCTATATCAGTTTCCAAAAAAACTGAAAATTTTGCCGAAAGATAATAATTATTTATTCACCAGAGAAAAAATATCAAACTACATCTCTAAGCATTTCAGAGAGGATAAAGCTTGCGGTCCTGATGGGATCACTGGGAAAATATTTACTCATTTCACTAAAGAAGCAGTGCCTTACCTACAAAAATCGGAAGATTCATGGAAAAACAAGGTAGACTTCCAAAATCAATCACTAAAGGATGAATAGCTCTCATGCCCAAAAATGGGGATGGTTCAGACTTTAGTCACCGGCGCCCTTTAACGGTGCTCAATGAGTTTTATAGAATTCCATCAGGTGTCCTGGCCAAGCAAATAGCACCAATCCTCAATGAAAGAATCGGAGTTGAACAGAAAGGGTTTTTAAAAAGTCGTAAGATTTCTGATATATCCAGAAACATACAATCATCTATTGAGTCAGTTCAGATGAGAGGAAAATATAGAGCTGTGATTGCAGTGGACTTCTCAAAGGCCTTTGATACCATTATACATAGTAAAGTTATGAGGGCAGTGAAAAAACTCCTCCCAAAGCAGTTTTTGACCCGGTGAGAGCCTTGCTAAAAAACGGAACATCAACGATTTCAATTAATGGCATTGAAAGTAAGCCTATAATCCTCAAAAGGAGCTGCCGACAGGGGTGCCCTTCAGCCCCCTTCTATTTATAGCTGCAGTCGAGGATCTCGTTAGAGGAATTAATAGAAAGTATGGAGGATTCGGCATCGACTTCGCTGGGTCTCGACATTTAATTGATCTCTATGCAGATGACGTTACCCTAACCCTTGAAGGTAATTCAGAGGCACAACTTATTGCAAGAATTAAAGTCCTTCTCAATTTTTTCGAGAAGTTTAAAAAAAAGTCTGGGCTGGCTGTCAATAGAAAAAGACAACTATTCTTCCTCTTGGTGCATTGAACCCTCAGGAAGGATTCAGTATCAATTCTATCCCAATTTCAAACTCAGTCGAGATTCTAGGGATTAAATGGGATCAAAATGGATTTCATGAAAAAAACTGGTCTGAAGTTTCAACATTTATTGGCCATCGGATCTCTAAATGGATGACCTTAAGCTTGCAAAAAGAGTACAAATGTACAACATGCAAGTTGTTACAGTAGTTATTTACAAAGCTTCTGCAAACCCTTTATTTGCAGAAAAGGCGGCGAAAGAAGAAGAACGATGGCTGAAAGGTTTGTTCTTTAATAATTACGTGGAGATCATGAAACGCCCGAAACGCTTTCTTGGAGGAGGGATTTATCTACTCTCCAGCATTTTGCCCAAAATTTATACGAAAATTTTTACGGACTTTTCAAGAAATCCAACAGTGGAATGGAGAAGGACTATTAAGGATGATCTCTGCAATATGCTTATGATGTGCACTAACTTATCGAATAATTTAATTTATGATATTTCTCCAGTTTGGGGAGCAGCACATCGAATCATTTGGATGAGAGAACCCTCGTATTTTAATGATTCAGTTATCGACATTTTAAGAAAAAACAGGAATAGGAACAGGAACTTTTGTTCTTTTTTAAAAATCTTATCGATCCCTCAGTTTTAGAAGAAATAGCCATAACTGGCAATGTTTTATCTATTCATGATTTAAGCTTCCAGTCCGTTTTTAACGATGGAAGATTCCGATTTCCCTTAGCGCGTTCATCAAGAAATTATCGTATGCTCATCCCGTGGCATATCAAGATGGATGAACTAAGTTATGAGGAAGAGATTGATCGGCTTTGGAACATACACCGTGTTCGATTATATCTCCCTCTCAAGTGGAAGAAAAAGATTGTTTCATCTTTACGAGGAATCTTCGACAATAGGAAGTTTATAGTTCAGTTACAAATTTCAACCGATTGTATAAAATTTTACAGGCCCTGCAATGATTGTGGAAGATTGTACAACCACACACTTCATGCGTTTGTGGACTGCCATGCAGTGTCAAATCTAAAATACTTCCTAAATATAAATCTGCCAGGCCTTGAAAGAGGAAATTAACACTACGTTAAAGGACTCATTTTATTTGGAGTATCGAGTAACAAAATTGGTGCCTCAACCAAAACGAGGGCAATGGACTTTGCGCTTTTGAACTATAAAGCTCTTATAGCTCAAAAGCTAACTCTATATCAACCAATAAAGAAGAGGATCTCAGAACCACTATACTAGCTGCGTCAGCTAGATATTTAGCTCCATATGTCAAAGTTCCTACGGCCGACTTCAAATCATAGTGCTACGCTGGAGAATTGGTGCGTTTTCTTCCGTCGACATCTTTAAATCAGAAAAAATATTTAGATAAGATTTTAAAGAATTTTAGTAATTTCTTATAAATACCTTTATGATATGTGAATTGGTTGTTTTAGTATAAATGTTATTTTATTGATGATATATAATTGCTTCCCGGAGTATTAATTTTAAACTATAATGTCTATTTTTGTATTTTCTCTTACGTAACTACTCCGATTTATATATTTATGTATGCTTTTCTGTTTTGATGTACATAATATATTTTAATAAAGGAAAAAAAAAGACCTGTATATTTCAATGTTGGATGAAGTTCATTTCGAAAGTGTTTATTTGAATGTAAGTAATACGAAATCGACAAAAACTTTTTTCAAGAACAATGAGTTGTCCCTGTTTTACAAAATAATATGATTTTGTAGATTTATTTTTTATTCAAAACTCGAGACTCAAATCGAGTTAATAATTAGAGAGTATATCAGAAGTATTTGAACTTTTTGGTGTTTAAAATTAAGAGCTTTCGAATACAAAGTCCAGTTCATAAACCTACAAATCCAATATATCATACTAAAAAGCAAATCTTCGAAAAATGTTATGTGTTAAAGTAATAAAAACATTATGTCATTACCCAGCAAACACGTTTGATTCTTTGTAGCATTTATCTACATAAAATGACAAAAATTACTATATATATTGGTATATACAATTATGTCATTTTTTTTCTCGAAAATTCTATCAAATTCGTAGATTAATAAAAGCGAAAAGTGAAAAATAAACAAATGCAACTCGGGTCATTCTTGATGAACGACAAATAATATAAATTTATATATATCTACATATCAAATATACGACAAACTATTGGGTTAAATTTGAAATAAGACTTCCTATAATATTTTTAATGAGTTTTGTTACCATAATTGGTAATCAAACTTTTATAGCCTGAAAAATAACATGTCATATGCATTAAATATTGCTTCATATTTACCTTGGAGTCTCTGGAATGTTACAGACCATGAATAGAAAGGGTAAGGGTATGATGGCGCCCACAAGGGATAGGTAGGACCAGTCCAACCAAAAACCAAAAATGTAGCAGAGCATAACACCTCCATTTCCAAGCGATGTTGGGAGGAGACCAAGAGTTCCTCGAACCTCTGGGCTGATGGTTTCGGCCAAGTAAACGGGTAATGAGAGTGATATTATGCCTGGAAATAGTTTAAGTAATAGATGTTCATTTTAAATTATAAATAAAAATTGCAAATATTTTATAAAAATGTGGGATTCTACTTAAATCGTTTTTAACTTTTTCTGGCTGTTTTTTTACCCAAACATTCCGATACAAATTGCTATTACATTCTTTAAAAATACGACAAAAGTTATACAGTCGAAAGAATAAAACATTAAAAAGTAAACACAAATATGCTTATAAAAAGTTAGGTTTTATGAATAATCAAAATGAAAACACTTTTTTTAAATTATAAGAATCTAAAAAATGGGTTGTAATTGGATATTTTTGAACATCGGAAGTATTTAGTGTGTAGATGTGAGATTGACCGAAAGTGAATTTACAGGGTCAACTCAATAACGATCACTTAGAGTAGGAAAGTACAATAATAAGATTTAAAACAAATAATGTTGAAAATAACCATTTTCAATAAGAAATTGCATTTTTTAAACATAAAGACACATTCAATTTATTATTACAATATCCAAATTTATCTATAATTTACAAAAATGGAACAACGAAGCTCTGGTTTCGGCCACGTAAACGGGTAAAGAGAGTGATATTATGTCTGGAAATAGTTTTGTAATAGATGTTCATAATAAGATTAAAAACAAATAATGTTGAATATGACAATTTTAACTGAGAAATTGCATTTTTTAAACATAAAGACAAATTCAATTTATTATAAAAATATCAAAAATTATCTATAATTTACAAAAATGGAACATCAGTCTCGGAGTTATAAAGACAACAATAAAAATATAAATTAAGAAGTCAACAGCAAAATGAATTAAAAGCTACAGTGATTGTCCCCTATATGAGCCAATTTACGCTTATATGTACCAGTAGTTGGTTTAATGGTTAGAAACATATATTGGTTTTAATTTTTGATATAAAGCTTTATTAAGAAAAAGAGTTGATATTATGTAAGCTTAAAAACATATACGTTGAAAGAAATTGGTTATGGGATTTGTAATACATATAACTCCGAATACATACTTGACTAAATTGAGTGTCTCGTAAGAGCGTTATTCCAAATGTAAAACAAAAAACAATACTGACTGTTTTTATGTAGTAACTTTCATGGACAAGTTGTATACATGTAATCTTGGATGAATTAATATTTTCACATCCAAATGTACCAATAAAAATATTGGCATTTCAATATGAGAAAGTTTCTCGCGATATGGTATAATTAGTATTGATTTCCTGATATATATATATATATATATTATATATATAAATATATATATATATATTTATACACATAAGGGAGTACTATCGAGATCATGTGTTGGGTTAAAATATTTCACTATCAAGCAAAAAAATGTTACTGTTAATTTGAAAAAGATTACCTATACAAGATTTAGTCTTGATCAATTTTTGAGTTGTTCATTTCATTATAATTTAAACTAATAATAGTTGGTGATAATTAATTAACATAAGTGCCATGTTTCCAATAACATCTCTTACTAGGGTTTTGTGATTTAGTTATGGTTGTAAATTTTGTGGGTTAAAGAAGGGAAAATAATAAAAGGGTAATCATGGTATATTACGATTTATTGAGTTTTTTTTCATAGGATTGGTAAATAATTGAAATATGTCATTATGCGATAACTCGACAAAAAGATTAAAGGAAACACTTTATTCCACTTTCTTTTATAAATTTCCATTATTTAAACTACAAAATCCAGATAATCGGTAATTAGTCCTTACCGATACAGAACCCCGTCATTGCTCTACCAGCATATATCATATATACATCCTGAGCAAAGGCAACTATAAGTCCCGCTATAATAAATGGTATTGCTGTAGAGAGAATGGTTTTCTTTCGTCCCAGTGCTTCCAAAAGACTCCCTCCGATGAAGCCCCCTAGAAGAGCTGCCAGCGGCATCAGACTGCCAATCCATGAGGCTTGACTTGAAGAGACCTTAGAAGAAGAAAGTGATTATTTTTATTTCATATAAGAAATATGTTTATTATATTTTAATAAATTTAATTTTCAAAACTTTTTACAATGGTATTTTTCTTAAATAGTTCATGTCTAAAACTAAACTATAGATATTATAATTTTCATGACCTACATAAATGATCTCAGCAAAATAGAAGATGGTGTCAATTCTAAAAAATAGTAATATACGAGTAGGTATATTTGCATGATTAGTCTAAACATAAAATTTCATCTTTATTAATCAAACATTGAATTTTTATTATAAAACTTTATCATCTTTAGATTATCCAGCCATAAATGCTTCATTAATGTTGTCAATTTGAAACGTTGAAAATTTCAATGTAATTCTACTGAAAGCTTTAAGGCAAAGGATGATATCATGTTTAATAAATATATACCAAAATGAACTGTGTCAAAGAATATATTATAATATAGTAATTTCTACGATAGCTTGTTTTATATTTTCATGAAGTATAGTGGATTTCCGGTGGTTTTTAATCCAGTGTCAATCCAGCAAGCAAAGTATCAGCTTTCTTGGCAATATGTCAATTATGAAACCAGCACTTCTCATCCAGAACGTCGCTTTACTCAGGATACCATATTTGGACTTTTTTCTGGGTCGTGATTTGTTGACAAGAAAATTATTTGCAGTGGGAATACAAATATATATGGTATTACAATACACTACATTTTTTACTTGAGGCTGATGAAGAATATTAAAGGATGAGAATATTGAACTTATTAAATAAATGCAATAATTCATATTTGTTATATTTTATCTTCATGGATGTTAAACTGACGGTAAAAAAAATAAAATACAAAAGTACTTAATGATAAAAGGATGTTTACAGAAGGTTTTGAAGGAAATATCATTAAACCATCATTAATCGTCGCACAGTGTAATATTCTCTGTTAGTATACAGTCGTCCCTCGCAAAGTCGCGACGGCCCGGATCCACCGCGATATATATGAGGGTCGCGATGTTGATATACATTGAAATTTAGAGAGATTTTACATCACTCGGCGTTTAAACCTACCGCCATTTTGCCTTATTGTCGTACGTGCGTCTGAATACATGTACGCGGCCGGACCTTTTTTTGGGCTGCCATCTTGCTTTTTCGAAGATTTACCAGTTTTCAACCTCAAATATCTTTAAAAACACTGAATATTTCTTAATTTTAGTTCCCCCCACGTGAAAAAACGGAAGCCAAGCCGTCGTCGCGTAGTAAAAGAACTGCGAGATGTCGATGGCCGACTGTATTTACATCCTTAAATAAAGCACTTGCTGAATCCCCTTGTGTTTGAGATAGGCAAAGTCAAGTATGTACTCCTCTGGCTGTTCAACTCTCTTCTGTACTCCCCTCGGTCTTTGATATTTCAGTTATATTGCATAAAAACGCTGCCATTCGGGAATATTATCAGCACCAGCAAGTATATTGAAAGTCATGGTATGTCCATATTGCAAAGATAGGTGGTGACTTGACACTTGTTCGTGGTTTGACGTCACACCAATAATATCATAGACATTCTGCTAACCTGTTCACGGCATTAAAATATATTGTAACAATAGATTTATGATGACGTCAAAAAATATTATAAGAATACTGACGTTTCAATATCCATTAAGACATTAACTGAATATTCCTTGTTGGATACAATATACTCGACAGATTGAGCCAATTTTATTATGTATACCATGAATCAACATTACCCAAAATATAGCTGTTTATAAAAGTTACATTGTTTGTTGTTGGATTTATTATTGGCGTGTCTGGATTATTATTATTTTTTCTTATTTATTTTTGTTTGTTTAAAGAATACTTTATTATTGCTTTATTCAGTTTTAAAGTAAAAGTTCCTTTTGGTTCAATGAAGAAGTTGTATGAGCATAGTTTTTTATATTTAGTCTATCGAACCTATGATATTTTTCAATAAGGTGTTCAACTCTCTATGTTGAGAACACAGGTTCGAATACTCCCGAGAGGGAAGGTCAATTTTTTTAAACTCATTGATAAGAGTATCCTAAGTTCGAGTGACTAATTTTAATGTTATATAATGCTTCTTTATATCAACACAAATGCATTTCTATCAAACCAAATAGGCAAACAAATGTGGATCAGGATGTTTGTTAGACAGAAATTTCGTAAAAGGTCATTTCATAGACATGCACTATTCTTAGACACACACTTTTAAGCGAACACTTCTTAGACACGGACACTTTTTTCAATGCCCATTAATAATTTTACCAATATTTTTTGAATCAAAACTACAACAAATGACCCTCGGGTTCAGCCATACACAGTATACATGGTATTTTGGGTCTACAGATGCTCCACCAATGGACCATCGGATTCTGCCGGTTACAACTTTTTTAGTATTTTAGGCTTAAAAATTCACCGATAACACAATGTAACAAAGATTTAGTTCGAGTTAATTTTTTGGTTGTTTATCTTTTATTAGGTCCTAAGAATGAAAAAAAGACAAATGTTTCATGTCGCTAATCGTTATTAAGAAAATTACACCATTTTTTTTGAAAAATAACAAAAAAAATATGTTCATACATGAGAAAATTTCAGAAAAATATATTTATATAGGTATATACATGATTAGACTGTGTATTGAAAACACAAAGATTTTTTGGTCTTTCTTCGGTGAAGAGACTGGGTTTCTCGGACCAAAGCCCAGACGTAGTCGCCCATCATGTGTTCATTATACTGTCCCTGTTAGCGGTTTTCAAATTCCATCGTATCTTGGTGGAAGCGCTCTCCATACTCTTCTGAGTAGTCTCCCATATTGGATTTAAAGAAATCCAAATGGGAGTGCATCATATGCAACTTCAGGGACATCCTGCAACCCATCCCTTGTAGGACTTCAGAAGATCGTCGACCAGTTCGCGATAGTTTTCTTCCTTGTTTTTAACCAAAAAGCCCTGAGCAACCGCAACAAAACTTCGCCAGGCACGTTTATCCGGTGCCAACAACTTTCCGGAGAATTCCGGATCCTGCATTATAGCTTCGTGATTTGCGGCCCAACAAATACCCCTGCCTTAATTTTGGCCTCCGACAACCTGGGAAATACCGCTTCCAGATGCTTGAAGGCAGCGGACTTGTGATCTAGTGCCCTCACAAATTGCTTTATGAACCCCTTCTTGATGTGGAGGGGTGGCATCAAGATCTTCTACTGCTCAACCAGCGGTTGCCACTTGACGTTCATCTCGCCAATGACAAAGCCTGTTCTTGACGGCCAATCCTTCGTATCATAATGTTTTGCTGTAGCTCGGCTATCCCAGTAGCAGAGGAAACAGGGATATTTTGTGAAAACGCCTTGCAAACCTGTCAAGAAGCCAATCATCTTGTAATCTCTAATCACTTCCCAATCGTGCTCTTCGTACTTTACTAGGCGCAGCAGCTGTTTCACATTCTCATAGCCCTCCTTCAGGTGAACAGAGTGGGCGATAGGGATGCTTGGGTACTTGTTACCATTGTGCAACAGCACCGCTTTCAAGCTTCTGGTTGAGCTGTCCACGGACAGTCGCCAGTCGTTGGGATCATACGGGAATTCAATTTCTTCAAATAAGCCGTTGATGTTGTGACAATAACATAATTTCTCATCCAGTGTGAAATAGTGAGATAATTTTTCATGACGTTGTCTTTGTTTTGTTACCCGACAGCTCTCGTCCAACAAGTTCCACTGTTTCAGCCTGGATGTCAATAATTTTGATTTTGATTTGGGGAGTCCAAGATCCCTGATAAGATCATTGAGCTCTGCTTGGTTAGGAAAATGCGTAATAGCCTGGGTATCATCTGCAACCAAGACATCACCGTGAGCATCCTCAGTTTCACTGCTGGAACTTGAGCAAGCATCTCTCGTGATTACTGGAGGAGGGTTGGGAACTGGAAGCTCATCACAATGCATCACCGGACGAAGAGATGATGGCAGATCGGGGTAATCGAACACATCCGTCTTCTTTCCCCTGCGGTGATCGGTAACTACCACCATACAAAAGTAGCAGTTCTTTGTGTGATCTGTTGGTTCCCGGCAGACTCTTGGCACTCCAAACTTCATTTTTCGTTTCTCTCCTCTGTACCACGACTCCAGAGTGGACTGACAGCTTCCGCAAACCACATGTGGCGCCCAACTCTTGTCCTGGTCCCCCACTTGAACTCCAAAGTACGCCTTGTAAGCCGAACAGAAGAGGTTCCCCTCAACGATGTTGTATGTACTTTACTGACTTGACATTCAGAAGGACTCTGAATACGTAGCAGAAATTGCCAGTATTATGCTTGCAGGAACCTCGAGCAGAAACCATCTTGCCAATGACAAATAAAAGAACAAAAGAACAAATGATTAGACAAGTTGGAAGGAAAGAAGGGAAAATAAATGTACGTAATATACGTACATATATATCAAATGACTACTTTTTAAAATCGGTGTCACTTCTTTAATAAAGATTAGCGACATAAAAGGTATTTTTTTTTTCATTCTTAGGACCTACTAAAAGATAAACAACCAAAACATTCACTCAAACAAAAAATAATTTGATTTTTGTTACAATGTGTAATTGGACCGTGGATTCCGCTGGACACGATTATGCCATTTGTTCATTTTATTGTATATTATACATAACTATAAATTCTTTGAAGGAAAGAGGACTGAGGAAAAAATAAATTGGCATTATGAAATACGACATCATTTCACCCTTGGCTGTTAAGATATGAAAATACAACTCAGTACCAAGGATTTTATATTCTAAACATTAAGTGTGTCTTTTCGCATGTGCCTCGTTCCATGTCATTTATGATCCTTTGAAGAGACTCCTCCGATATCATCTTCCATTTTTTATTGTATAAAGCAACTGCTCAAAATAATTCATATATAAAATTGATTAGCACTTTGTAAAGACTGTTGTATGCTCAGAAAAAGAAAACTCCAAGTAATGTTATCCAAGCAACTATGAGCGCACAATACATAAAATTTCTGAACTGAAGCAGCTATCTTTAATAAGAAACATGACGATGGTGGACTATCATAGGTAGATTTATAATTAGATGTGCACATTTAATTTATTTCACTCTAACAAGGATACAGACTTATTCTGGGTAGACTTCCATTAGCTGATACAGTATGAAGTTCCCGTGAGATGATGGGGGCCATTTAAGAGGAAAAGAAACAAACTAACAACGCCTTAAAAGTAAAGAGAAGTGTATTTTTAAATAATAATTGAAGATAAATAGCTCCTGATTCTTTGACCATATGACGAACATAAATAGGAAATTGAAAAAGGATATTCTTTTTGAAATGTTTTTATTTGAAAGAATAGGAGACGGAATAATAATAAACAACAAACATTATAGTGAATATCAAAAAATATTAATTATTTTTCCTTCATTGGCCTACATCCATGTCATTGTCAAATTCTTTGAATGGACAACTATAATATTATCTGCTAATATTCATTAAATAAATCAAAACCCGCATGAAATAATAAATGGTTTTTTAAAATATTCTCAAATCTGTCGATAAACGAATCATCACTCTGACTATTGAACATAGAAAAAGAAAGAAAAATATGTTATCTTTTTAAATTTTCTGTTCATGAGTTTGCAAGAACAATCTTTTTGTAATCCCTAAAAATAAAGAAGGAAATAATGATAGTTACTAACAGAAAATAATGAAGTTTATTGTTGTGTTTGCGAGATGGTCCATAAAAGTATACTTATAGATGATAATGTGGGAAACAGATGTATGTTGCCATTTTAAGTAATCCCTCCATACGGAGTGCCTAATTGGACTTATTACGCCATGGTGGATTTATCTGGTCACTTAATTAGTATGGTTATTTGTATACAAGCGGCTAAAAAATAGCCGTTACAAAATATGATGAAAATGATTAAAAGCGTGCGGAGACAAAGCCACATTAAGAAGAGGGGATTTAACTCTCATCATCTACCTACCATCAAAAGAGCTTGAATAAAGAGGTGTAGTTTATTTTATCTAATATTAACAATCAGCTCTGAATCGTAATCCTAAACTTAGAGTTGAGTATTTAATATTTTTCTAACGATGGCAGTTCAAATATAAACAATGCCTATGGCGTTCTGTCTCAATACTATATAAAATGTTAATAAGTAAAATTGAACGTTGTACAATAGAATATGTGCTCATTGAATATTAAAGGTATGCTCAAGGAAGAAAGTTACTTTGTATTTATGTTTACATAATGACTTTTATGTTCTCCTCCTGCTTTGGGTACGTAATGAGAAAAATTATTCATGTTCTTCCCATAGGGGAAAATAATGTCGACTTAAAAGGGGCACCGGAGAAGGAGAAAACTTTGTATTTTCAAGAAGATAAACAAATGGAAGACTTAATGATTAATTTGCAAACATGGAATAACTTATTACGGACTGACAATTGTTATAGTGCATGCTAAAGTAATGACGCACGCGTCCAAAAACAAAAATGATATACACAAAAGGATAAAAGTGATTAAAGGATCTCAAGGACTATAGATAATCGCTATTTAAAATGAAACTATTCTAAAAATAAATTCCAGAGCTAGGATCTGTCAGCCCAAAAATAAAAAAGACAATTTTTTAGTATAACTTTTTAAAGACATTTAAGGAAACATGGTGAAAAAACATATACTAGGGTAAAAAAAGAAGACCTTTTTAAGATATACATTCAGGATTTTAAAACACACATATACACACACACACTTATATACACACACACACACACACATATATATATATATATTCAAATATATTTATATATATGTATATTCATATATATATATATATAATATTTTTTTTTTTGTATTTATAATTTATTATTTTGTACATATCCAAAAAATCGAACTTTGTTCTAACCCCCATAGCATGGGTTTTATTTTGTTTGGTTGCACCGGAACTCAACTGGTATAAGCAAGCTTATATTCTTTGTCAGTTTGTAATGATACTGCAAATATAATTGATAGTTGTATTATATAATTGATCCTTAGTGTGGTATTTGTCAATTACACTTACATAAGTAAATGGTAAAGAGTTGCGAATAAATGACATCTAGAACTTATCAACTTAAATATGTGAAGCACACTTTATTAAGACACATTTTCTATTTGTCACTTCACCGAATTTTTGAATGAATACCTTAGCTAAAAACCATTTAGTTTTATAAATCTTATGAAACCAAATTAGTTTAGTGTAATTGAAATGGTTTAATTGATGGTATACGCTGAGTATGATATATTTTAAGAAATTATGTATGTCGATATATTTAGAACCATGAAAACAAACATAATTACTATATTCCTAGAAACATATAAGCGTTTTAAATGTCACGTGTTATTCTCACACGTGTTATTCACATTTTCATCTGATATTTTAAAATAAACACTTTAATAAGATAAATACTTTTTTAATCAGATTATCAAAAGGTTTTACAAGTGAACAATTAAGATATCTCATTAAAAATTAATGCCTTTTTTATTTGTGTATCCCTTTCACAAAATTTAATGCTGAATTTGTAATAAGCCATAAGTTTTTTATGTTAAAAAATAAAATATATTTAGAATATTACACAAAATTGATTGAAGTTTTTTATAATGAATACATCATATGGAAATTATTTTTGTGAATGAGCTTTTAATGTTGAGTGTTTTCATATTTTTTCTTAAGTAAATTAAAGAACAGGGCGAGGAACTACATTTCATATCTTGATAAAAGTCAACCATTTCACATATATAATCTAAAGCCCAACCACGAAAATATCTGTTCTTAATTTCAGAAAACAAAGTAATTTTAATTTACACCATCAAACCTTACAAACATCCTCTATGTTGTTGTAACTTCTGATAATGTGTATACACTAAATATACTTATTTCTTTAGAAGTTTTTATAAAAATTACAAAAAATATACTGTACGTGATTTTGCTGAGCATGTATTATAGGGGTCAGTTTTGATGTTGATCTTGTAAGGCCGTCAGTTTCAATTGCGTCATGTAATGACTTATGAAACAAGCCTAAAACTATTGTAGAAATTAAAATATAAAGAGTAAATAAGTTAAAAACATGTCTTCTAATTAGAAGTAAAAAATACATTAGAATAAGTAGTGAATAAGTTTTATTTATGCACAGAATATTTTTTCGGACAAGATTATATGTATGAAATTTGAAAATCCTTAGAATTTCTTACACGTTAATTTTGTAAAATGAGTTTATGGTAATTATCAGCCTACTGTTATTGTTATTTGTTTTATTTTGATGGGTTTGCATCACACACACACACACACACATATACATATATATATATATATATATATATATATATATATATATATATATATATATACAGAGTGTACCAGCAAAATTTAGAATTTAGTTTAATTGTCTTTGGCTACCCTGGGGCAAGCTTTAGTGATTTTTACATTAAAACTTCCTGTTTTACCAGCCATGTAAAGCACTTGTTAGTAAACATTGTTTTCACTCACTCTTCACCATGAGTCATGAGAAGAAGAATCGTGAGAGGATTGCTGACATCCTTAAGGCCAAAGTGGACAAAAAGAGATCATGGAGATTATTGGCTGCTCTCTGGCTACAGTTTACAATGTTTCAAAGGCTTTAAAAGATGGAAAAGGTACTGACAGGACTCCAGGCAGTGGAGGAGCAAATAAGAAGAGGACTGAGGACTTTCTGGGAAAGGTCAAGGAGGCGGTGAAGGAGGATCCCACAAAGTCAATTCGGAGACTGGCTCGGACCATGGATGTCCGTACTTCTACCATGACAAGGGCTTTAAAAGATGACCTGAACCTGAAATCTTATGTCAGGAGGCCCAAGAATCTTTTAACTGAGGCAATGAAGGTCAAGGGGCTCGAAAGGTGCTCCAAAATTTGTTCAACCTTTCACAAGAAGAAGTCCACTGTGACAATTTTCTCAGACAAGAAGATTTTTACAGTGGACCAAGTCCACAATCGGAGAAACGATCGGTACCTTGCGGAGTCAGTAGATGAGGTCAAGGGAGTCTACAGAACCAAACACCCAGCCCATGTGACGGTTCTAGGAGTCGTGGCATCTGACAGGAAGACCATGCCTCTGTACTATTTTCGGGCCAGAGAGAAAATTGACCACCATGTCTTCGTGTAAGTCCTGAGATACCATGTTTTGCCCTGGTTGGTGGCAAATTACCCTAGTGGCCACTATGTGTGGTCTCAGGATGGAGCTCCCTTCCACACATCAAAGTTTGCCCAGGACTTCTGCTCCAGGAATTTTGCCGATTTCTGGCCTGCAAACTACTAGCCACCCTCAAGACCAGATCTCAATCCCATGGACTGTGCTGTGTGGGGCTTTTTGGAGAGAGAGACCAACAGCACTCCCCATCCCAATGTGGATTATCTCAAGGCCTCCATCACTGCTGCCTGGGCCCACATATCTACCGACTTCATCTAGAAGAGCTGTGCTACTTTCTGCCACCGTTTTTATGCAGTTATTGAAGCTAAGGAGGCTACATTAAATAAGAAAGATTGCAAAGATCTTTCTTTTTAACTTTTGTTTCAGATGCTTCTTTATAAAAGATCAAATAAAGTTTCTAGAAGTAAAGCAAAAATTGATTTACGATTTTCTAAATTTTGCTGGTACACTCTGTACACAGTGGGTTCCCAAGCGGACATATCGAAATTTTAAAAATTTCTCAGATCACCTTCAAACATGTAAATATGAATAGTTCAGACTCTGAACTATCAAAAAATGGTCTCATTTGTCCTCTAACTCCAATTACTTCTTAAGATATGCCCATTTGAAGTTTGCGAATTTCATATTCCGGAAACACTTCATTTTCTCGGAGAAAATTTGAGTAAATATTCAAAAAATGCTCATAATTTCCACCAAAACCCTCTAAATATGTCCCTTAGGCCCCTAATATAAGCCCAAATACCTATAATTTGATTCAGTATCATAAATAGGGCAGCTTTTTCACATAAATTCATGGTTTTTCCACAAAAATTACTGTGAAAATGGGCATTTTTCCATCAAAAAAACCCAAAAATGACCCCCGCTGATAAATTTCAATGAAAAATTGCAGAAAAGCCTTAAGATGAAATTTTTCATGCTTCACATATGATAATCTTGACATTGAGGACTATCTTAATCCAAAAAATTGACTCTTGGGAACCATTTTAATTTTCTCATATTCTAAAAAATGAGCTTACCTAAATTTTTCCGTTATGCTTGAAATCTAGAAACAACTTGTGTATTTTTTACTCAAATTTCATGATCCAGACCACTTTTCCTATGTTTTTTGGGGTGCTGAATCCAAATTTGGCATCATAAAACCATCAAACTACACTGTT
Source organism: Caligus rogercresseyi (assembly GCA_013387185.1). NCBI lineage: Eukaryota > Metazoa > Arthropoda > Copepoda > Siphonostomatoida > Caligidae > Caligus > Caligus rogercresseyi. Next base: position 5,847,555 of record CP045905.1, on the reverse strand, counting down.
CTATGATTATTGCTTATTTTTGCGCCATTTCAAGCCTTTTTCGGTCAAATATTGATCCAAATCTCACGCATTATTTCCAAACATTTATTTTTCCGGAAATTATTTTCTAAATAAACGTCTTCACTACGCATTACTTTTTTTTGGAAATCATCATCATTTGCTTGTTTTCTTTAGATAGACTACTAAATCAACGTGTTTTCGGGATATCCGCCCAATTCTCCTAAATTTGAGGTTTTTTGGCCCCAGACCCCCAAAATTCAGAAATTCTGAATTGAAATTGATTTCTATATATTCCACTTCTCCAGACGCTTCTAACGAGCTCTCAATGGGCTCTATAGCATCATTATTTGTCAAGATATTCCCAAAAACGTGTTTTCGGGATATCCGCCCAATTCTCCTAAATTTGAGGTTTTTTGGCCCCAGACCCCCAAAATTCAGAAATTCTGAATTGAAATTGATTTCTATATATTCCACTTCTCCAGACGCTTCTAACGAGCTCTCAATGGGCTCTATAGCATCATTATTTGTCAAGATATTCCCAAAAACGTGTTTTCGGGATATCCGCCCAATTCTCCTAAATTTGAGGTTTTTTGGCCCCAGACCCCCAAATTCAGAAATTCTGAATTGAAATTGATTTCTATATATTCCACTTCTCCAGACGCTTCTAACGAGCTCTCAATGGGCTCTATAGCATCATTATTTGTCAAGATATTCCCAAAAACGTGTTTTCGGGATATCCGCCCAATTCTCTTAAATTTGAGGTTTTTTGGCCCCAGACCCCCAAAATTCAGAAATTCTGAATTGAAATTGATTTCTATATATTCCACTTCTCCAGACGCTTCTAACAAGCTCTCAATGGGCTCTATAGCATCATTATTTGTCAAGATATTCCCAAAAACGTGTTTTCGGGATATCCGCCCAATTCTCCTAAATGGGGGGCCCAGACCCCCCCCAAAAAAAATTCTATGTTAAATTGGTTTCTGTATATTTTATGACCTCATACGCTTCTAATGAGCCCTCAATGGCCAAAATTGGAACAAGGGTTCAAAATTACAGACAAATGTCCGCTTGACCCCCGTTTTAAGCCCACTGTGTATATATATACAAGTTTTTTGAAAGGAGACAATAAAAAGGACAGGCTGGACCCTTGCAGGTGCGTGCAGATGTACCATAAGTTGAGTGTTGTCTGCATACATGTCTCCCCTCTATCCTCACTCCTTTTTTCAAAAGTAGAGCACGCCTCTTTCCCAGCCCCCAGTACAGAGAACTGCGGCTGAGAATAGGAAGAAGGGACGATAGGGCCAGCGCTGGAGCACTCCTTCAAAGTCTCACACTGCGCAGCAAGAGAATCTTCGTCGATGTGCACTTGAGCGCGCGCCATAGGTCTGTAGGAGACGGGAACAGAGCGGATAAGTAGCTCTTTAATAAGACAGGTTCTTAAATCAGGCACAAACTCAGGATCCAATAAGCGATCCACGGTCAAAGAATGTCCTTAGCAGATAAGGAGTCCTGCATGAACAGATCCACCACTTTCTTAACTCGATTTTGAGGAGAAGCACCATAAACTTTGAGTACTCCTTGCTTAAGGTCCTCGAAGGAGCCAGACAATGCTCCATAGGGATGATCCTAATAACCCGGATGGGGAGAACTGCCATCACGGAGTTAATCTTATCATAGTCTAGAGAAATGCGATTTCCATTAAAAATAAAATTTATCTTCAGAAACCAGGTTTCTGGGTCCTCTTCATCGAAGTCCGGAAGGCGGAAACTCGAGTACCTAAGAGGGTCCAAAGAGCAGTCAGCTCCTGAAGTAAAACCCGCCGAGGATGCCTTCGATTCGGGGGCTTCTGAAGACTCTTGTCGCCGCGTAGAGGGCATTTCTTAGTCGGAGTCACCAATGTAGGAAATCACTCTAAGACGTCTGAGAAGGAACTGATTTATTTCGCTGCTACGTCATGTACAGCTGACGAGGGAGAGTAACTTGGAAGCTGCTACATATATATATATATATATATGTTTTGTTTTTGACGTACACATAAGAATAACACGTGACAACGCTAATATGTTTCTAGGAATATGCTAATTAAGTTTGTTTTCATGGTACTTAATATATCGACATATATAATTTCTTAAAATATGTCATATATATATATATATTGCAATTTAATTTAGATGAGTCTTATTCTTCCTCCTTGTTATATAGTTGACTTGAATATAGAAGGAGGACTACAGGCGTGTCCTCTAAAAACCTTATATACTATTCACTTTTATTGAGGTGCTGCCTATTAAATCTAATCTTGATTTACTTTGGTTACATATTTGTTACAAATAGTATTTCTCAAAACAACTTTCTATTAGAAAAGGAACTTAATCTCAATGCTATAAATATTTAATTATTTTCAAGGTTGAACCCCTACATATTTTTGAAACCATTTTTGTATAGGTTTTTCCTTTATCATGCAGGTTGAAGTTCATTTAGAGGTTGCCAATTGAATTGAACTCTAAATAAACCTCAACCATCTTCAATTACACAGGGCAACAAATAAAAAAAATTATAAGTTTCTTGGGAAATATCAGCTGATTTGAATCCTTTATTAGGTCCCTAATAACTAAATTCAAAACTATCTTGCTGAATCAGGTCAGAATTTTTAAAAAAATTGAGTTTTTTGTTTTCGATTTTCGACTCTTAGACAAAATCACAGCTTTTTTTGTTTATTGAGGTACAAAAATGGTATGGGTGTTTTTGGAAATAGTATGGTCATATTAGTGGGGGCGGAGACTAGTTTTGAGTTGGAAAAATTCAGAGATGCCAAAAAAAAAATATTTATTTTTTGTAAAATGACCAAATTCTGCATATTTTTCAGTATACGTATTATGTATATTACAACTATTTAATTAAAACCAAAATGATTCCTGAAACTTTTTATTTTTTATATACAAAAAAACATATTCAAATTGAAAATACATGGAATGCTAATTACTAGCCGTATAAAACTTCTCTCTAAAGATCTTCTCTTGTGCTACAAATTAGGATAGTCAAGAGCTATGTTCCAACAATAGTCAGCCATCATATGGCTATCCCATATTCCTTGGTATCTCTTCTATATGTCCCTCATTCCCTGGTGAAACCTCTCACTCTGCTCATCACTAACACTTCCAAGATTTTCAGGAAATTTCTCTAGGTGACAGAAAAGGAAATTAAGTTTGATTTTCATATATGCATTTAGCTGCTTTTAGCTCACATAATTGCTTGACTTGTTGTTTCCAAGAAAATTACCCACAACCAAGACAAAGGAACTCCAAGCATTATACACAATCTGGTTCATAATAAAAACAAACAGATGATCTGAGGATCATCACAAACTCCAGCCTTCTTTTTTTTACTCAGTCCAGGGAAAGTATCACAAATGTATTTAAAACAAATTTGACAAATTGTTTCATTAATCCTTAATGTGAAGAGGAGGGAAAAGGATCTTTGATCTGTCCACCAGAGGCTCATCAATAACGTTTTTCTCTCCAACAGTCAAATGAGTCCTCTCTGGCCACTCCTTTCTCACCCAGTGTTCTTGCCTTGCCCTATTATCCCAATGACAGAGAAAGTAAAGGAATTCGGTTTCTTTTAGTTTGGTGGCATGGGCAACTGGAATGGATCCATATTTATTTCCATTATGGGGCAGAACAACTTTGAGTCTGTATTTAGAACTGTCAATGAAAAGAATCCACATTTGAGGATTTTAGTAACTTATACCTAACTTATCCAGGAGATCAGGAATGTCATTACAGTAAAAAAAGTCCATCTTTCTCAGAGAAGAAAGGAACAAACTCTGAATCTCTTGTTGTGTAGAAAGATATTGGTGTACCACTTTGAAGCAGATTATTCTAACTTAATTTAGAAACCAAAAGTTCTGCATATTTTTTGCATAAGTTGAAGTCTTTCGCAAGGTCATTTAATTAACACTGGTTGAAATGCTGTTGTACCTTCAAAGTGTATATCATCATGATTGTATGAACCATCACATTGTAACTGCTCAGTCGCACTCTCATCATCTGTAACATCTGAAAGTGACTCGAACACTAAAATTGGAACATCTTCACTGTGGGGCACTGGTCTGTTAGCAGAATCCAAGTTTGGATACTTTAAACTCTTTCTGTTTTTATTTTATTTATTCCTATAAGGTGTAAAGCACAAAAATGGCAATCATCTGAGTGTTTTTTCTTGGTTCTCTCCACACCATAGGTACAAAAAAATAAGTTTTTCTTCTTGCCTTTAAACCATTCTCTAAGTTGTGTAACGCAACTAACACACACAATGGGAGGAGCCCACTCTTTTACCATTCTTTAGGAGACACAGTTTTAAATATTAGAATCAATTTTGGAAAAACGGTTTTAAGAATTTATGTTGATTTATCTTTAATGTATCCTCTCAAAACCTATCTCCACCCCCACTAACATGAGTATGCCATTTCCAAAAACATATATACTAATTTTGTAGCTCTATAAACAAAAGTTACAAAAATCACCCGAAATCGGTGAAAATGTTTTTTGGCTTTTTTGGGCCTCTCTGATAATTTTTTCAACTTAAACTAGTATCCGCCCCCACTAATATGACCATGTCATTTCCAAAAATACCCATACCGTTTTTGTAACTCAATAAACAAAAAAGTTGTGATTTTGTCTAAAAGTCTAAAATTGAAAAGAAAAAACTCTAAATTTCTAAAAATTTTGACCTGATTGAGCAAAATGGTTTTTATTTAGTTATCAGGGACCCATTAGGTATTCAAATCAGTTGATATATCCCAAGAAACTTTTTCACTGTTCCCCAGTGTTATTGATCCAAATTATGAAGTCACCGTTGGTTTTAATACTAATCGATGATTAGCTTGAACTATAACCTTTTCTTTAAAAAAATACTTTTTCAAAATAAAAATTAATTATTTTGAAAAAAACAAATATTGAATCCCAAGAATGAGAAATATTATTCCGATAATAACAAAAAAAATTGAAAATTATATTAACCTCGTCTTAAAGGATCCTAAATTGTAGACATAAATATCTAATCAGATTGATAAGGACAAAAAATTAAATATTTTTAAAAAGCTTAATTTTTTTAAATATATCAACAATACATTAAAACATATTAAATTACTTAAATTTAAAGCCCTTTTCTAGATTAAATTGTCATAATTAGTAAAAAAACAATTTAATTTTTAATTATACTTAATAAAAATTTAAATAAAAAATAAAAAAAAGCCTATCAAAAAATCATAAGAAATTATCACATTTAACTAACAAAATGATGCTCAAAATAACAGTGACGCTAGTTTCCTTTTTGATACAGCCCTCATATTTTTACACCCCGGCCTAGATAGGAAATATTTTGAAATGCCTAATTTCTTATAACTTTATATTTTTCGTTTGTTGGGTTCATCATTCCACTGTAACAGACCGGTAAAAGCATTTCTCTTGAGACAAAGTTGAAAATTATGAAAAAATTTATTTGACCTCATTCATAGTCAGCCCAAACTTTTTTTAATAAGATAGTTTATGATGGAGGAAACAACAACGACTTAAAAAGGTTAATAAAATGATAAAATACTCAACAAAAACATTTGTACTTGTAGTATTTCTAAAAAAATATTTTAAATAGATGTAATTGCTATTTCGGATTTGAATCTTATCATAACTCCCAAATTACTTAGAACTGCCTACTTATATGATGATGAAAAATTTCATTGATAATAATTAATTGGGTTACTTTTTGTTTAGAAAACTTAAATAAGCAAAAAAAAATGGATAAGTATATTGTTACCAATTACAAAATACTTGAATTATTCAATTATTTAACTAAATATTCCTTTATCTATAAGATGATTTCTTCTATTGAACAAAATTTTAACATAAAAATAATTATATTTGTTCAATAATTATTTTATTCAGTAATAAATTCCGCCTTTAGGATAATATTTGTCATGTTCTGTTATAAATCATGTTTAAAAAAACTTAAAAATCAAAAAAAAAACATAGAGAAAAATTTGGACCCTCAAGTCTTGAAATATGCGAACATAATAATAAGCATATTTGAAAACCAAATATGCCATTATTGTGATGATCAGAATCTAGGGACCCATTATTACCTCCGCCGAAGGAGGTATTGTTTTCAGTGGCGTTTGTTGGTTTATTTGTTTGTCAGCAGGATAACTCTCTGAGTGTATATATGCCTCTAGTTTTCACTGGCGTTGGTTTGTTAGTTTGTTGGTTTGTTTGTCAGCAGGATAACTCAAAAAGTACGGAACAGATTCGGATGAAACTTTGTGGAGTTGTTGGAAATGCCAAAATAAACAAGTGATTAAATTTTGGCATCTCTGAGTGCAGAATTAAGATGCAAAATGAGCTAAATACTAAAAATATTAATATTGAAATGGGGTCTTTTTCAGTGAGTAGGAAAGAACAAACGCTTAAAAAATATTCATTGACGTAATATTGTTCATTTATCAGCTAAGGACTACGTCATTGGGTGCTTAAACTTCTTTCTCTTCCCGTCTTCCTCTTAATATTCATATTAAATAAAATATAACGCTAATATTAAGAGCATGATGGAGAAAAGAAAGGAGTTTAAACATCCAGTGACGTATTTCTTAATTGACGAATAACTAGTATGACGTCAATGGATGTTTTTTAGGATGGCTCTCTCCTCACTCATTATTCATCAAACACACCTACTTATGTAGACATATATGATTGGATTGTAATTCCGTTAAGTGATTCATTTGGTGCGGATCGGCGGAGGTTTGCACTCTCTGAGTGTATACATGCCTCTAGTTATTAGTACGATTGAAGACTCCATATGCCAATGGTATAATCTCGAGAGCCAATGAGGTGTCGGTTTAAATCCCCTATGTGCTATTGGTGGTAATAGGCAGAATATATTTTTCATTCTTTAACTATCAAGTACTGGCATTTTTGGGCGCCTACCTCTCAACAATAACTAATATATTCAGTAAATGTCATATTCATAAAACTAATAGTCGAAGTTGCATATTAAAAAAATGTACATAAATAATTGCTTATTTAATAAGTTGATGTTATTGATTGAATGACAATTTGTCTTGTTAACAAAATACTTTTGTCAACACATTTCAAGGGTAAAACTAATTGATTAAGTATATATTTATACAAAATAATAATTTTGTCCAATTTATCCTTATATATATTTTTTTTGCACAAAGAGTCCCGCTTATTTCAAAAGAAATATTAATTGATTGCATTATTGCGTTCATAGAAATTCCGGTTTTTAAAATATTTAATGTATATTTTTTTCAACATCTTGAAGAACCTGTATTAGTTCTGGAAAATAGATATTGTACGAGTATATACATTTGTAAATATAAAAAGATGATACGTTAATGTTTATTTTTAATCTATTCATGTTTTCTCATGTTGCTACTTCATAAGCATATCAGCCATATCAGACTGAAAATTATATTTACACATAATCCTTCTTGATTTAATCAAATGATTAAATTTATTTACGACTCTTTCAATTGAGAATAATTTGGAATTATTGTTATGGCGTATGCGTTTGTATATTATGATGCCAAAGGATCGGTAGGTTATTGTTCCGGCCTAGTCATCTGGCAAAGAGTCACTCAGTCACCATCAATTAGTTCTTAATTATTTACTAATCTTTATCTTATAGTATTATTATTATTGGCCCTAGAGAAACATTAAATCTATATAATAATTCACCAATCTCTGTCCGTCCGCCTGTATGTCCGTACGCTATCTCCTCCAACATTTATGATCAAATTTGAACTTTGAAGGTACTTATGGAATCCTTGGGTCAAGGCGGACCTAATAAAACTATTTGCCAAGTGATGGGACCAGAAATGAACCAGAACAATCACCTTTTCTGATTTTACTACCTACTTTTCAAGGTAAAGAGAGGAAAAGAAAAGGCATGCCATGTGACTTAAAACATATTCTTTTACAAAGTCAAACTTTTTATGAGGAATATTTGTACAATCACCTTTTCTGATTTTACTACCTACTTTTTAAGGTAAAAAGAGAAAAAAAGAAAAGAAAAAAGCATCTCATGTGACTTAAAACATATTCTTTGTACAAAGTCAAACTTTTTATGAGGAATGTTTGTACAAAACAGAAAATTATTGTAACTCATTTGATATTCAGAAAACCTACTTTATCTCCATAAAACCTTGACACAAATTTTAAGAAACTTATGTAATATGAACATATGGGTGCCGTAGGTGCCCAAATATGCAAGTTCATATAATTCACGGTAAATAGATACATAGATCACAACAGTCAACCGATAATTTTATAAAAATGATTTTGATAGAATGGTTATGCTAATTGAAATAACGGATCAGAGTCCTGTGCAAGTGCATATTGATTTTTTTTTACTTTACAAGTGTTATTTTGTGTTTGGTTCAATCGGGCATTAAAATATGATATTATACTTTTTTTAGTTACGAAAGAAGAAAATTAGTTTTAAAGTTAAACGATGATATATGTCTGTTTTTAACATCTTTAAAAAATTTATTGTTCTAGATATTGCAATACATGTAGTAAAGGAAAAAAATATAAAGAGAAAAATAAAACTTGCTAAGGTAAATAATAACTAGAAAATGTATTGTTTTAAGCGTTTACATCACTTTGAACGATTCAGGTGGCCCACATAAAGTATTTATTTCTTGAACTTTTTCAATTACACGCATTTGATTATAATAATAATGATGAATATTTAATTTATTATTGTAACGGTTTAGAGTAAAAAAAGGACCCGTTATATAATTGATAGATTAATCATGCTATATAATGTATAAGCTTCCATTTTTAGAACTTTCTCTGTGTTGCATTACTTTAAATTTAAATTTTAACTTTGTTTTTCCCCTACAAATTTTCCTTACATGATAAAACCACATGATGTAATTGTTGAATATGTACTATATGAATAGTTTATATTTCACAATCACATGCTTCTTCTTTATAACTTTAAGCGGGTTAAGCTGTCAGTGTGAGGAGTATTTTCATAATATCCCTTAGATTCGAACCTACCTCAATTTCCCCTCCTGGCTCCATAAGACTTGCAATAGCAGGAGAGGACCAGGCCGAGGAATATCCAACAATCATGGATCCCATGCTCACTGCCAGGCTGGCCTGTATCTGAGTCCGTGTGAAGGTCTTGGTACCCTCAGCCGGAGGCCGATAAGGCTGATCCAAGTCGATATGTGTGTCTGAATGAAACATTTTCCCCCTGAGATGTTGAGACTCAACTAAACTTTTGAAATGAATATCACTTTTTCAATGTAACTGAAACACTTTTGAATGAGTAATGAATAATTATCCATAACATTAATGGAAACACGACTGTGTCTTAGGAGCAATTAAACTCATCTCTCTCGCTTCTCAGTTTCTTAGCTTTAAACAAAGTTCAACGCGCACTTTACTTAGGTTTTCAATGCCTTATATATTTATCAACTACTGGGACTTGATTATATTTATAATGATGGCATTAGCACTACATTCAAATATTTCATTTACATATCTTTTTTCAATACGCAAATATTTGCTGAGTTAGTTCGATACATTATTGGTTAAATCACATATTTGTTAAAATACCAACTTTACTATAAAAAAGCGAAGGCTATCAATAATTAATTGTGATATTACATTAATGTAGAATACTTCATAATTAATTAAAGCGATAATTTTTAGGGGAAGAATACGAATGTGCCAGAGAATCAACTGGCGATAGTTTATTCCTGTTTTTACTCCCAAGAAGCCCTGAACAACTTCAACAAAAAAGACCAAGCGCGTGTATCTGGAGCCAAAAACTTTCGGAAGAATTGTGAGTCCTGAAATAACTTCTCCATTTGCGGCCGAAAAAATACACCATCCTTCATTTTGTCCTCCGAAAGCCTTGTAAATATCGTTCTAGATGTTTGAAGGCAGCAGACTCATGATATAGTAACTTCAAAATTGTTTTATGAGCCCCAACTTTACTTGAATGTGTGGCATCATAAAAATATCCTGCTCAACCAGTAGTTGCCATATGGTGTTCTTGGCGTCAATGACAAGGCCTGTTCATGACAGCCAATCCTTCGTATCCTATCTAGTCTTATCTCAGCTTTTCCATTGGTTAAAAAATAGGATTATTTTTTGTGTCCCCCTTGAAAATCTATCCAGAAGCCAAAAAATTTGTAAATTCTAATAACTTCATATCTACGCTTTTATAAAAAGAGATAATAAAAATAAACAAGAGAAGTAGGTGACAAAAATTTCCCTGATACGTGGAGCTTCGTCAGTGAACAAAAACTCCCTCATCGGACTCCATCGTTGATCTCCAAACTTCTTCTTTAAAAGCAATCGATTCCTTGTAAAAAAAAATGGCTGCAAACGAATTCTTCTCGGAGACAGACGTATAGATAAATAATCCCCGGGACTTAATAACACTACATACACCATTCGGATTTCTACCTCCAGAACATATAAGTAATACCCTATTAATCAAATTGAATTAGTCCTATTTTCTAAAATGAATTTTAATTACATAATGATCAACCGTATACAATAATGAACTTCTCAATAGCATATTTGTGTTTGTCTTAATGTATAGTTTCAGTAATTTACATAATAAATTCATCAACTCATACCATGTACTTTTTAAAGAAATTGGTGCCACTTCTTTAAAAACGATGCATTAAAGGCATGTTTTTCTTCATTCTTAAAATCTAATAAACATAAAATTACGAACCCCAAAAAAAAATGCCCAAAAGGATTTTGTTGGAATTCATGATAGGGAATAAAAATGATCATGTGTCTACTTGGAATTATTTGTATTTTCTAAATTATGACTATAAAAGAAATTAGTTTTCAACGTTAATTTGACACTCAAAAATATATTCTGACCAATAGAAGATTCTCAGGTCAATTTTACAATCTTATTAAAAAAGATTTTATATTTATGATTTTAAAATCACAGACATCTATTTCTCACAGAAACTATCCTAGCTCCAAGTATATGTATACATTAATAATAACACTATAGGGCTTCCATTGAATTTGAGGCTAGCGGCTAGCAATTATGGGCAGTAGTTTAACGATAACCTTTGATGATGTTCGGTGTCGAATATCCCATTCTGTAAAATCGTTTAGGAGCTCGCGTCTGGTGGTGGAATCCCTCGATATGTACTGATTTATTTCTTACGTAACAGTAAAAAATATATTGGAGCATTAAACTTTTGATGACATAAAGGAAAATAATATCAATGCATAATATCATTATTTCATCTTGTCAGTGTGACGTCATTAAAAATTACAAGCAAGCAAGACGTCACTTCTCATTGCAATATGGATGTGCCTTATTTTTTCAATATACCATATCCATGGCTATCTCTCTAGCTCCAACAGCAATTGAGTATCATTTAAAATTTCAGACTAAAGCTATTACGTGCATATGAATTGTAGTAAATAATTGATTTTTTATTCATGTTTTATAATGATGTGAACAAAAAGCAGGTTTTTTAACCCTCCTAATTATTTCCCCAAACTTGTTGTGACTTCATTTATGATCACGTGTTCATAAGAGCTCTTTAACCCTATTACGTATATCAGACGTGCCTCTAACTCATAGTTCAGTGAAGGTCAATATATTTATTTAATAAATGCCAAAACGGATAAGTTAAAATATCAAATGCGGCTGGTAAATACACTATGTACTTGCTTACATAAATATTATGATGTATGAGCTCAAAGTGTTCAAAGTTCTACGAAGAAGGAACATTATTTATGAGAAACAGGTTCAATAACATCTTAGAATTATAAGCCGTAAACACATACATCAAAATGCAAGAAGGAAACAAATAAATTTTATATCCCAGCGTTTAGGACAAAATGGGAGTTTCTTAATATGACAACTGTTACTGTGTGTAATAAATAAATTAAACCAAAACATGGATTTTAGGACAAAGGTCTTGAAAAAACATTTCTTCAAAAAATATCAAGAAGAGGAAAATAATTATTTACGAAAAGAACCGGTCAAAATTTATGATGTGAAAGTATGAATAAAATAATAACATATTTTACATTTTTTGTGTTTGAAAGAAACGGTACAAGATAAAATATCTGGGAAAAAACGTCCAAGGGAAATTTTTGCTTAGTAGAAAAATGAAAATTACGGCATAGAGAAAAAGCAGTCAAATACCTACTTATGCAAGTTTTTGAGATGAATACATCAAAACATTTTCCAAACAATGTTTCTCATCTTAATTGTGTTTGGTAAAACAAACTAATTGTATGGATCTTAAATCATTTTCATTATATTGTATTCATTGGTTATATATATTTATATCGTTCGTTTTTTTAAAATCTTTATTAAAAGACTTTACAGAATAAATTTACAAGGTTATAATGTAGGGAAACGAAAATAATAATAAAAAAATTAAAAGTTTCCTTGCAAATTATTCAAAAAAAATATTTCATAGGACTAATATATGGAGTATGGGTTTCATACAAAAATTCAATTTTGTCATGAAGAAAACATAGGGGATATTTTCAATAGTTCGAATAATCTCACTAATCGGAAAATTTTAAAGAAAAATACAATTTTAAGTAAAATAGATTTAAAAAAGACAAATATGACCAGGAGATAGTTTTTACAATTTTATGAAATCAAATACTAACAAGACCCTTCTGATCTTATCATTAGAGGAAAAATCAAAAAAACATTTTAAATTCAAATCGATAGAAGAAGAGGCAATTTTAAAATAAACTGTTCAAGCTATGATGTATTAAAAGGTATTCAACCTAAAAATCTTAATTATGTCCTATTTAAGTATAGAATTGTTACTAACACCTTACCCCTTGTTTCAATATATGGCAAAAACAAATGAGGATAAGTTTTGTTCCTTCTGTATGGATGCAAGGGAAACTTTGGTTTATTATTTTATGGAATGTCCAGTGGTGATTCGATTTTTAGATGTTTTAAGGCAACGTTTTAATCAAAAATTTGGCCTTCTACTGCTATTGAGTGAATTTATTTACTTTTACTCTGGCCAGTTTCCACATGAAATCTTTTTTTTACATCAAGGGTGCAATTTTTTAGATATAAATTAAGAGCTAATAAAGTTCCTATAATTTGTCCAAAATAACGGATTTTGTCTTTAATAAGCCAAAGTTGTATAACTGGTTTTTTTTTTGGGGGGGGGGGGGCGAAGGGGGAGTATAGATATATAAATGTTAGTGTAATTGTATTTTTATTTGTTCGTGAAGAATAGTGAATTTTTTTTGTAAGTGTGAGTTTTAACTTTTTTTTGTGAAATGTTGATATGTTTTTTCTTTTCTTTTGTATAATTGTGAGTTGAAAACTGAAATGTTTTGGATTAAGTTGTACGGTAGTACAAAAAAATAAAGATTATTACAGTTGAGATTTATTATAAATACAAATATTCCATCTTTAACTATTACGTCCGAAATTAAGCAAATATTTCTTCTTCTTTATGTATTTACTTTTTGAGTGATTCTAACATCATCATGTTGTTATTTAAGACAATATGTATTATTTAAAACAATTTAAATGTAGTTCAAAATCAAATATTTTTAAAATAATACCTCTCATGAACTCGCCTACGTTCTAACATGCATACAAGTAAAAGTTTATGTATTTAAGCTAAATACAAATAAAGATAGTTTAAATTTATCCCTCGAAAACGAACATACGAATATAAATACAATAATACAATAACGGATATTAATGGAAATCACTTAAATTAGTAGAGCAATACAAATGTCAAATTCAATAATTTTCCATGTTTTAGAGAAACCGATGTGTAATAAACATATTTTTTGTTAAGAAAATCTGCATTAATAAGTATTATTTTAAACATTACAATATTTTTTAGAAATGAGTTTTCTTAGATAATATTTAGAGATAATAAAAATATAGGTCATTACTTGTCTGTAGTTTCCCCTCAAACATGTAAGTTAAAAGGGTGTTTTGCTATAGGGTTTATACTTTATGGCATTTTGAAAAGAATCAAGACTATTCATTTTTTTAGATATTAGATTTCAAAGGCTATATAACCATATGTGCAAAAATGTATCCACTTGAATCAAATATGTACCTTTATCTTAATGGTGTGAAGGAAAAATACATATGGATATAGACTTTCAAATAATTAAAAAAAATATATACTCTTTGGACTTCAATATAAGCACCAAGCCTTAATTAATAAAACTATGTTTCAGTAGCGGCTTGACGCAAAAAAAGAGATCCCATAGTACTCTCCTAAGATATCGAACACATAGTTAGCGCTGTCTTGTCTCTTGAACGAATTCTCCGGAATCAGAAACCATTTTGTGAAGTCGACCTGGACGGTATCCAGATTTATTTAGAAATTTTATGTAATTTTTTGGTGTGGAGGTTCAGGTTCCGGAGTTTGACGAACGGTAGTTTAAGTTCCTCCATGAGGAATCTTAAAAACCCTCAGTGTTTCCGCCATAGAAAGGATCGAAGTTCAGATCTAATTAAGGTTCCTCCGTGATTGTAATTCAGACTAAGATACATCCTTGCTCAAAGTGGACAACATTTTATTTCAGTCGAAGTTCAGTAATTAAGGCTGCTTTGTGTCTTGATAACGACTGATGCACAAACGTTCAAAGAAGCCCTGAGAAATAATGATGTCAAAATACTGCTTGAACTCGTTATCGGGAGCTTAATGGGAAATGAATCGCAATGAACATTTCCTTGAGCGTTAGAGTCCCTCTTTCCTTCTCCTCCACAAGTCATGATGAAACGGATTCGTTCCTAGGAACATCATAAATTGGTTTCTGATTCCGGAGGAATTCGTTCAAGAGACAAGACAGCGCAAACTATGTGTTCAATATCTTAGGAGAGCTCTATGGGATCTCTTTTTTTGCGTCATGCCGCTACTGAAACATAGTTTCATAAGGTGCTTATATTGAAAATTCCAACGAGTATGTCATGCAACCTAATTTATTCTTGTTGAATATTTGAAAGTCAATATGTATATGTTGTTTCCTTCACCCATTAAGTTAAAAGTACATATTTTTTATTCAAGTGTATATACTTCACATATGGTCATATAGCCTTTGAAATATAATACTTAAAAAAGAACAGTCTTGATTCTTTCAAAAAGGCCATAACGGGTAAACCCTTTAGCAATTTTAACTAACATGTTTGGGGGAAAGCTAGTTTTAGTATAATAGTTTCCTCCACTTACAAATAATAGCATCCTTTTTGTTATCTCTATTTATATCTACAAAATTTCATTTCTAAAATATATTTTCAGTTCGAAATAATACTAATTAATGCAAATGTTCATATTTTCACAACAAAAAGATGTTTATTACGCATCGGTATCTCTAAAATACAGATTTAAAAAAATATTTGATTTGATATTTCTATTGTCCTACTAAGTTAAGACATTTCCCTAAATATCCACTACTCTAATATAATATTTCACTCCGTAGGCTCGCTTACGGAGGATAATTTTATACTATGTTTATTTGTATTTATTAAGTATATAGCTTAAATATATATATTTTTACTCGTATATATTTTGGAACGATAAATAAGTAAATGTACGACAAACTCATGCTATTTTTTAATATTTTAAAAATAATAGAACAATTTTATTTACCTGTAATTGCAAGAAAAATATATTGATACACCAAAAAAAAACGTAATGGATCTTCAAAAATAACTATATTTCATACATAGAATATATTACAAAAAATATATTTATTAGTTTTTTTTGGCCATAAAACGATACTAAATTGATTTTTTATAATGTTGCACAGACATAAAACACTGAACATAACAACTAGGCAACTAAATAGGAATCGAACAAAAGGGTAGTAAATAAATAAAAATTAATAGAATAATAACTTTTTCTTAAGACGAATGGAGGCTTACAATGTTGGAAACGTCAAAATTGTCGTGGTCATTGGAACTTCGGTTTAAATGTTATATTCGAAGAAAATTAAATTTCCATTCTATTAAATATCAAGGTCTGTATAATAAGGTCTGGGTAATACAAAAACTAACATGTGTTCCTAGCAGTATTACTACTCAATGATGTCACTGGAGAACGATATATATATATATTTATATATATTTATATTTTATATATATTTTTTTATTTATACACAAACACACACACACACATATATATATATATATATATATATATATATATATATATATATATATATATATATAGATATATATATATATATATATATATATATATATAGATATAGAGAGATTGGTAGATATATAGATATAATCGTTCTCCAGTGACGTCATTGAGTAGTCACACTGCTACATGTTTTTTTTGTATTGCCCAGACCTTATTATACAGACCTTGTTAAATATTGTTTTTAGAAGAAGCACCCTATCAAAAGAAACTTTTATAAAGTTTTTCCGTCAGTGATAGGAGAATCAGAAAAATATAGATAAAATAATATTTGCTCTGTTAGAATTATATTAAATACATAAATTAATACCGTCAAATAAGTTGACATAAGATACATTCAAAGAAGATATTAGCAAAACACTTTCAAACTATCATTCTTTTTTTAGGGATGAAATATAAAAGAAAAAAGCGGAGTAGGACACAAAATTGTTGTAAGAATGGTAGAATCTCCTGAAGCCTTCTGAAACATTGGTAGAAAGTGAAATAATTAATTCAACAGAAACTCTACAAATAAAGAAGAAATAAAAGGGTAGTAAGCTTGGATCTCATAATTCG
Organism: Caligus rogercresseyi; assembly: GCA_013387185.1. NCBI lineage: Eukaryota > Metazoa > Arthropoda > Copepoda > Siphonostomatoida > Caligidae > Caligus > Caligus rogercresseyi. The sequence continues at coordinate 5,830,763 of CP045905.1, read as the reverse complement.
GAGATAAATTCAAAAGATTCCTCGATTGTGCCTGAGGAAGTCAATCAGGCTCCCAAATAACTGTTTCAGAAAACTCTGATTCAATTGAAGTCCCTTCAATGATTGGGTGTAAAGGTAGTCTTGGATTCTCCATAAATCCATCGAAAATTGTCCAATCGGAGAGCAGAATGATAATCCCAAACCATGAAAACCAAAATTGAATCCTAAAATAATCTTATTAGCTAGAACAAGGTCAGGTTCCATCTCAAAAAGACGTTCTTCCTTATCAGGATTGTCTCCTCATAAGGACTCTCCAAATAAGCTCTCTAAAAGCTAGTTTTTGCAAGTAATAGGAACTTATGATGTCCTTCAAACAAAAATCATAAGTGACTTTCTCAGTTCTCAAGTGTCTAGGGATCAGGAAATAAACAATGGGGATAGGTAGAATTGTCTCGCTGAATACAAGAGGAGATAGGAATCGTATTTCAAGACATGCTCTAATGAAAAACCTGCTTGATAAAAACCTGACATCCTATGTTTGCAAGATGTTAAATCTTCTTGTTGCCCGAAGGATTGTACTTTTTGTACCCCTAAAAAATACAACTACTTCTTCACAGACATTGGTGTAAATCGAGGGGTTTTATCTTTGGTATCCAAATCTATTTGTAACCCATTGAAAGTATGTTAACTTTCGGGCCTTTGTGATTGGCACAAAATTTTCGTAACAACGGTGGTTTTTATTTCATCAATACATATGGACCGAATGTAAGATGCTCATCTTTTGTCCAAGCTAATATCAATAGTTGCAAAAATAGTTTATATCCTCTATTATTTGTTGGAGATATTAATGTAAATTTCTATAAATCGAATGGACGGTATCCTAATCTTCAAATATTTTCCAATCTTATCAATAACCTCGATTTATACGATTTAGTCAAAGCTTTTAGTCCAGAAGACAATGTGTCGTGGAGGTGTAGAAATAAGTCGTCTAAGATAAACTTAGCTTTAGCTTCTTCCTCTATTCAGGCAAAGACTACAAATGCATAATATCGTCCTTTTCATGCAGCTTATTGAGATTTATATCCATCAAGTTCGGCTGAAAAGGCGTTTCAGGGTCCTATAATGGATTATTTAGAATAAATATTTTTTAAAGATACTTTTAACACGTTTTATTCCACATTTTAAGAATTCTTTTAAACCAAAAAAGCTCGCATTTCTTTTATCAAATTTAGTTCAGTCAACTACATTACAATATATTCGTAAAAACGGCAAAAAGAAGTAGCCTTCAAAAAGAGCCTTAATTTTTTACTTGATAACGATTCTCCTTTTTTACGTTACATTTCTAAAGATACTGCAAATATATTTCGTATGTCAGAAATAGATTTTAAATGACGAATTGAAAGATAAAATTATGTTTCCTTAAAACTAAAACACATCCTCCCAAAAGATTACTTAACATCTATCGTTAAAAAAATAGTTTTTGAAGGTAAATCGTTATTTCTAAAGATATATTAAATATCTTTCAAATTCAAAAGCTTGTCGACGGCGATGGGGCTAATTTTCCGCACCCAAAGCGTGGTAGTCATTCTCTTTTTACAAAAAAAAACTACAACTCGGTTCATAAGAAAGAAGTTCAAGGACGAAAAAGCTTCAGGTCCTGATGGCATGGCGGAAAAATATTCACCAAATGTTAGGAAGAAATCGTTCAATATCTTGCTGAACTAGGGAAGTCGATGGAAATTCGTGGAAAACTTCCAAAGTCAATAACGAAAGGCCGGATTACCCTAATACTTAAGATAGATTCAGCAACAGATGTTAATGATCGGTGAACTATTACGGTGCTCAACGAGAGCTACCGAATTCTATTAGGTGTTCTTTCTGCTCAAATTGAGCCTCAATTGAATGCTAAATTAGGGAAATAACAAAATGGGCTTTCTTAGGGTAGGAAAATCGGAGATATTTTAAGAAATATAGGAACGGCTATTCAAGTTTTACAGAAAAGAGAGACATTTGGAGCCATCATAGCCATAGATTTTAGCAAAGCTTTTGACACCATATAGTATAGAAATATTTTTAGGTCATTTAAAAATAATCTTCCAAAAAATATTTTAATCTTATTAGAACTCTATTTACATCAATTATCTCCAGGGAGGAATAGAGAGTGATCCAATGATTAAAAAAGAGCCTGTGTCAAGGTTGTCTTTTAGCTCCAATTCTATTTATTATTGGACTTATCGAACTGAGCGATTCATTAATTAAAAAGTAGGAAGTGTTAGGAGTTGATTTCGGCTTTTCAAAGAACATTATCGATTTGTATGCAAGTTACGCTAATGATAGTGGCCAACACGGAAAATAATTGATTAAGCGTATTGAAACATTAATAAACCACTTCAAAAACAACTGAAAAGAACTAAGAATAAACAAAAAGGAAACATCAATTCTTTCATTGGCAAATGAGAATGATCTACAGATTGCCGTCAAGCAAAGCTGACATTTTAGTATTTCATAAAAATGGAGCCTCTCAATCGAATTGGCATTAGATAAAAAATCAAATCAGTCTCTCAATTCAGCGTTGGTGAAAATTTAACCTACAGAGGAGGATTGACCTTTACAACTACTTGATCGGGCCAGTTGTTAAGTATACATCATCGTCTATTCCGTGGCTTGCTGAGCGCACAATAGTAGAAATAAGACATTTGGCTTCGTCACCTTTTTCATAGGAGTTTTTAAGTGCCCTTACGTCGGCGGAGGATTGAGTTTACTTTCAAAAATCATACAAAAAATCTATCAAAGAGTTGTTATCGACCTATCAATTGATTCACAGACTGAATGGCGGTCTGTTTTTACTTCAAGTCCGGCATTTTTGTGGTTTATGATTGGAACGGATTTTATTTATGAAAAACTGGAGGTCTTATCTCCTTTTTTAGCGTCCCTCCAAATATTAATTTTGAAAGGCAAACCTTTGTTTTCTTTGACGTCTACAATTGATATAATTCGTCAAAATTTTCGAAAAAAAAAGTTTACTTCCGATGGAAAAAGATTCACTACACAGTTTCAAGTATCCTATGGCACTATTTTCTTTAATACTCCTTGCAAAGACTGTGGACTTTTGTTCAATAAAAATTATCATGCTTATGCAAACAGTCTTGCTCTGAGCATCTTGAAGGAGTTAATCTTTTTAAATATCAAAGGGGTCACTAAGAATATTATTCCTGGTATCCTTCTCTTTGGGTTGAATTCCAATCCCAGAAGATCCTCAAAAACGCGTGCCATGGAAATTATACTTTTGAGCTGTAGGAGCTATATCGCACATATGCTAGCAAGTGATAGCTTGGTTTGCAAGGATGATTTGCAAGCCATCTTGATATCAACCTGTGCACTAGAGTGTGTCTTAGAATTTTTTTTTGCTCCAATCCAAAATCCGATCCTATCATGAGTTGTGGCTTTATAAGAACAAGAATTGCTAGGTATACTTTTTTCATCCATCAAAAATCCCTATGGCTACTTCCAGTCAACACTTCCGGTTACTTATAAAACTCCTCCAAAAAGGAGTTTTCATACATGAGAAAAAAAAATCGTCATACAATATGGGCATAACAATACTTTTTTATTATATTCAAAAAATCAATTTGTTTTATAAAAATGGTGTTTTGCAACATGGTTGTTGACCGTAGTAAAGAAATTAGTACATATAGCGTTAGGTAATATAAAGTGCATTTTAAATTGAAATAAAATATTTCTCTTTGTGTAGTTATTAATTACGATGTTCTTCGAAGGAAAAATAACTTAAGTACGCATTGGGCAGTTACAAAAATATTCTTTGTTTTATAAAGCTATTCTACCTAGTTTAAAAATTATCCATAAAAGCAAAATAGTTATATTCAACATGACGTCAGGAACAAGGACCAATTCAGAACACTTTTTATTCGGAAGTGCCTGCGACATCCCTTTGAATACTCTCCCAAGTGAGCTAGACTTAATAAGATATTACCTCTTCATTAAATATCAACATCCAAATGGAGCAAAACTTTACTATAAAAGAGCATCTTCAAATCGTCAAAACAATATTTATGAACGTCAAAAACATTTGGGAAATGGCTAGCATTCCTTCTTACGACATAAAATATTTGTCACAAAAAATTGACAGATGACCACGACGGACCATACAAATAAGGTGAATAAACAAAATCGATCAAGTGATAAAGTTGTGGGTGAGCTTTTGGAAAAAATGTCGGTTCTTTTTGACATTGCTCTATGCCCTTGTTATAAGAATAAGAAAATTAGTTATTTTACCGAGAAAAATTGCACATGTGACTCCTTAAAAAAAAATACCAAAGATGGAATTTCACTTCTACAAGGATCAACATTTCTATAGGAAACTCGTAATCGCATCATCTATTGACAGGACAACAAGTGAGTCTTATAAAGATAATTATATGCAAATTTGTTCGAAGGCAAGAAAGGATGGACCAATTGGCAAGACAAACGGAGAGAGAAAAAGAAAGAATTGCAACTTTGAACAAAGAAGACGAGGAATATAGACAACAAAATTATATTTTTGATGATCATGGAAACAATTTGGATGATAGTGATACACCTAATAGTGAAATATGCCAACCAGGCTTACAACGGAACAAGATTGAACTTCCAGAATCTAGCCAAATTTTAATAAGATATGGTCTTTCAGTTCGTTCTGCTGCAGCATACGGAAATGCTCTACTAAGGGATTTAAAGTTAGCTTCTCCCAATAATTTACTTTCAACATCTAAATTGAGCAAACAAGTACAAGAATATCTTAATAGAATTGACCAAATTGTGGAAGAAACTAAAGAATTTATTTGCATAAAGTTTGATGGCCGCAAAGATCTTACAAATCCATGACCGGTTGTCAAAATCTGAAATGATGGAAGAGCACATAACAGTAATTGTAGAACCTGAATGTAAGTATCTCGGTTATTTTCTCAGTCTCAGCCGGGGGTTCTATAACGTTGAAATCCACCGTTGACCCTGCGTAGATTTCAACTCGCGGTGGAACACCGAGGCTAAGGTGTGCACAACCCTTAAGCCGGGTGTCTTTTCTCCCTAAAAATGTCAGCGGTAGATTCAAACCCCATGGGACCCCAGACAGAGTCCCCATGAATAGGTCCACAAAGTAAAAAATAAACAACGCGGAAAATGCTTCACTACAACAAAGCTTGGCGACAAAATTACCTACGAAAAAAAGAAGAACGACAAAAATACTTCACTACAAAAAAGCTTGGCGACAAATTTACCCGCGACAAAAAGAAGAACTACAAAATTGACTGACTATAAAAGAGCAAGCGATGTATTTACCCGCGACAAAAAAACGGCTATAAAAGCTCCGTGACAAATTTACTCGTGATGAAATTACAGTAACCGTATTCAGGACACAATGACATATTTCTCGGAGGGATCCAATAAGCTCTCCATGTCTTTATATCTGTATGAGGTAATTCTCGGTAAAGCGCTAATTTTGGGACGAGTTTTTGAGTCCCTCGAGTCCTCAGCACTGTGAAGAACTCATAATCATAGGAAGATATAGGTTTACGAGGATTCCCCCCTAAGAATACCGCTTATTTGACTCTTAAACCTGATCCGCAAAAGTGATGAAAATGTTTGTGCGGTGTAGCCACCAGACTCCTCTGATGACAGTATGTGGGATGATGATTCCAATGCATTGTTGGACTCCGGAACGATACTGGCCTTTATTCTGGGTAAAGTATTACGACAAACCACCTATTTTGCTGATTGATCCCAAAGATATAAAAACAAAAATGTTTCGTGATCGATGAAGGGTGCCCACATTACTAATAGAATCAGACATGCATTAATATTGTGATTCAACATAAAAATCCTATTTCTGCTAAAATTAGTGCCAAAATAATGAAAAAGCTATTTATAGCCAATTTAATTCAATTACCGGTTTTTTACATTTTTTTTTTCCTTTTGATTACAAAAATAACATTTAATTTGCCATTCAACCCAAACACCTACTCATTTATGATATGAAATTTGTTTGTTTTGAGCATTCGGCAATCCCATGTTATGAATCAGCTGTCATACATCCAGACTCTTCTACTCCAAGGCACTGGTTTTCTAGATCGAAACCTATATGTAGTAATCCCATTTTGCTATCTCTAATTATGGGTATAATTTTTTTTTTCCGCCGCTACCATCTAATGTACATTATCATTCATTGCTTGTCGGCTTTAAGAGCTCCCAAACCTCTTTACCTGTAATTATATCGAGATATATTTTGATATTACTTATGAAAAAAACATTAACAAAAGTCAGTGTCATTTTATCAAAACTTTCCCTAAGTCCTAGTAGAATGTTGTTCATCGTTGTAGATGACTGAGTGCAGATAGATTATTTTATTACTTGTACTTTTTACTATCTTATAAATAAAGATATATTTTTTTTGCCTATGAGATTCGATAGTTTTACATCCAACAGGATATAAATAAGCATTGTAGCATTAAAATTAGTCACTTGAACCTAGGATCTTATCAATGAGGTAGCGGACCAAAAATGGCCATCCCCTCTCGAGAGTATTCGAACCTGCGCCCCCAACATTGAGAGTTGAACACGCCTTAACGCACACGGCTATCGCACTTTCTTCATGGTTGTCTGTCGTAAGGACACTTCTGTTTCAGGGACATCTCAAACACTTAGGTATGGTTCCATGCACGCATCAATTTGATTTATGGAATAGGCTTGCTTTAAAATCTCTTGGTACTGGCCAATTTGTAAAGCCCGTCATCATTTTTTTCTGCAAAATAACAGCTATGACGTTGCGGGTGGGAGCAGTTTTTGAGCGATTCACTCAATGAACCGAAATTATAACGGACTTTCCCTCCTCAACTGTTCTGAAGCGCTTAGAGATTGCTCCAGATTTCTTACGGATTATTCTTCATATCATTTTTAGCTCTTTATATGTGTTTTTTTTTACGCTCATCGTCAAAGATGAAAATTTACATCCTTTTATACTTCCATGATTGCAAGTTGGACATTTATTTATGGTCTTTTCCACCTAATTGTCCACTAATGTCGGATTATTACTCTTCAAAGACTATCTTATTTTATTTTGGTGGAAGTGGTTCTTCGAGTCCTAATATCATGAGGTGGTCATACATCGCCTTGTAGGATGTTCCAGATCTTACCACTGGTTTGATCTTTTGTCCCGGGCCACATAATTAAAATATCTAGAATTTCATGGTTTGTTCCTTCTACCGATCCTTGAGATTCAGAGTTATGAGACTTCCCTCAAAAGCACAAAAAAATTAAAAAAACATTTAAAATACTCAGGGAATCTCTTTACTCTCGCTCACATTCATTTCTACAAACTTTTTACCAACTTAAGCACAGTAAATGAAAAATGTCATATAAACGCCACAATTATTGCAAAGCCTAAAAAAACTTATAAATTGTCCTGAAATTTGGAATTGACCCGGGAACTTTTCATTTAGAAATACTTTCCAGGATTTTTTTTCGACAATTACCACACCAAATAAAAAGAAATAATACATATGAGCTTTGCTGTTAATGGGATAAAACTGTAAAAAGTGAAAACCGTTATTTGCAGAGACAACCAAGGCAACCAAATTAATTTTATTTTACGTAAACCCAAAATTTCCCCTGCAAATATATATTTTTACTAAATGGTTAGATTATGTTGACACATAATAACATTGTATGGTAACAAAAATATAGATAAATTCTTAATATAATGTCTCAGCCCTTATATACTCTGCTATCTTTCAGAATAAAAATGTCCAGTTTCTAAGGCTTCCTATATAAGTCCCCGCGGATTCTTTTATTCTTTATATCTTTTATTGAACATAAAACAAATCCCCTCCACATTGTATTTAGAACTTTTATTTATATTAAGTCATATTATATTTGGTTATAAAATATAGGGTTCATTATAAACATTTGAGGAGACTGAATTTCCTTCTGACATGAAAATATTGGTCAGCAATAAAAACTGTTGAAGTTTAATTATGTATCAAGTGTAGTAAAATTACATGGATATTATATATAGATTTGTTTGTTTGTCTGTTTAGCTCCTAGATCAACCCCACCACACCGAAACTTAATCTAGTATCGGCCGGTCGTGAACATTTTCTAGAATCTACTAATTCTTTTTTGAACAAAATAAATTTGGACAAATAATTGTAACTATTTAAAAGAAATTCCTCCAGCGTCTTCTACCTCTCTCTGGTTTCCAATACAAGTTCGTCCATTCCAATCCATGTCCGTGAACAATCGAAGATTAGATGAATTGGAGTTTCATCTTCCTCCTCGCAGTTGGAGTTTTCGACCTTCCCATTCGGTGAAGATGTCCATTTAAGTTAATGTGGCCACTGGCCATGGAGAAAATTCGGCTCATAGAAGCCCTCCTATAATAGTACATTTGCTTCCATTGTACTAAAAATCATTTTCCTAAGTTTGCTCTTAAAGTATCGATTCTTCACGATCTTTGGCTACACACTCGACTACGGTCACAATTTTTTTAAGCTGCAAAGTTCACATGACCTACCAAACGACAATGACATCCCTTCTAATTGCTGGCCCCTCAAATTTTTGAATTATTTTGCAAATTGTTTGTAATATTAAGAAAGTCAATGAAGGATGTTACGCTTAATTTGCAGAAAATATATATTTTGTAGAATGTTTATTTGCATAGTACAATTGAATATTTATACACGTTGTTGAGGCGTATATCTTTCCATTATAAATTTATATTTAATATAATTTTACTTTAAAAAGCATTAAAATGCAATCAGGCGGCTTCTAGTCTTTTTTGCGTTTATCATGAATAGTTTTAAATGTGTATTAATTAATACAATGATTAAGTTGTATGTACCCTTGTTGGTTGCTTTTACGTTTAACTTAAAAAATATATATATTACTATATATATTAGCGTTGTCCCGATCACGTTTGCATTATAATTGAATAATATCTCAAATAAAAGTTTTGTCTCCTGATATTAGTGAATGCATCTCAAAAAGATATTTGTATTTTACTTATTCATATTAAGTGATTATATTTCAAATTGTTTTGATAATTTTTTAAAGGCCAGAAACTCGCCGATTGATAAAAAATATCGAACATTGGTTAACGTGCAAGGAATGCAAATGCATGCAGTTCTAGAAAAATAATGACCCATATATATATATATATATATATATATATATATATATATATAATATATATATATATTATATATCATTTTTGGATTTATCATCTAAAGTTTTACTAATTTTAAAAAGTACTATTTTACTCTGAAGCGAACAAGTCATCTTCCACAGGCGAGTGGAGTTAATTGATACAAAAAAGCTATGAAATAAGCTAACAATACTCACTCCCTTTCTTGCTTTGTTTTTACTGAAAACTTTGTTTTATTAAAAAACATCTAACATACGTCTGGTAGTAAATAAGATTTCCTTTAAATTAATACTTATTATTGAAGTCTGTAACGTCCACCATTTTGAAGAAATTTGCAGAAAACTATATTTTTACTAAATATTTCAAACTTTGACCTCATTGCGCACCTCGTAATGTTGACCGATTTTGTTCAAACTTTGTATGTCGTCTTCTTTTATCACCAAAAAACAGAAAATCCACAATGTTGCTAACATTTCGAACATTTGAAAAATAAGATATACCCTATATATATATATATATATATATATATATATATAGCCTGTCCTGTTTTTAGGTCGATCGCTCTGATTTTTTGCTCCAAGCGATTTTTTGCTGCGTAGTGATGAAAAAATGAGATTGAGAAAGTTTCAGCCTTTAAAGGCCATTTTTGTGACTGCACAATCCACTCAAAGTTTCAAAAAGGCTGTTTTTGGGGTCAAAAATGACGTTTTTGAAGTGGCTTGTGCTCTATGAGTTTTAGTGATATCTAGTTAATTTTTTTTTAAGGATTGCTTGAAGTCTCATCTTTCAATAAAATTTTTGGAGCAATCAAGCAAATAAATATTTCTATGGTTTTTGGCCCGTTAAGTAGGCCTCTTTTGGCCCAAAATAGACATTTTCGTTTTTTGCTATAATTTGCCCTAAATATTATCTTAGCAATTTGGTTTTTTATAGCCAAATAATTATCTTATTATGATGCACGTTTTGTGTAATTTGTATAATGATCAAAATAATTTTGACGATTTTATGGAAAATATTGTGTTTATTGTTATAAAATATCGTACATATGCCAAAAGAAAATCGCTATTAATACTTTACAATATTATTTATATCCTCATGGAAAAAGTTTTTTTTTTTAAATTTCCTAACCTTCATAATTATATTTATATTTGTTTTCAAGATGAATAAAATAACTTAGCATGTAGCACCTAAAATATTATTATTTATTTTTATTTACTACAAAAATTATAAAAAGCTGGCCATCCAACTAATAGCCAAGATCATAATAAATATAATGTGAATAGTTTAATCCAGTCTCACAAAAATATTGAAACATCGAAACATAGAATGCAAAAAGATCAATTGAGAAAAGTTTCCAGAGGATACACTTCCAAAAGTTTGTATAAGTAGTATAACAAAATACAGAGATTTAGATTGCACATGGATGAAAAAGAACATACAGAAACAAGCGGCGATATTATATACCTTGTCGATCAACGAGGTTCTAGCCTCTGTATCATTGGCTAAATGGATAAGTGGTACATGAATTCAGTAAATAGATTTATAACAAAACTACCAAAGAATCAATGAAAATAAGCCTACAATTTTTTTGTCGCCGATTGATTTAATTTCTTCAAGTTATACTGAAGATTATAGGTTTGATTCGTAGGATATATCTAAAACAAAAGAGCAATCGCTTCTAAACCAAGAATGTAAATTAGGAGCGCAAATAGTGAAATACCCAGTTCAAGCAGGGCAATGTTCGAACATAGTCACAAATTTAAAACAACTGGAGACAGGTCTTTTAGGAATTCTCTCATGTAATTTTTTTTTTTTTGTGAGAATCTTACATGAAAATTTAAAAATATATTTGCCGGTAGTCTCTAATATCTTATCCCTTTTTACTTTTTTTTAGGATCAAGGTAATTAGTCCAGAGCTCCTGAAGTCTATAATGAAACCTCTCTTGAAGATAACGTGGAAAACATTTTCCAAAATCGGAGCAAGGGGAGCTGCAAAAGTTATATATATATATATACACAAAAAATTGTGTGCAAAAGTCGCAATCAAATAACATGGATCTTTTATTTGTTAAATTGAAGAAAAGGTCTTTAATTGCAAATTGAAATTTGTTATGATTTTAAAGCCAGAACTGATTTTTTTGTTTCATACATTTCTCTGTAATATACAACCATAAGATAAATCCTATTTGCTTTTTTTCGTCTGAAAATATCAGAGACTACAAATGTATATATTCTGCATATATATTTTCTTAATTCTGGAGTGTGAGACGTCCTTTCAAAATGAAGCAGAAATTATTATGTTTATTCTTGTGCTAAAACGTACGAAAGTGTAATATAAAATTTTAATACAACGAACCAATTTACCATATTTTTTCTTATAAAAGTATATAGAAAGAGTGGCTTTATTTTTATATAAGAATTATAATAAATGAATTGTGTAAAAGGATAAACCAATTTCAAATTTTCTTTCGTATTGTAAATTTGAGAACTTAAGGGTAGTCACAAATTTTTTTTATTTTTGAAATTATATTACTGGTTTCATGATTATGGTATATTATATGAAGAGTATATTTTCCTAAATTTATGCCTTACGAATTTCATAATATATCATAAGCTTATGAATAGAAGATGAATAGACACGTAAATAGAAAATAATGCTTATCCAAGTAAGTGACAAGTAAGGAAGATTGTACATTGTACATATGCGATAAATCTTTTATATAGGTTTGAATAAATTCGTTTTTTTATTCATGAATATATGTACATATACCTATTCGTTAAAACAGCAATTCAAAATCTTATTTACATACATTCTCCCTATTGTTTGATAAAAATGAAGATATATGTATGTATATATATATATACAAGGTCGGCTGATAAGTTCCGAGACTAACACATAGTTGGCGCCAGTGGACTTGTTTTCATATGACTATCAGCTAGTACCAACCTTCAAAACATACATGCATAAGTAAAGCAGCTGTTTGACAACTAGTTTGTGAGATATTGCGTTTTTAGTGAAGCTACTTTTGTTATTGTGAAAAAATGGAAAAGACGAATTTCGTGTGTTAATAAACATTATTTTTTATGGAAAAAATACCGTCAAAACTAAAACTTGGCTTGAAGAATGTTATCCGGACTCTGCTCCATCGAAAGCAACCATATGTCGATGGTTTGCTGAATTCAAACGTGGTCGTGTGAGCACGAATGATGATAACGCAGTGGACGCCCAAAAGAGGTGGTTACACCTGATAACATAAAAATAATCCACAAAATGATTTTAAATTACCGTAAAGTGAAGTTGATCCAGATAGCTAAGACTCTGAAAATATCGAACGAGCGCGTTGGACATATAGTGCATGAATATTTGGAAATGCGAAAGCTCTGTGCAAAGTGGGTGCCGCGAGAGCTCACAATCGACCAAAAACAACAACGAATTGATGCTTCTGAGCAGTGTTTGAAGCTGTTCAATCGTAATAGATCATAATTTTTGTGTCGCTATGTGACAATGGATGAAACACTTCACTCACCGAGTCCAATCGACAGTCAGCTGAGTGGACTGCATATGATGAACCGAATCCAAAGCGAGGAAAAACGGAACAGTCAGCTGGGAAGGTTATGGCGTCTGTGTTTTGGGATGCACACGGTATAATATTCATTGACTATCTTGAAAAGGGGAAAACAATCAACAGCGATTTTATATAGCCTTGTTGGAGCGTTTGAATCATGAAATTGTTGAAAAACGGCCCCATTTGAAGAAGAAAAAAGTGTTGTTTCACCAGGACAATGCACCGTGTCACAAGTCAATGAAAACAATGGCTAAATTAAATAAATTGGGCTACGAATTGCTTCCCCATCCACCGTACTCTCCAGATCTGGCCCCCAGCGACTATTTCCTGTTTGCAGACCTGAAGAGAATGCTCGCTGGCAAGAAATTTAAGGACAATGATGGAGTAATCGCTGAGACAGAAGCCAATTTTTCGGATAAAACGATAGATTACTATAAAAGTGGAATCGAAAAATTTAAAGATCGCTATAATCGCTGTATCGCCCTCGAAGGCAACTATGTTGAATAATAAAATCGAATTTTGTCAAGAAAATGTTTTCTTCTTAGTTAGTCTAAAAGTAACTAAGTATTAAGTAACTACTTTTAGGTGATTAATTGAGGTTGTATTAAATATTATTGTGATTTGTTACGAAGAAAAAACCAGGTTTGCCTATTTATTTGCAAGTTCCTTAAATAATTTGATAACAATATTGGAATGCAATTTTCCAAATCACAGTAACTCTCAAAAAAAAAATTTATCTTTGACACTTGTAAATAATTGTATGTAAATAAAAAGGCAAACCTGGTTTTTTTTTCGTAACAAATCACAATAATATTTAATGCAACCTCATTAATTACATAAAAATAGTTACTTAATATGATCAATACTTCGTCCTACTAAATTGATCTTTTCTTTACTTTCATGACAGATATTGAAATTCTAAAAACTGTTCTGAAATGCATTGACATATACCGAAAATATATTACATATTGGTTATAGTCAATAGACTCGAAACAAAAATATATCGCCGCTTAAATAGAACACTAAAATATGGTCAACTTTTTGAAATATAAAGCCGATTTTTTCGATTAGTACGAAAGATATTGAAATTATAAAAACTGATTTGAAATGCATTGACATACTAAAAAAATTAATACTACTGACATTTGTGGTTATTCTTACTTTGCACGAAGATAACTGGGCCTGAACCATTAGAAATGATAAAATCATGATTTTCAAAAAAGGTCATAAAGGCCAAACCTTTTTTAGGACGGAATTTTAAGTGGTATTTTTGGTAACTACGTAAAAATGAGACTCAAATTAGGATTTCAGCCTAAGGCAAACAAAGACCATAATTTTGTTACATAGTGTAATGAAACAAATATTAACATTTTGAGTGCAATTTTTAAGTCTTGTTTTTTACTCTGCACTTTAGGTACGTTTACACGTTCGGTCAACAACTCTTGTGCAAAAAACAGTTTTTTTAAAAACAAATCGATTTTTTATAAAAACATAACAAAAATTGGTTTTTACATTGTAATTTATTACAAAAAATATATCATCCATCAAAACTCACTTTTGAAGTAGTTTGTTAGCTAACTGGAAATTTTGAGCGCAAGTAGCCCTACGAATTTATGTCGGAGAACAAAAATATTGTAGGACATTGTTTTCCATATCCAAAGTAATCTCGGGATGAAAAAAGACTTTGGATTGCGACAGATAATTTCCTAAGACACACTCTAATATATATATATTCCTGCAACCTATCTTACGAATATAAGGAAGATTTAAAAAAATATATATTTCCTTACATCACAGATACCTTCAAGTGCTTTGATTAAATAAGAACTTATAGTTGAATAAAAAGATAAGTAGAATCGGGAAGTTTTCTTCTTCCCTCCACACATTTTTCCATATGAAAAGAAACCTAAATCACATGATATTTGTACTTACCTACGCACTAGAAGGGCCCTGAATATTTGTCTATCAATAGCTTTGTTTACCTAAGGGAAGACACACTAATATTTCTGATTAATCAATCATTTTCATTAATTCTCCCGTATTTTGACTTCTGATACATCATACAATTCAGAAATGATCCACTCTTTTTTAACAAGTAAAGAAAAGGTGTTTAATTTTTTTTTGAAAGAATAATATTTTAGATATTAGGAAAAAATGTGCAGGAAAAATAATTAATATATAAGTAGGACAATATTTAAGAAGAGGCATATATATTTTAAAAATAATAAGTTGGAAGAAATTTCAATTTAATTTATCATTACAATTTTGAATGAATCATTTTCATTATTTGTTCTTACCTCGAATGAATTGTTTTGTACTGATGGAAATTGCAGTGATGAAATTGTTTATTTATATTCTTCGAAAGCATGAACAATTGTTACGTTCATCAAAATATTATTTTCTTTGTCTTTATCGCATTCAACCCTCACGATAATGTACCTTGTCCATTTATTCTGGACACATATTATTGGAATTTTGTAACAAAAAAATGCATCAATGTCCGTTAATCCTTTATATTAATATTTTACTAATGAATTTATTGCTATTTTTAGTCTGTAGCTTTGTTTTTATGTATCTCATTATTACCTTTATGTACTTTATATCCTCATTTAATGTTTGGTTGCATGAATGAGAATCCTTATTTGATTTGTAATATTGAATATGTTCGTAAATTTGTTTCTATAGTTAGATGTCATAAAAAATATATATTTAAATGTTACTCTGAATGTTTAACCATAATGTTTGCTTAAGGAAGTTATAGACTAAATAATAAAACATTATTGTGTATATCCAGCAATTTTGGATAGCCTTTCTATCTTTGTTTTATCTCTCTTGGTTCATACTTTACTCAGTCATGTTAACATTTATTGTAGTAAATTTCAACTAAACTAATATAAGTTTTGTTTGAACCAAATTCTCAATAACAACAACATTATATTTAAGTTGCTATGTCAAGAACATGGATTGGAGAAAATTTGTTGGCAAAGTAGCAATATGTTGAATCCTTTACTTGTATTTGTTGTGTAGGATACCTTTAGAGTATTCAATTTGTCAGTTAAATTGAACACGGTTCGCCTGTTAGAGGCACCTAATTTATTTGGTTGGAATATGCCCTCAGTGTCCGTTAGACAGTGCTTCCAGCATTTGGCTGTTTACTCCTATTCAATTCATTCTCTGCCGACAATGACCAAATGTCCACTACTTCACCTACGGTGAAAATCGTATTGATATCTTGTGACCTTGACATGTGCATATAAACGTTAATATATATATATATACATATATATGTGTGTGTGTGTGTGTTGTTGTACTACAATTTAGTTCGGAGCTCATATAACTCTAGCGGTTCTAGGAATTTTCGCCATCAGAACTTTCTCTCTGTGTTGTTGTTCACCACTTGAATCCTTGCCACCCGGAATGTTTGCCACATGGGAAGCCTTGCCCCCACAATGGAATGGCCAGTTCGATTTTACAATCATACGATCATATATGAATAATGAATGAGGAGGGAGCAAACCTAAAAAAATAGCCAGTGACGTCATACTAGTTATTCATCTGTTCAAGACTACGTCACTGGATGTTCAAACTCATTTCTTTTCTCCATCATGTTCTTAATATTAACATTATATCAAACTAAACAAATATTCTAATAAATTTAAGAAATTATAAAAATTGAGCAATTATTTGTGATTCCTCTGCTGTTGTATCAAGCCATGAAAGATCTTCACGCCCTCAAGATGTGTGTTCATTGCAACTTTTGCCGATGCATTACTATATTTTTATAATGATGTGGGGTTGCCAGATACTTGGATGATGCAACGATGATGCATAATGAGCTTAAGTTTGTAAAACAAGTTTTGATAATGGTGAATAGCAAAACAATGATATAATTCCTAAGATAGTATTTAGATACTCTAGTTCATGTGTCAAATGTCTTCAAATTGAAGGGAGTGGTAAATACGTAGATGCATAATTGATTTTTTTAAATTCAAGATACGAGATTTTCATATGCATCTCCAATTGAGTAATTAATTTACTAATAATAATGTCTTTATCTTTGCAAAATATATATTTTGTTCATATTTTAGAATAAGTTTTGTAAAAACAGAAAGCAAGTTATTAATTTAACCTGAGCTTTCCCATCCATTTTCTTTGTATGTTTAAGACTCGGTCGTGTACCTATGGCTTCATATTTTATGTGGAGTATCAGAATTGATACTAACATGATGTAAAACAAAAAATGATAGATTCTCGAAACATCCCGGGACATCAATTATTTTAATGAAATATAACCATTTAAATATAACAAGAAGTGATAAAATCATAAAGTGAAAGAAGGAGTTATTCAATCATTTGTACAAATTTGAGTTAATTTGTACCCACGTTTTTACAACATAAGCACTTGATGTCTTCTTCCTATGGGAGATTTTCTTTGTTTAAACAAACCCCTCTCTGCACCAAAGTTAATGCAATGAGTAGGTCCCGTTGTCATATAAGTTATGGCGTCCTGTCATGACCTATTAACCCTCATGTCAAGACGAAGAAAAGAAGAAGGGAGTGATATAATTTACTGCGTTATGTTTAGTTAACTGTCTTAAAAACGGTTAGTGAACGTTATTTTACATATTTCTATTAATTTTAAATTAAAATTTTATTAAAAAAGATGTTAATAAGTATATATAATTATATATTACACACGTCATTTGATGTGTAGAAGCTAGGGATGCAAGTTATCGATTAATATATTAATCGTTAGTTGTTTCATTTATTCGACTTTTAATTGATTAATCGTTAACAGCGCCATGATTAAAAAACCCGTTTATCTTGTGGATTTGGAGTGGATAAGTGCATCTTTATTTTTATGGGAAAAAATCTTCATTTCAAAGTTTCATTAACTTCAAATAGAGGGCGCAATCTGTCGATTAATTGCAACTAATAAACTCTAATAGTTTCCTTAACTTTAAATAGAGGACGCAATCTGTCGATTAATTGCAACTAATAAACTTTAACCGTTTAAAAACTTAGTCGATTATTATCGTTAATTGATTAACTTTTTGCATCCCTAGTAGAAGCACTTTCAATCCTAAAGAATGTTTGCAAGGTCACTTATTTAGTAGGTAAATAAGTAAAATAAGTAAATTTAGTTTTTGATTATTATATATAAATTATAACTAGTGACATTAAAAAACGTGATTTGTGTAAATAAATGATAAGTAAAAGACAAAAACGATTGACATTATGCAAAAAGGAATTCCTCCTTTATTGCTGTTGAGAAGTGAACATCAATTCAATTCATCATTCTTAAAAAATTATTATCTCTTCTTCAATGGCCATGTTATTAACAAATCCTTTGATTGAGCTTTTTCTATGAGTTCTATTAATTTAATAAAACAAGGACTTGTACTCAATCAAAAAAATGTTTATTATACTTTCATTAGCTTTCTCGACACATGGATCATCACTGATTATTATCAGACGGTGAATAAAAAAGATAATGACTATCTTTGAGTATGCCAGAACAAACTTTAATTATGTTATTCATATAACTTATTGCTGAAAAAGAGCTTCCCATGCACTTCTATCTTATAAATATTGTTCCCTTTACATTTATGTGTCCTTGTCTACAACGAATCTTAATTAAATGAAGGTTTTTTAATTAAAAAATCAAACATGTACTTTTTTAATCCTTTGGCAATAAGTTTTAAATGAATGAGCAACGTATAAGATAAATTATTCCCCACGGCACTATATTTAATCTTTTCTATAAATTAAATCTAGTGCCCTTGGGGACAACTCGTTTTATACATTGTCAAAATTAATAATAATGTAATTCTTAGGCATAATTTTTCTAATATGATTTCTTGGTATTTGTACTTTACATGTTTTTATTAGAGTACAGATTAAGTTTATATACTAGCAAAACAAAATTATCATTTCAATAATTAATTAATCATTAAAACTTATTTGTACAAATATCTGATTTCCATTTTCTTGTTCAAAATAATCATTTGTTTCACCATTTCGACATTTGTCGTTTCATTTATTTAGTTAGCTATTATAAGATCAGTTGCCTAAGACTTTAAAAGTAAACTTCTTTGCAACCATTTATTTTACAGTCTTCATATTAATCTTTGAAACATATTATTATTAAGAGATTATGCAGTTAGCTATTACGACAAATAACTTCTGTTTGCATAATTAAATTTTATGACCAATACAAATCAGCATTAAGTCACGAACACATATATATCAGACAGAAAGCCTTACCGTTTGCATAGTAAGTCCACTCAAAAATAAAGAGGGGAAAGAGTAAGAAGACGCGCTATAATAATAATAATTTTCTTTAGGTACATATCAAAATTGTATATTTTTAATAAGTGGCAAAACGAAACAAAAAAATCTAAAATAAATTAACTTTATTATAATACTTTTGTGGAGCAAAGCGAAGAAACTGAGGATGAGGAAGCAATACTAACGGACAAACATCAAGGAACAGAGGGAGACATGGACAAAGCAGGGCAACACGGAACAGAGGAAGGTCCAAAAGAACCATATCAAAACATTAACAAGACTTCTGATGTAGGCGGAAATATTGGTAAGGACCACAATAGTGATCAAACCTCAATTGACAAAAAAACCTCAGACACTCAAGTACTAACAAGTATAATCCATAAAAAACCATCTACAGGCATTAAAAAACAGGGAAAATTTGACAGGTTTTTCTATGATGCAGCAGAGATCCTTCACCCAAAAATATCAACAAACAAGCCAAAAGATAAAAACAAATAAAAATGATTAGTTTTTCTTATATAAATGCACAACACAGCAAAGCAGCTAATTCAGAGTTAAAGCTGAGAACATCACAAATAGCTTTAATAAAAGAACCATATCTGAATAATGGTTCAACAAAAAGTCTAACACTAAAAGGATATACAATTCATAGTAAGTCTGAAACCAAACCAATAGCGTGTATCAGAACTGCCAAACATTTGAATGCATGGTTTGTCCCAGAATTCTCTGACAAAGATGTTTGCACAGTATGCTTAAAAATAGACGAATCTATAACATATATATGTGCAATCTATCTCGATCAATTACAATCAGTAGAGAATAAAACAATGTTAAGTCTCCTTAAGCATTGTGAGCATCAACAAAAGTCTCTTCTTATTGCTATGGGTTCTAATGCTCATAATCATCTTAGGTTAGCAAATGTATTGACACCAGAGGAGAAATACTTGAGAATATAATTGATGAACATAATCTATAATATTGAATAAAGGGAACGAGCCTACCTTTGTCACACAACGTCCAAGTTCAGTCATTGACATTACAATAATGAACCAACATGCTTTTAAAAAAATTGAGATCAAAGGATGGCACGTAGATCTACGACCATCCATGTCTGATCATCGATACATAATTTTTAACTTTGGAAAATATAAACCAATTGCCAAAAGTCAAGAAACTTAAAAAGAGTTAATTAGAATAACTTTAGATTGCACAGTTTTGATTGCACTAGTGCCTTTGATTACATACAATTTCACTCAGCAAATACAGCAATGACAAAACTTAGAATACCACAATGTATCGCATCTTGGTACATGGAACTTCAAAATACAAGAACAGTAACCGCTGAATTAAAGGTGAAAAAGTCAGTGTTCAACCAACTCGTGGCAGTCCTCAAGAGTTTTTTTTGTCTCCAGTGGTGTGGAACATATGATCATGGATACCCTTTTGACTGAGTTCAAAGTGGATGCGGTTCAAGTTATAGGTTATGCAGATGATATCCTTTTACTAATTAGTGGTAAGCATCCAAGTACTCTTGTAAATAGAATGTAAGATGCAATTAATATAGTTTTAAAATGGGGAGCAACAAACGGTCTGACCTTTAATCCATCAAAGTGAAGAGCTATTGTCTTCTCAAAAGCATATAAATTAAGATCTAAATATTTTCCGCAGTTATATATGGCTGGAATGGGTATGGAGTATGAAACCCAAATTAAATATCTGGGTGTTATTTTTGATCAAGGACTAACCTGGACCGAACTCCTCAAAGAAAAAGCTGCAAAGTGTTCCGCATATGGAATATGGCAAAAATGGGGGCTAACCTCTGATAAAATCCTGTGGCTCTATGAAGCTATGATACGACCTATCATCACATATGGGTGTATTATATGGGGGCACTCCATTACTGCGAAGAAAGATTGAATCAAGAAATTAAAAAGCATTAAGTGAAAAGTACTTCTGGGTATGACTCAAACTCTTCGCTCAACACCGACATCAGGATTAGAGGCAGTGCTAGGGATAATTCCTCTCGATCTCTATATAAAAGAACATGCAACAAAGTCAAGATGGAGAACACAATTTACTCTCCGTGACACATGGGATGGAGTGGTCGATCTCCCAAGGCGACGAGGGCATCGTTTTCTTAGTGATAAGATACTGGACAAACTAAAACTGAATCAAGTCAATAACTATATCACTGGTTGTCGTATATGGGTTGACAACTGCCACGTTGAACACCCAGATACAATTATATATACCGATGAATCTAAAGATGAGCAGGGATGCACAGGAGCGAGACGGACTATCACTCGTGGTGATGTGTCTATTCATCAACCCTCTGTATCATTGAATAGCGAAGCATCAGTCTTCCCAGCGGAGGTCACCGCAATCACTCAGTCGGTGATAGCTCTTCTGAACCAAGATAAACCATCAAAAAACGTGATAATTCGATCGGATTCTCAATCAGCAATTGCTGCTATTCTGAATCCTCTCACAAAGAGTGAAACTGTAAAAAGTGTAAGGAAACACTAAACATTGGTAAATGTGATATAAATATAAACCTCGATTGGTGTAGAGGTCATTGAAACATTACAGGAAATAAATTTGCTGACTACCTAGCAAAAAAAGGTATCGAAAGTGAGAGTCGTTTGAGCGTTGGAGCACCTCCTACCTTTATAAAGAAGGTGATACATGAATTCTTTTTTATGAGTGGTGTAGTAGATACAATATGATCAACGAATGAAGCACACACATCACATGTTAAAAAAGCCAAAATCCAAGACTACTCAACTGTCGCACCAAAACATGAGTCTTCTTGTTCAAGCTTTACGGGCCACGGACCATTTTGGCTCATCTAAGTAAATGGAAAAATAGACGGAATCTGCAATATCTGTATGGAAGAGCCACAAAGCACAGACCACCTAATTAATAGATGCCCATCACTCTCTTATGAGAAACATCAATTCATGCAAGAAGAGGATGAAGACATACGTATCCTTAAATTGATGAAATGCTCAAAAATGGAAAAAATAATTAATGATAACTTTAATATTGTATAATACTTAAGATCAACTCCTGCTGTAGTAACACATATACCCCTCTGTGTGGTCGTGTTCATTTGCTTTATATATGTTTGTATTGTTTTATATCTTTATTCTATTTTGTAATACATATGTGTATAATGTGAAACAGCAATAAATTCTTTTAAACTAATAAAAAAACCTTTGAAAAAATATGAATCAATTCAGCAATTAAGACTGCAGTTTAGTCATTTTTCGGGCACTTGAATTTTCTTTCCTTGCTTCCGACCGGCATGGATCTGTCATTGATGGATTGCACAAAGTTCTATGATGACTCCTGCACACCTGACCAAAGATCGAGTCAGAATCAGAGGTGCTTCATATCTTCTTGGATAAAATATTCACGAAGACATCTTGAGGGAAGCTACTTGCAAAGGGGCAACTCTTGAGTGTATGCATTGGCAAACAGCTCAACTTTAAGCTGTAAAGCATGCAAGCAGGTGAAGTACACAAGGCCACTTAGAATGACGAGGCCCATCACGATTGAGAAGGAACTCTTCTTCATTGTCTTCAAGCAGCTCTTTGGTGGCGATCGACTCTTAGCCAGAAGAGTAGAACATGACTTGCACTTGTCCTCTTCAGCAAACTCCTGGCTATGTATCCTTCAATGTAGTAAACGACATCTTCTTCTCCACTCAGCTGTACGTTAGACCCAGATAAAAAGTTGTCGAAGGAAATTTGTCACTCTCCTCCTTGACCTTGCTTTAATTCTCCCTCTGGTTCTCGAAAAATGTCCGTCACCTCAGTCATTGTCAACTTGTAACTTTTACTTGTGACTTTAATCTTATTTCCTCTCTGTCTCGAGGAACTAGCGCACGGAAAGGAAGTAATTGGCACCTGCCAACAGTCTCTACCACCCAAATCGGCGTTCCGGCGGATTCGTGTTGGTTTTGACTAGCACAGGGGTCGGCAACCCAAAATGTTGAAAGAGCCATACGGGCCCAAAAAAATTAAAATAAATGTGTCTGGAGCTGGAAAAATTTAATTCCTTATATAATCTTCATACGGTACACATTTTGGTCCCTATATTTTCCTATCCCATCTTTTCCCTATTTTCTAACGTCTTTGGAAAATCTCCAGGGAGTCACAAAGGCAGCTCTGGCCTAACAGAACGTACTCGAAGCCCTTCGTTGACAGTGTGTTGTACAGCCAGGAATGTCTCCCTGCTGAGCCCTGCTTTTGTTTCTTTCGTCATTCTTTCCCAGTCCTGAAGCCAAGCAGAAAACTTTCGAGAAAGTAGATCTGAGACTGGTCATCGCTGGCGATCGCTTTACGGCGTTCGTCCCTCTTCCGTTCTGCTGCAAAATTACTTTGCACTGTAACGCACAACCAGAACTTCCAAATAAGCCTCATGAACTCTGCAGTGCTGATCCACTCGATGTCTTCCTCTTCCTGACAGTGCACTAGGGCCCTAATAGTGGAATTGTCAAAGAAGTGGTACCCCAGCTGGACTTTTTGTGCTCAATTGGTTGTGGTGCCAGGACCCGTTCGGGAGTTTGTGCACACACTTAACAGATCTTCCCATTTCTTTCCAATAAAACTGCACATCAGGGTCAAACTTTGTCGTCATTGAGGTGCCGTGAAATGGTGGACAGCTGAACTCCCTTCGGTTCAATTTTTTTTAATTTTCTTGAAAAGAGTAGAAATATTCTCAACTCCGAAGAAAAAGGAATTTTGAATTGATGATGTCCGCCGTCCATCATAGAGTTCCTGGGAAAAGAAGCGGCGGTTGGCAGTGTGTGCATCGCATAGAACGGAAGCCAACTTAGACGAACACCTATAGGACGTTGCCGTACCACTTCTCTATAACGGAGGAGTTGATTGCTCGCAGCGGCACCATAGCGACCATGTCTTCGTACTTGCAGCAGAGACTTTGAAAGGCATAATTCTTTCAAAATTATTGCTTCTTCACGACTTCAGAGCTAATTATGAATAATACTGATTCCCTCCCTTCCGTTCAGCCATGGCTTTATAATTAAGGAACTTCAACTTTGATAGTGAGTTATTACTTCCTTATATTAGATAATTAATACTTTACTATAAAACCAGAGCGGAAGAATGTGTTTTGGATTATTCCTTTCATTCATTAAGAAGTTCCATGAATCACAATTTCAAAGAGAAAATATTATTCCATCTCTGAACGAACTGGAAAGAATTGCCTGATCTTACAAATAATTAAAATTATTTAGTCGTTCGTCTTCAATACTTTCAGCTGTTGTAACAATGTATGATTTAAAAAAAATTCTATAAGAAAACTACATATATATATCTCAGAGCATTCCACGATTGTCGATTCATGTTTTACCAGAACTGTTAATTAAACTAGAAGAACGATACATGCGAATTGTATGGTATTATTTAGTCTGGAGAACTGTACTTTATGTACATATTGAGGGCATTTTGCAAAGTTCTAATGATGAATGTGAAAAAAATAATAGAGAGGAAATAACATATACATGATTTTTGCCTAATTCCTAAATTTTTCATATTTTACTTGGACCAATGATATATGTGTTTTAATTAATACTCCATTCATTAGAAGCACAACTTTTTTGTATGATATAAATCTTTAATAAACATTTGATAAGTAATAATCGTGATACATTTTTATATCTTATATTCTTGGGAAGCAAAATAAAAGTGTTAGTCTATATCGTAAGACTTAAATTACAATTAAACAAATGACCCAAAATCCTATTTTATGGGGTGATAATATTATTTCTTGATTATATAAAAACAGTGTATATAGCAAAAGATAACATAAATAAATAAAGGATAATTTGGAGATTTCTCCTGGGCCTATGATTGAAAGAGAAAATGAAAACATCGCAGTATGTCAACCTAAAGAATTGGAAGAGGAATATTCTCATCCAGTGATATTGTCAGAACAAGAGGATGTCCTTAGTCTTCAGGGCGTTGGACCGATGAATCCTCCCATCTTGACGGAAGTTTTTTCAGAAAATGATACAAATACTAGACCACGTGTAGAAAGCCCAAAGCAACTCCCAAAGGAAAGTGAAGGCGACACCAATACCTATACCCATAAGGATGCCAATTACTTCGCATTGGATCAAAATCTCATCTCGGACGGACGCGTTCACAATCCGTTGGAAAACGTAATAAACCGGACTCTGAAACTTCACCAGACAAGGATAAGAATCCGTTGAAACTTCAAAGGATCTAGACCTAGTGTGGTGGTTTATTAATATTATTTTTCTGTGGTGTTTCCTCTCCTTGTTCAAAAAGTTGATCCACTCAAAACCTTCATTACTCATTTCTCTTTTTAGATGCAAACTCTTATAACAGATTACCTAAGTGACACCGTTCACACTGATATGATTTTAAACTTGGGAATAAAGAAAATACTGTCTCTTAATACAAGGGGCGGGAAGGAGAGAAAAACGAGGCATGCTTTGATGAAGCACCTTCTTTCGTTTAGTCCTGACATTATTTGCCTTCAGGATTTTCATCATTTTTTACGGGCTCTGGAGAGAAGAGAGGCGTTTTAACTTTAATTTCGAAGAAAATTTCAATTCTCTACTGTGTAAATCAATATTCTGGGTTGAGTGAATGGCATAGGATTCGTATTTCTTCAAACGGAGTTGTATTTTACATAATCAATGCCTACGGACCAAATGAAAAGTCTTCACAATTCTTCCAAGCTATTATAAATTCGCAGCAGGACAGCAATATCCCCCTTCTTCTAATTGGTGACTTGAATATCGATTTGGAAAAATCCATTCAATTACACCCAAATTCCTTAATACTAAAGAAAGTAATTTTTAGTTTCGATCTAATTGATGTAATGGATACATTTAGTCCTGGGAACTTTTCCTGGTCGAATGGAAAAAAGAGATCTCGACTAGATTTGGCTTTAGCTTCTCCTTCTATTGTAGCTAGGATTAGAAATGCGTGTTATCGTCCCGATCCTTCGTCGGATCATAAAATTATTGAACTGGTTTTTCGTTGTGACGAGTTTAGACACAACTTTAAGATTCCACGTTGGTTGCTGAACGACGAAGATTTTAATGTTAAATTAAGGCGTAACCTTGAAATTAGCTATAAAGACTCTCTATCAGCCTTTCAGGCATTAAATATAATGACTAAAACCATCTTGGTTACAAGTTCTTGGGTAAAAGCAAAGAGAAAAAATAAATCTGCGGAACATCAAAGACAAATAGAAAATATACTCGAAAAGAAATCCTTATTTGTGCGGTCATTTATGGCGGACACTGTAAACTCCTTTCGATTATCTGAAGTTGCTGAAGCAGAAATGGAGGCCAAAGTCTTACGTGAGCAGGATCCCATTAAGAGATGTCTCAAGAATGGAAAAAATCTCGGCTCACACTGTACGCAAGATTATCGATGGTGATAAAGCTTTTGTACATAGTCGTGATATTTTAGATTTCTTTCATTTCCGATTTCAATCTCTCGTTGAAGAGAGAGTGGGATATTTTCCTAGGTCAAAGAAGCGATTACGGCCTCTCCAAGACACTGTCTTTTCTCTGGAAAAAATCTCTAATTATATATTGAAATCTCTCAAGATCAACAAAGCCAGTGGTCCAGATGGAATTAGTGGAATGGTCTTTCGAAAGTTTTCTAAGCAATTAGTTCCATTTTTGTTGAAAGTGGGAAAAGAGATGGAGAGGAAAGGTAAGATGCCTACCTCTCTAAATCAAGGATGGATCGTTCTTATTCCAAAGAAAGGGATGGCACTGACTTCAGTCATTGGAGACCCATAACTGTCTTGAATGAATCATACCGAATTCTCTCTGGAGTCCTTGCTCATCAAATGGAGAATATTTTAAATAAAAAATCGGACCACATCAAAAAGGATTCTTAAAAAGCCGTAAAATATATGATATTTCTTTCAATATTCAAGCTGCTATAGATTCGGTTCAAAGCAAGGGGAAATATGGAGCTATCATTGCAGTTGACTTTTCAAAGGCATTTGATTCTATATCCCACAATCAAATTCTCAGAGCTACTAAACGCTTACTGCCAAAGAATTTTTTTAATCCCGTTCGTTCTTTGCTTTTCAATGGGACGTCCTCCATTATCTTAAATGGACAAGAAAGCAAAAAAATTACACTCGGGAAAAGCTGTAGACAAGGGTGTCCTTCAGCACCGTTGCTGTTCATAGCCGCAATTGAAGAGTTCGCTCAGAAAATTATTCACAAATATGGAGGGTTCGGAGTAGACTTTGAGGGTTCTCCCCATTTAATTGATCTGTACGCAGATGATGTGACGGTAACTCTCCAGGCTAATTCAGAAGCACAAATTGTAAGAAGAATTGAAATTATTCTGGATTTTTTTTCTAAATTCGAGAAAACGTCTGGATTATCAATAAACAAAAAGAAAACATCCATTTTACCAATTGGTTCCTGGGTTCCTAGTCTAGATTCGTGTATTCGTTCCTGTCCAATTAAACCTTCAGTTGAAGTTTTGGGAATAGTTTGGTGTAGAAATGGGATTGATAAAAAAATCTGGACTACCCTCTCTTCTGTGGTAATGCAGAATATAAGGAAATGGAGGAACTATCGTTTGCAGAAAAGAATCGATCTCTACAACTTGAAAATAGTCCCATTTGTGTTATACAAAGCCGCCTCTTCTCCTTTGCTTGCCGAAAAAGCTATTTTGGATGAGACAAAGTGGTTATGCTCTTTGTTCCACCAATGGTATCTGCCAACAATGAAAAGGAAGAGAGGTCACCTTGGTGGGGGCCTTACTCAGTTAGCTCTTATTATCCCCAAAATGTATTTAAAAGTGTTTGCTACTATTCCAAAATATCCGGCGTCTGAATGGAGAAAATGTATCTCATCAAATAATAAGTTATACTCCTTGCTCATGTTCGGCTCAGAGTTAACTAATAAAATTACCTCTGATTTTTCGGTCGTCTGGGGATGTGCGCAGAGAATTATTTGGAGAAACACTCCGATATATGAAAACAATTCAACGGTGGATGTCATAAGGCATAATTGTCATAAAAAGCACTTCTTTAAAAATTTGGGAATACCAGAAACACTGGAAGAATTGGCAATTACAAATGGAATTTTGACACTCCACAGTAGTGATCTCCATCCCATTTTTAAGGACGGGAGATTCAGATATCCTTTGCAAAGATCAGCAAATGATCATTGCTTATTGAAGCCCTGGTTCCTTAAAATGTCTGGTTCTCCGAAGTCTGATGGCAGGAAATGTGATGAGCTTTGCATCAAATATATGATCAGTCTGAAACTTCCAGAAAGTTGGAAAAGGAAGATGAGGTCTCTCTGTGGAATAGCTGACGGGAAAAAATTCACAGCTCAGCTGTTGATTTCTGCAGAGCTTATTAAGTTTTATCTACCTTGTAAGGACTGTGGTATTTTATATAACTCCGTAATTCATGCTTTTGTTGAGTGCCAGGCTGTTCAAATTCTAATGCAATTTCTGAAACTAAATGTACGTGGAATGGATGGTGAAAATGCAGATAAATACATCAAGGCTTCAATATTATTTGGAGTTGGAGGTCGTGAGAATTCCTCACGACTGAAAGCAATTAACAATGCCCTTCTTTCTGCCAAGGCTTTAATAGCCAAACGATTAACAATATATCATCCTCTGCAAGCTTCAGAGCTGAGGCCAATAATTCTTTCTGCTGCGGCGAGGTACGCCGCTTTGGACCTCAAAATTCCTTCCGTATTTGGTGATTCGTGGACACTAGCCGCCGATGAAATCCGATACTTCCCTTCCCGGTCCCTGTTTTATAATGACGCCATAAATAAGCTTTTAAAAATTTAGAAACTACAAATAGACTTTTTATAATTTTCCGTGTTTTTTTTTTTTTTACTTGTGTCATTTCGGTTTTATGTGCTTTTATTTGATATATATTTTCAAGATTGTTCAGCTCGGATGCTAAAATTTAAACTAGAATGTTTAATAATGTATTTTTTTACGCATTAGCATCTTTTATATACCTTATACTTTGTTTATTGTATATATATATATTGAACTGTGAAATAAAAATATATATATATATATTTAAAAAACAATACTGAGCATAATTACTAATAAAGATAATAACCTGATGTAAAACTAGATTCGAGATATAAAATTACCGTGAAACTCTATGCATAAAAAAGTATAATAAACTATCGTCGTTTTGACATCATTTTTAACTCACATACGAGCAGAAGGTCATAATGATTAACAAAATAATCCTTTTCTATTAAGGACAGATCTTCTCTTCCCCTTGTACTCAAATTATATGATGTAGTGGATTATTGACTATGACAGTAATATAATGGACAATACATGACAATATACGTATATTTAATGACATTCCTTGTAACATTATGTATTGTATTTCATTGGAACAGAACCAAACAAAAGCACTATATATATATATATATATATATATATTATATATATATATATATATTAGTTTATATGCAATGACCAGGATTAGGAAAGAGAAAAATCTCCGACTCCTTAATTATTCAGCTGAAAAAGAAATATTTAGTCAAGTCACTTTCAGATGAGCTATCAAAATGTAGGGTACGAATATATTGTAGCATTCCTTGTCTGCACCCTTATTTGCAGTGTGTTAATATATTTTTTAGTCGAGGACTCGACTGTAATGTTATTGACGTAGGTGGTCTACCAAACGAGTCTCATTCCATACACATGGTAAATATATATCAGGATATATTTTAATAAACATTTTGACGTTATAACGTTTATTTTTTTAATCCCTTAAGATTAAATTCAATAGGTTATAAAATATAATGAAAGTTGTGAAGAATATTTCTAATGCCATAAAAGTTTGATCTTGACAGCTTAAGTAAATTATCTTATATTTTACTATAATGATTTTGGTAGTAGTATTTAATATACTTATGATGTTAGTTAAGTATTTATTGCTGTTTTACCATTACAAATATATGTACATTGATAAAAGCATAAAATACATACAAATACCTATACAGCAAAAGAACACGACCACATAAAAATATGTGCTAGAACGGCAAAAATGGACATTGAGTATTATAGTGTTATTATACATTATAATCCATTATTTATATTTTAATAATGATCATTTGATAAAATATTTTTATTACATATTTAATCTTATATAACCTTAATCATAAGTATATGATTAAAAGCCTTTCAGACATTTCATGTCACGAATTAGCGGACTGCTTTGCAAGGAACGCAGAGTAAAAATCGCTTATGAGTTGGAGCACCACCAAGCTACATAAAGAAAGTGATATAGGGATTCTTCTATGAATTTGGTGTAACAAATACAAAAAGGATCTTGAATGAAACATACTCATCGTATGGTGAATATTCTAAAACAAAAGGTTGTGGAACTTTCTCGTCCCAATATGAATTTACTTGTCCAATCCTACACAGGCCATGGACCATTTCTGGCTCATCTGAGGAAGTGGAAAACACTAATGCCATTTGCAATATATGCATGGAAGAATCCCAAGGCGCTGACCATCTAATGAACAGATACCCATCGCTCGCCTATGAGAGATACCTAGCCATGCAAAAAGAGGATAAAGATCTTCTTCGTATTATTAAATTTATTAGATATAAAAAGATGCCACCAATTATTGATTATATTTTTAATTTAATTTTCTCATAACTAGATTATAAAATAATAACTATTATGTAATACTCAATATCCATTTTTGCTCTTCTAGCACATATACCCCTTTGTGTGGTCGTGTTCTTTTACTGTATATATGTATGTTTTTGCTTTTATCAATGTATATTTGTAATGGAAAAACAGCAATGAATACCAACTAACATCATAAGTATATGTTAATGAATACCTTATTATATGATATCCATGTACATTTTTATTTTTTTGCAAACCAACACTTTTGATGTAATAAAATATAGTGGTTTCGCTTTATGTGCCATATAACTTTAGTAATAAATATACTGAAATGAACCATAAAATGATTTATGTTTAACTATATATTTCTCAAGATTGTTGTGTAGTATTCCCTACCATCCTTTTTACATTTCGGTTCATAGGTCATAAAGAAAGAATTGCCTTTATTAGCCAACGCATGAAGTTTACCATCTAACGTTATTAAGTAATTACGAGAGCTATATTTTACTGAATAACTTTAAACCAATGTTATTATTATTTAGCTAGCCAAGTGTATAATCAAGAAAATCATATTTTAAAGAATTAACCTCATACCTTATATGTACTATTATCAAAACTACATTGTTATTTTAATATTAAAAAGCTGAAAGGTAGCTACTGTTGAACGTGTTAAGACGCTAGTATAATTCAATAAGCTTACTTTTGATGTATAATTATCTTTTGACAAACTATAAAGCACATAACTTTTTTGCAGGAATATATATCCTTTCATATATTACTTAAAGTAACCAAAAACCCATTAGATAAATTGATGTAGGCATATGCCTACATAAATTATCTGTTTTTTTTGGTGTATACCATATAATACCAAGGAAACACAACATTTATCTCATATTTTACGGGTTTTTTTTGGTTGGGAGTGGGGGGGGGGGGGGGGGGGGTGGTAAAGCGTTTTACTTAACATACCTAAAAAGAATAAGCTTCTATGGGCAGGCATAACTAAATAATAATAATAATAATTTTCCAACGTGACGGTTTGAAAGAAAAGCAGAGGGAATAAAAATGGCACTATGCAATAAACTATCATTTCATTACTGGCTCCTGTCGAGAAATAAACATGAATTAAAAGTGAAGGAAGTCATTTTTTTAAAACCTAATTGTCTCTTCTCCAAATTATTAGCAAATCCTTATTATTAGTAACAATACTCCTTATATTACTATTATTAATTGTAAAAAAGCAACTGTTCAATTTCATGCAAGTAATGATTTTTAGTTTGTTGGCTTAATTATGTCGAGAAATGGAAATTCACGCCGACAGAAAAAGAAGAAAAAAAACTTATATCGGTGAGTTCGATAGAACTGTTCTTTTTTTTTTGTTATCTCTTTATATCGACCTTCAAAGGTACGTGCGTATGAATAGCAGGTGAAGAATAATTGAACATGTATCCAACAACAACATGCGAGAGCTGAAAGTACAAACAAAAAACGTAAGGGATATTATATATACATATATTGATCTTAATCCGAGAAAAACAAGATAAAAATCCATAGATTCTTCTGGAACCGTGGAGTTATACAACTCTAAAGAATGCTGTTTATTTGATTCAACGGTCCAAGAAAATATTTATGTTCCTTTGCTTTTTGTATGGTCTATTTGGTTCGATGAAATTATAGATTGCGTGTGGATAAGAATAAGCATTATAAGGTGTAAAGTTGTCCATTGAATTATATTTTTACGTAAATTGGAGATCTCGACGCCATATTTTGAAAGTGTAAAGTAGTCCATTGAAACTAGGATATTTTCTATAAGATTAAAGGAATATTAATCTTCCCCTCTCTCCATGAACCTTCAACATTGACAGTTGAACACTCTTTCACTGAGGCAAGGATCTAATTTTATTTGAGTTAAGTAAACAGATTCACTTAACAACATTAGACTTGATAATTTTATTCACAGAATGTATTGTAAGTTATAATTATATTGTTGAAGAAAAGGTTTCCTTGTACAAATAATGGGTATAATGGACACATTTTCTATCTTGTGGAAATATTGAATCTTTATTATATTGCACTTCTCCAAGATCATCTATTAAGATTACTCTAATTAAGCAATTGACCTTACTCAGGGATATAATAAATGATTATTAGGTATGTCCTACTACATGTCATATATAAAAATTAGTGACTTAGTAATAGGTTGATGTTAACTACATATTTTATCTTGTTATGAGTATCAAACTCAGATATGAACATATTTTTTTAGTTGGTGACTCTATTATCTTTTTTCTTCTCCTTATAGTCAGAGGGATGTTCGTTATACAAGAAGATACAAAATAAGCATTTATAATTCCTTTATAAATATATATATATTTATTTATATATTTATATATGTATATATATTCTCGTAAATTGGAGATCTCAACGCCATAAAGTTTACTTACTTTTCATCCGTCTTTATATAAATGCTTATGTTATTTATTATGGTATAAGCAATTTATGTATGCAGTTGCGTTTTTGTACATTAAACAACATTTTATGTACTTTCATCATGAAAGGGTCGTATATAGTAAAACGGGTATTATATTTAAGGTCATATTTATTTTCTAAAGTGTCCCATCCGGCTCTCTAAAAGTCTTACATTTATTTATAGGCACGCATTTGTCTGTTACATGAAGCTTTTTAAATGTTTATAATATTTGATCCCAAAATCTTTTTACTAAAATATCTTTTAAAGTGTTATATCGCCGAAATATATAAATTTTTAAGAAACAGGATCCTTTAAACATTAAAAAGTATGTTTTAGCATCTCGATGACTTCAAATAATAATATTTGTCTATAGATAACGTACCTAATACAAAATATCATGCAGTACATATATACTACCATAATGAAAAGGTTATACATATATTTATATTTGTTAAAAATATATTTGTACGTATTTTTCATTGGACAAAATCTTAAAAGTATAGATTTAAAACATTTATGGCATACAAACACTGTCAAGTACTAAAATGAATCGCTTATTCATATATATATATATATCTTCTTTAATGGAACCTCTAATCAATACCTTCATGCAGTAGAAAAATAAAGCTTACCAGGAAGCCATAAATAAAAGCGAAGAAAAAGAAACATCACTCATGTCTTACACTAATCATTTCTTCCATTACGTTTTCTTTGCTGAAAAAAATATACGAAGAATCTGAGAGCTTTTGTCTATTTCAGGACTCTTATGGTCGGCTTAGAGGACAGCTGAAATAAATGTATTCGTATATTTTTCAACTAAGCTTAGTTATTATTATTATGGTGTATAGAAGTATAGATGCTCCTTTTTTAAGTGTAGGAAGGCGTGTTTCGTATATTGTTTTCTTAGTTTTTCTTTTTTTTTCTAGGGAGTTAGAGGGGTGGTTATAGTACGGCTGGTACACGCCCCAGGCCAAGCCTACAAGTTTCACCCTCAACCCCCCTCCCTCAAGAGGAAGGAATACCTTAAACATAGCAACAACAATAATTCATGGTAAAGCGTCAAGCAGACACAAAAAACTACGCGGATTTCCCCTTTTGTACAAAGAATAAGTAGTTCAGTTGGCTAAGCCATTTCCGTTACATCAGTTGAGACACCCTCACATAGGACGAACCCCTCCTCCTTGCATACTCATATACATCAAGTAAGTAACCATTATTTAAAATGTTTTTATCATTTTTTGAATATACATTTACAATCTTCCGACTTTATAATTATAAATTATATGATTTTTTTAAACAATTATAACTTTTTATTTATCTTTAACCATAAAAGAATAAATCAATTGAAAAGAAAAAATTAAAGTAAAAGTATAAAGACATTACATAGAAAAGTCATTTGATCCGAATGAATAATTATAATGCTATGAAATTTCTTGTCGTTCTCACAAATGCGACTCAATGCAATAATATATAGGGAGAAGACTCACTAGACAGTGTGATGCATAAATAAACTTTATTGCTAAGAATGGTTATCTAATTATTTATTTTTTACATTAAAACATAAAAAAATATATAAGAAAATTCGTGAATAAACAAAAAAGTTTATCTTATTGGTTAAATAAGGATATCTAATTCGTCTGATCCTCATTTATTAGTGACAAATTATATTAAAGAAAATGGAGGGAGTCCGGTAAACCGTGTGCGTAAAGGCGTGTTTAATTCTAAGTGTTGGGGGCGCAGGTTTGAATACTCCCGAGGGGGCATGGTCATTTTTGGTCTGCCACCTTATTGATGATAAGATCCTAGGTTCGAGTGACTAATTTTATTGCTATAATGTTTATTTATATGCTGTCGGAAGCTGCAACTCTATCGAACCATAGAAATAAAGGTTTACTTCTTAAGTGAATAAGAATGTATTTTGTATAACTTTACTCTCTTTGATGATGCAAATTTTATTAACAATTTATTGGCGGTAATTATTTTTTTGCGAATAAGCAATTTTATCTAAAACGAAAAAAATTAATAATAAAAATAAAAATAATGTAGCTACACATAATATAATATTAAAGCGCACTGGAGAGTTGTAAATATATATCACCATATAAAAATAATAGATATCCATAAACAAACCACTTTGTTATGCATTCGGTATAGTATTCTAAAATATATGTGAACCAAAGAAGTGTTGTTTATAACATATTTAAAAACTCACCTCCAGTTTATTTAATAAACCATAAGAAATTGCAATGACCTCCTTTTTGACCTCAAAATCCCAAATCTAAAGGACTCTTCATGGAACTACGCCATCGACTTGTTCAAGTACATACAGATGAATTCCTAAAGATATTTTAGCCAAATAAAGAAAATTATGGAATATTTTTTTCCATTGGCAACAAAATAGTTAAGTAGTTTTTTTTTTGTTAAATTGCTATTCTTTGTTTTATTTCTTGTTAACATTAATTAGTAGTATATATGTTTATTATTAAGCTCAGTGACTATTTTAATAAGTTTTATTGTACCTATATCTTTTGGTAGAGGGTCTAATTTCAAACTATAAGGTTTATTTATTTATTATTTTATACATCATTCTACCACTTTTTCTTACTTTGGTTCACCCTCTTCCAATTGAGATCAAGACCTTAACAATATTACAATGTTGTGTTTTATGTGTATTTACAATGCAGGGACGCAAAGAGAGATAGAGAAAAAAAAACAATGTTTAATCATACGTATTACCACTTTATGTTTTTTGTTTTCCTTTCTCATAAATAAATTTTTCATGAATGAAAAATTGCTGATCCCCATTCCGAATACACAAAGAGTTCCATTTGTCTCAAATGAATGATACCATGCAATGTAATAAAACAAATAGCATTAACAGCTAAAGGAGAATAATAATACAAAAAGAAGGATTGCATAGAAAAAAAATTAAAAGGAAATACATACTTTGTCCATATATTTTGTCAAACCTATATCTATATCAAAGGAACCTAAAAAAAGTGACCAATAGAGATTGTTGGCCTCTATAACCTTTAAAAAGTTGTAGGACTAATTTTCTTCTTTGGATTAAATTTGGTTGGTCACTATAGACAAGTGGCCGCAAACACAGGTATAACTGTATAGTCTTTTCATGTTGTGAATAGGTGTGACTAATCATGTGTTGAGTGAATAGACAAACTCTTTGCACATTTTTGTTGGAATGGACTGCATTAAAACACTTCAAGAATCCCCTAAATTTATATAAGCGCTATGAATTATGGCAGAATTATTTTGTAACGTTAAAAATAACATTTTTGGTGTTCAAACCCTACTAATCTGTTCAAACATACAGTGTATTAAAATATGCACTAAAATACAGATACAATTAAGATATAAACTCTTCTTGTAATTGAGTAAAAACATTTCATATATGAAAAGATACTCCGAACTCTTTTTTGAATTAAAATAACATTAAAATCAACATTGCTGTAGCATAACATTCCTGTGAATAAGTAATGCATTATTTACGTATCATTTTATTTACCTACCTCCAAAAGGCTATTCGAATTGATCCATTTTTGTAATAGTTTGTATAGACCTTTTATAGCTGGCTTTTCCATTACATCTATAAGAAACGATACTATTTATTTATTGGGGACACAAATTGCTTTTTGTGTCCCACTTTTATTCATTCATGTTATACTTTTGTTCATTATAGTAACTCACAAAATAATGGATGTTAGAATGAATAATTCTAAGGCTTTTTATGATACAAGCTTCTATTTATTTAAGAAACATTACCTTATGATTTTATCTTTAATTTATAGATGGATAAATTCGTATTTTTATATGTCCATAAAAAAGGCTAAGCTCCACTTACTATATATCGACAAATATGACTTTATAGTTACTTATACCTTGTTTTAACGGTTCTATAATACTATGTTATATTATCAGATGCTTGGTTATATTCAATTTTTTTTTATTCAAAAGTTTTTGCATATATATATATATATATATATATATATCCCTTGAAAACCTTAACAAAAGAAAAATGAAGTGTTGTAAAAGAAATATCATTTCCTCCAGCAAAACATAGGTACAACATAGTGATTTACTTTTTGTTATACGTTTATCTAATTCAACTTAAAAGTTGAGTACCGTGATTTCTAAGATGATTATAAATACATTTATTATCTCCATTTCGTTTCACAATCTTCCTAAAGAACTTCCGTAACGGAACTATAGGATGAGTAAGCAAATAAAAAAGCAATGTATCTTTGTTTAAATTGAACAAAGTGTTTTTAATCTTTTTTTTGTTGTATCATATACATTCTAATGCTGCCTTAACAATTCTTATCAAGATAGGTTTTTTTCAGTCAATTTGAAACCTATCATTGCCTTTAGTATAATCCCCTCAAATTATTTTATTGTTTTTAAAATAACGGGTAGTTCAAATTGTGAATTTGTAGATTAATAAACTGTACATTATTAAGAATACAAACTTGATTTGATTTTATGTCCACTTCATTTCTTTACATACATAAATTATTTAATTACATCCAATAGTGGATTTTCATACAACATTCATTTTAAGAGTATATTTGTTTATTAAATGACGTATTTCAAATAAATATTTAAAAAAATGAATAAATAATATGATAAAATCATGTAAAATTAAAAGTCTTACACTTTAGTTAGATAACATCAATAGGTGCTTTCTTCATAAGGGTGGTTAGATAATTATTTATATCTATTATAATTAAATTTCTTTAGAGTAAATTTTAAATTGATGCACATCAAATGCCTTATATATTTATATTCTACTATCAAATAATGTTATCTAAAATCAGTAAATTTAAAGTTTACTATTTGAAATATAATGTTCTTAAAACCAATATTTAAAAAATATATATGTTTTAATAACTTAAATTTCTACCATAATTGTCCCCTATTAATTTTGCCTTAGATTCGAATAATCGAAGAAACGTTTTGATGCTATTTTTATATATCTGAAATCTCCTTCTCATGCCACAATCAGGAGTTAAATGGAATGAGATAAATATACGTTGTGATTTTTTTGTATACAAAAATTGTATTTACACACATTACATTTGATGTTTCCTAGAACAAACCATTCCATCTAAATGATTTCCTTATCTCTTTTTGTATACTAATTTCTGTATATAATTAAAAATATATCTAGATGACTTCCTTGTCACTCTTTCATATGTTAGTTTCTTTATGATTACTTTGTGCATGAAATATAATTCAATAAAGGCTAAGCTATTCATTCAACATAGCACGTTATGTGAACTGCTGTTAACGAATAAAAATATACTTGTATCTATGACTAATTTGCTTCAATTCTACTTAGAATATCACCTTGGCATAAAATGCTAGTTTATCCAAGGAATAAACTAATGCTAAACCTTAACGACTTTACTCAAGGTATATTGAAAATAAGGTATGCCCAAATTAACTATATATATATATATACAATTGAATAAAATACCAATAATAAAAAATAAACATTAGATTTTGTTTGATAGAATTGCATCTATGAAAATATTAATAATTATTATATTTTGTCTATCGCACCTAGAATTTTATGATTTGTACATGAATAGTTATATTCACTATTGTTTCTACCATAAATTATCATTTCAGAAGCATGCCTCTATTCTCTACATTGAGACTTGGCAAGCTTCGGAAAAGAAAATGCATGTTTCGTACACACACACATATATATATATATATATACATATATATATATATATATATGATATTTAGTCTTGCAAAATAGAAACTTTTACTTTTACGGTCGCTATTCGGATATATTATTTATTGTATGTACTCAAGAGTTACAGAACCTGTCATTAATTTATATGTTATATAAATTTTTCTCCAATGTATCCTATAGGGACGTATGATTTTGAATCATGCTGCAAAAAGTTTAAAAAAAATATGTTCAATAATGAAATTCTATGAATTGTAATTTTACCCGTAAAATTTGTAAAAGTTATTGAATACTTTTATGTAAAATATTCAATTTCTCTCCATATACTACGTCCCAAAAAATTTCTTCAATCTTGTTCATATTGCGATAACTCAACTTTTTATTTTTAAACTTTTATCTAAGTCAGCAGAAGGATATTGAAAAAATAAACTTTAATTTTTTACACTTGTGAACACTTATATAAAGTTTTTTAAGTTTTATTTTTTGCTTAATGGAAAGTTTCTATTTAATTAAATATATATTGTTGTTAAAAGGATTTTTTACCTATTTTCCATGTCACCTTAAGTAGGATCATATTTACATATATCATATGCTTAGTTTATTTTAGTTAGCGTTATGATTTCATATATTTGCAAATGGATACAAGTTTAAGATAGATATCATTCTGGAGTAACTCATTATCTCTACGTCTATTCCTATTTCTGTGAGAATACGTCAAAGGTTTTTTTATGTGGCATTCTTACGCTGCCTTAGACCTCAAGATACCTTCTATTTTCGACAATTCGTGGACCAGGCGTTGGAAGAAGTTAAGTACTTCCCATCGATAGCGCTAAGTCATCGAAAATTTATTAAAATAAGTTTTAAAGTTTTTAAAAAATTAATTAGGTAATTAGTGTTATATAATTTTACTGTGCAATAATGAATTTTATTCTTATCAGTGATTTTAATTTGATGTCATTTGTATTATATAATATCACTGCAGTGTTTAATTATCAGTAATTTTAATTAGAACGTTCTCTGTTGATTTAAATTTTTTAAACTAAAATGCTTATTTGGGTATTTTTTATGTATTTACCTCAATTTTAAGAACATATTATATATTTTTGTATGTGTTTTTAAAGAACTGTGGAATAAAAAAATGTGGGTATGTTGATAGATATGTTTTAAATGTAACTTAAGATGTCTGTTCACAACGATAAAATAATATTTTTTATTATGTTATTATTCTATGATTTTTCTCATCTCTGTTTACAACGTACGCCTGCATTTAAGAAGAAAGAAAATAATTTGTCTTTATCCTTTTTCTATTTTTATTGTAGCCATGTCAGACTCCAAGACGAACTCCACTTCCAACCTTAACGAATCCAACATGCCCCTTCTCTCTGATGAGGAAAAGGTAAGACCTACTCAGTTTGACTAACGTTAATTATTATGTAATTCCAACTTATATCATATCATAACGTCCTGGTCAATATCCATCAATAAATATTAAACCCCAATATAGAGTTCATATAACATGTAACTAGTTGATCTTCATTCCGATTCATCTTTTTCGTTATTCCAATTCATTGGACTTACGTCGATGAAACATCATATTTCCATTAAAATAAATGACAGTCAAAATATCCTCTAAGTACATATTTCAAATTTGTTCATTATGTCAGATATAGGCCGAAATATATATATATATATCAGGAAACGACCGGAACACCTTTTTTCGCCAGGACTTAATTTTTTTTGAAGCCGGGCCGGGCCAAAACTGGGCCCGGAAATAATATATATTTCCGTTCCTTCGACATTCTGAAGTGAAGAATTTGCCAAAAAAAGTGATGACGTTTTTTTTAAATAAAAGAATCTTCAAAAAAATTGTGATGACATGTTTTTAGAAAAGAAACTCCTAAAAAAGTAACGACATTTCGTATTTCAAAAATTCCTTTCTAAAAAACGTCCCCACTTTTTTATGGTAATTCTTTTCTAATTACATTTATGAATGACAAACGGAAGAAAATATAGATGCCCCGGCCCGGTGTCTTAAAAAACCGGGACCCGGGCCGGGTACCCG
Organism: Caligus rogercresseyi; assembly: GCA_013387185.1. NCBI lineage: Eukaryota > Metazoa > Arthropoda > Copepoda > Siphonostomatoida > Caligidae > Caligus > Caligus rogercresseyi. The sequence goes on along the minus strand of CP045905.1, from coordinate 5,789,804 downwards.
GTCGTTTCCTGATATATATATATAATACCCTTTATATGTTTCATAACCTTAATTTGGACACTTTTCCCTTAACTTTTTTGTCAAATATCATGTGAAATATAAGCTTTTATTATTCAAAACGTCTACTCGATAGTTGAACATTTAGCTGACATGTTATAATACATATACCCAATTGAATGAGGGTCATAGTTAATTAAGCAAATATTTTTTTCACTTTTCAGCCCGAAAAGTCTGGAGAAACCCCAGAGAAGGAGGCTTTTACCCTTGAGATGGAGCTCTCGGAGAAAAAAGACTCTGGGAATGAGAAGAGCAATATGGAAGAAGAATTTCTAAAGGAGAAGCCCACCAAAGGACCCAAGAAACCATCTGCATCGATATTCTCTCCAATGGATTAGATATGACGGATCGGGACTCCAAGTCCATCAATGATGAAGTCAATGTAAGTAAAAGAAAAAAAATTCTTTGGAAAATGGTATTTGACCATCAAGGAATATATTTGATGATATATTGTAGGTTAATTGGTGAAAGAATACATCAATTAACAAAAGTGAGTAAATTTTACACAAAAATATACTAATATAATAATAGAAGTGATGAGGATCAGGAAGTATGGGATGTTCTACCAAATATTTCTATAAGGTGTTATACTATTTGGGACTTCAGCTGCTGAGCAAAAGATATATTTATCATCATCAAGGATAATATTTAAGATAATTATATTTGATACCCTGGTCAAAAAATACGTCAATAAACACATACAAGTAAATATAAAACTCATTAGCTTTTGCTATAACAATAGAAGTTATGAGATAGTGTTTTGAGGTCTTTGAAATATAGTAATTGCTACCAAGGCATTTTCTTTTATTATAAAGTATTATAGATTTTGTTAAAGAACATACCGTCTTGTTAGGCTACTTTTTATGAATTATGCTAAAGTCTTCTCAAGATGCCGCTTTAAAAAAATGTTTACTAGAGTATTTTCATTTTTTTTATAACTTTTTTTTTAATATTTACTAAAGTATTTTCAGTTATACGTTATGGTTGTACAATTGTATTGTAGTTCTGATGAATAAGTCATATCAATCATGTTACAATATTTGTAAACCTGATATAGTACCAAAAACTCTGATAAAGTAATTATTCTTTTGATAGTGTTTTTAAAGTGGAATATAACTATTTTAATTATTGTAAAAAATTGCCTTCTGGAAATATTTTCAATCATGTGATATATATTTTCAGTCATGATTAAATCTATTTAAATTCTGCATATGTTTTTAAGGTTCTCCTAAAGTATTCTAAATACCCTTCTCGAACTGCTAAGAGCTTATGTAGCAAAACAGATAAGATATATATATATATATAGGTATATATATATATATATATATATATATATATATATATATATATATATATATATATATATATATATATATATATATATATATATATATATATATATATATATATATATATATATATATATATATATAGGTATATATATATATATATTGGTGTGTTCTTCCTAAATATTGTGCTTTTCAAAAAGTTTTATATAACGATCTTCTTAGTTAGGTTTAATTATGATACTAGTAGATATTTTTCTTATACAAGAACACTTTTTAAAGTAATGAAACTATACAATGAGTGCAAGCATTTATAACTAAGTGTGTAATCCTTTATTTGATTTAAATAATCAGCTATTTGCTGGTCCGTTTTAGCTATAATAATATAAAAAATATATAAAAAACATACAAACAAATCATTCCTGTGTATAAACACATACACATATATATAAACATTAAAAACACGTATAAAAAAAGTATTGGCACTTAAATTCCTCGTAGAAATGTATTTAAATCTATGGAAAATATTCTTACTCAGATAGTTATATTGAAGCATAGCAAATGGAATAACATTAACATTTATAAACAATGCATTACAGGAGTTCAAAATAAGCCACATCAATTACTTTGGAATTACTCTATTTGCAATTACATAGCCATTCGAAGATTTTGGAATCATCCCTGGTTGCTGATATCTTATAAAGATATATCAAAGATAAATTTGGGGTACAAAAATAAAAAATACATTTTCGATAATATAAATTAATATAAACTTACATAACATTATAGCTTATTAAAATATCACAAAATAAAACTTTTTTGAAATGGTTATAGTTTACCTGCAAATGGATTGTTTTTTGTATTCAAATACCATCTAAATAAGTTTATTCTTGGTTTGGAATTAATATTAATATGCATTATTTATATAATTTTGAGACAGCCATCATTGTCTTGGGACTCATGATGTAATTTGCATAGGTTGTCCATTGTATCATATGCTTTTGTTGATCTATTTTGGATAAATGAAGAATATCTATAACACAATAGTCCTTTTACTCTTAACAAATTTGGGTTTACAATAAATTTGAAGCATTTTGTATAGGATAAACTGTAAACCATAGGACATTTTATAATAAGTTATTAATTTCGTTCTAACTTTAAAAAACGTTTTGACATCGTTTTTCTTGTTTTGGCCCGAAAGAAATTACATTTGAAAATTATTTTGAAGCTCCACAAATGAGGATTTTTTTTCGGTTAAAAACATTTTATTAGGTAAACTGCGAAATTTTATACGGTGTAAAATAAAATACACTAAAATTATATACAGAGGGGATTTCCTTATCTCTTTGTGTTAAACTTACTTTTCAGTTGTTATGAAAAGCAAATCAACATACTTTTTTATTCCTCACTCCAATATTCCAATTTTTACATAATTCAATAAACAATTCAATAGAAATTCTTCAAAGAATTATAATTTCATATCTCTGCATGATTCTTTGAAATACATATTAAATAACAATTCCTCACTTCAATAATTTATTCCTCACTCCAATAATTTAATTTTAACAACATTCAATAAATATTCACGCAAAAATATAAGAATGATTATTTTTTTCTTTTGCATGATTCTTTGAAATACTTATGAAATAACAATTCGCTAATGAGATTAGTACAATATGCACATATATGGTAAGTATAATAGAAATCTTGAGCGTTTAAAAGTATGAATAAAATATTGTTTCACCCTCACATAGGTGATTATGAAACTCGGTGAGTTTCACTTTTTGATTGCAGGAAATGAAACTATGAGCCATGACGTTACCATTTTATATTTTCTACATAATCATATTTCTCAATGGGGCCTTTTCTATCAACCATAAAAAACAACTCTCACTATTCCATTATATATTTCTTAAGATGTTAAAATGAGGTCTAACAAAGATGCTTGATAAATCTGTGTGATCAATTATGACTCAGATCGTTTTATGATGATTTTTAAGGTACTATATACTTTTTTTAAATCTGAAAGATATAAATATTTATATGTTTTTATACAATGCCTTCATTATTACTATAATACAATGTTTAATACGTTCCTAGCTGAAGATGACTATTACATTATTTTTGCATGGTTTTGTAACTGCATATATCCACATATAAATAGGCATGACAATTGTCGACATTAAGATATTCTTTAAGAAAGTCAATAAGATCAAAGCTCAAGGCTATTGTTTTATAAGAGCATATTTGAGCAACTGATCTATATACAATTTTTGTTTCATATAGCAATATTTTTATCGTAGTATAATATTAGATTGTTACAATTTGGCTATGCGTTTATATGCATATATATAATTAAGTTGAGTTTGGTTCACTGTGAAGTTCTTCCAAAAAAAATATTAAATATACTAAAGCATATAAACTAAATTAAATTATGCAAATACCTATTTTTTTATTATTCCATCAGAAACTGCATCGATTGTTTGATCCTTTATTGTCCTTTAATTGACTCATGGATCTTCTTATTTATACTTCATTTGTTGATGCATGATGAAAGATATGAGACTTTTCTTACTTATTAATTAATTAAGTTTTATAGAACTTCATCATAGCTACTAAAGAATATAATTCAGTAGAATAATTACAGCATTGCATCTTATTCCCATTCATTTTCAATTAGGTGGGTGTCACAAAATATTATCTATGTGTAATCTTCAAAGAAAATATATATTCATTACAGTTTTATGAGCAATGCCTGAATGCATAATTTACTAAATGTGGTTTGTAAATAATTAGAGCTGGCAAAGAATTTTTCTAATAGTTTAAAAACAAATACACACTTTTTGTGTCAAATACAAAAATAAATAAAGAGGCAATGAAATATCTAGCTACTTTTTTAAAGCTTTTGAAAGCAGCTTAAATGTATTTAACCAGGTATATTCATTAACTTGTCAATGCATTTAAGCGATTACATTTTTAAGGTCCAACACTATAACAACACAATAAGACTTTTATTTTTAACATGCTTATAATACAAACAATAGTCTTCATTATTTGATTTCAAAATTGTCGATAGTGAGTTTTATGTTAATATATTTACCAAATAAATGCATAACATAAAGTCTTCTTTGAATTTGATTGAAATGCTTATGTAACTTCTTATGAAACATATATTAATAATCATTGCTTAACATTACATAAATCATAATTGTTGTTGATAAAGAAATAAATGAGCGCTTAACTAAACTAAATTGGTTTTATAGGATATAATAGGATCTTATTCCGTTTGCTTATTATTCTAGAAATTCTAAAGGGAGTAATTTGTAGAAAACTATATTACCTAATTTACTTACATGAAAAGAACCAATGATTTGATTCGTTGGTGTTCTGTAAATTAACTATGATTAAAACGTGTATATTCATATATATTAACACGGAAATTAATTGAACGACTTTCACGTGCCAAAACTAAAATATTTCTTCGGAAAAGTAAGAAATTTATTGGTTGAGAAATTGTTTTTTCCTTTATTTCACAGTTCATGGAATATCTACAATAAACAAAGTATAAGGTATATAATAAGATGATAATGCGTAAAAATACATTATTAAACTTTATAGTTTAATTTTTGGCATCCAAGCGGAACAATATTATATATATATATATATATATATATATATATATATATATATATCAATTTAAAGCAAACAAAACCGATATGACAAAAATAACGAAAAACACGGAAAATTATAAAATGTCTATTTGTAGTTTCTAAATTTCTATAAAAGCTTCCTTATGGCGTCATTATAAAAAAGAGACCGGTAAGGGAAGTATCGGATTTCATCGGTGGCTAGTGTCCACGAATCACCAAAGACGGAAGGAATTTTGAGGTCTCTCTTGTGTTATCAAAATAATGAATATCTATTTTTATTCTAATTTTTATTTTTTTTAACCCATAAACAATGATATATTATATTACAAAGTCGTATAGCTGACGAAAAATTCCTTGAATGTCCTTTGTTTGATGAAGTAATCTTAGAAAAACATTAAGATAGGAATTAATTTATTATAATTTCTTAAGAGTCAATATGATTAACTTTTGATTTATTTATTATTTGAATATATTTATTGAGCACCTCACCAATAAAATACAATAACAAACTTGCAATTTTTTTGCAAGTTTCATATAATTTTTGGGGACTAATCGAAGATTATAGACAGATAGAAACAACCTGTCGCTTAAGGTTCCAAAAAACCATATCCCATATTCTACTCTTGATGTTGTTTAAAATGTATAGCTATCAAACAAAATATGTAGTGCTACCCACGAAAATGATGCCATAAGTGTACAATTATCTTTCATATTTAAATGAATACGATTCGTTGATCCTCTTCATTTTTTCCAGATTGCATTTGATGATGTTCTTGCAGAGCCAGACTCCTTGCACGGCTTTGATTGCGCCTGGAGACTCTCATACGTGACATTTAGCCGTGTCAAGTCTCTTACCTACGGTCTTTTAGCCTCCATCATTGCAGTTCCTGCGTCCATTTTCTGGGGACTCATCTTTGCTCTCCTTACCGTGGTCCATGTGTGGATCCTGACTCCTTCCCTAAAAGTGCTTGATTTGGGATTCTCCGTGGTCAAAAGGGTAAGTTTCATTGATAGAGAGTAACGTAGGATAACACTGAATAAAGGGGTATTTGTTCCCTCTACGTCAGGGGTCGGCAATTACGTTTGGACACGGGCCAAAAAAAAATCAGACAATGTCATGGCGGACCATAGCTTTTTAAAATTTATTATATATGTATGTATATATATATATATATATATATATATAAAAGAGAACGTGTGTATGTATGTGTGTCCAATGAGATCTGCTACTTCACAATGGCGGGCGCTGGTTAACTAAAGGAAAGGCACTGGAGCGCTTCTGTGCGCTACTAAATCAAGTAAAAACCTTCCATCGAATGAGCAAGATGCGTGCTTCAAACGATAACCTGGCTTCCTAGACGGTGAAATGTCCATATCAAAAAACGCGTTAATTTAACCAAACCTAGACTATTTTTTACATTACCTTCTTTTTTTTTTGCACAGATATTCCACCTGTTGTTTTGTCACTTTAGGACTATCATCTATTCCTCAATAAATGTTTCGAAGTTGATAGAATTGCTGTATGCCTTTTTTTCCTTTTTGACATATGTGGTTTAAGAAAAAAAACTTATTGAACATCAAATTAATGTCATATCGTGGGTCAGACAAAAAAGATGGCGGGCCAAAATTGGCCCGTGGGCCATTATTGCCGACCCCTGCTCTTTGTTGTTGGGGAAAATACAGCAACACAAAGCACTTAAAGAGAGCGAGACTACCGTTTTTCAAGGCGTAACAAATATTCAGTGCTGCTACTATATGTGACTTATGCACTCCATTTTCTATACTCTATTTTCTATGTTTCATAATAGAATACTTTCTATTTCTAGACAATAGCGAATATTATTGATGAAAACATCAAAAAGTTGAAGAAAAAAAATGGCAGTTAATTATATCTATTTAACATAAAATTAAATTATATAAAATACAAAAAGTAATCTATTCAAACAGCATTAAATATATTTATTCTAAAATAATCACATTGGTCCATGTTTGAATCTAGACAAAATGTCCTCCATTTAGCTTAATTTACGATGTGCTTTAAATATTATATTTATATACTATAAAATTGAAATTCTATGAGTGTTAAACCAAAAATAAAAGGAGTTAAGGAAATAGAAAATATATATTTAGAATATATAATAATTATTAATAAATAGTACTAAAAATAAACATATTTTAAATAAAAGCTGCGTTGGTCAGATTAATTTGTAATACAAAGAATCAACTCTAATGAGGTGTATGCTAAAGACAAACGTCAAAGAATTCCTATAAAATATTTAACGTCATATTTCATAAACCTCAATAGTTTTCTTTATATCGATAGTAAGAGTGATAATATATTTTTTTAACAGATTTGATAAAACAAATAAACAGTATTTTTTTTGTTCTTAATTATGAGTTATTGATAAATTAATTTAATATTATTAGGTGGATAGTAAATTGAACGACTTCATGAGGGACATGAATATAATATTCTGTCTCGTTTTCTTTCAACCCATCACGTTACAAAAATAATATCTCTTATCCTTAAACTTATCCCTCCTTTTCAGATCATTGTTGGATTCCTTAGAGTAACGGTTGAGCCTCTAGCTCTTTCCATCGGCTCAGTATTCTCCAAAGTCTCTGTGCACTCTTCGAAGCATTCATCATCTCCCTCAGTCATGATAAAACCCTGAGCCATCAAGGTGCATCACAAAAGTGGCTTCTTACCAAGATAAAGAGAGAGAGAGAATGAAAGCTATTCACCAAGAGACTGAATACACAACTGAAATATTTATAATACCTTCATTGTATCATTCAGAAAATATGAATAAAATTGTATTTTTGACAGTATATTGTGTTGTTGCCAATTGCATTTTATTTTATTTATTTTTCTAAATATTCTTAATGTAACCTTTTGACTATGAGCGGTTGGAACCGCCAAACTATAATGAGGGGGGAAATATAGTTACAATCATTCATAACTTAAAACAAAATTCATAGAAAAAAATCATAAGATAAAAACCCGCCGTTTTTAGGAGGCTTTTTCGAAGACTTGAGTGCATTTGACGTCAGAGCCAACGACCTCGTGATCTGCGTGCACTTTCCTATTGCATTTTATTATTATTATCCATGTAGGAGGTAGCATTGTACTATTTGACCAAAAAAAATCTCCACCATGTCCTGTGCATTTCAAAGTAAAATGTTTAATTCATTTGATATAAAATCAAAATGTTTTGTTAGAATTTAATTAATAGAATTGCAGATTCCGTGCGGCTATGAATGTTCATACTAGCATTCAATGAGTCTATCGAACCTAGGTTTTTTTTTTTCAATGAGGGTTATCAACGTTCTCCTCTCTGAATTATTCGAAAATATGCCTTCAAGATTGAGAGTTGTTATGGTGCACTGAGATATCTCTCGTTAGACTTACAAGTTAGCTTTATGAGTTAATTTCTACTTTACAAATTATACTGTTTTGGTCAATGTTTCATATTTATGTTTCTTTGGCTTCTTGACTAACGCCACAACTCACCGAAATCCGGTATTATTCCATACTTTTTATTCTTATCGGTTAGAGATCAAAAGTAATTTAATTATGAGCTCACTGTTATGCTCAATTTGATATAATAATAATGTTTATGTAATCGATGTATGCATACAATCATCGTTTATATAACTATACTTTTATTGCTTATACATAAATGGTCAATACAAATATAAAGTTATACAACTGAAAGAGTCGGCATCTTTGTTTTTATATTAGATATGATGTAATCTTAGAAAATAATATTTTTTGGTCAATCGGATCTGAAATGTTGAATGCGATTATTGAGTATTGATCTTTCCCTCTCGGGAGTGAAAAACGGCACCCTCAACATATGGAGTTGAGAAAGATTCCTCTGAACTAATGCTTTTCTTAAATTAGATTTGACTCATTCGTTGGAAAAGCGGAGAGACATATTCTTTGTTTCGAACAAAATGCTTTACCTTCAATATTACTGCTAGTACAAAGGAACCTATAGAAGATAATCACAGTGACTAAATCCGTCTGAGCCTGAAGTTTAGCAATATGCATTTTTTCCCTTTACACAAGTCCAAGATCGAGCAAATACATTCTTCAGAATCTGTTTATATAGAGGGAACTGCACTTTATATATATATATATATATATAGGGCTGTCAACGAATATTCGTTGTTCGAATTCGAATAGTATCCCAAAAAGCGAATTCGAACGTGAAAAATAATATTCGAATGTTAAAAACACTTTGACTCTTTTCTAAATAAAAAAAACGTCGTCACTTTTTAAGAAATTATTTTCTAGAAAAAACCTTCGTCACTTTTTTTGGTTATTCTTTTCTCAAAAAAAAACGTCGTCACTTTTTTTAGAATTAGTTCGAATTCGTGATTTTTTTTCTAACGAATATTCGAATGTCATTTGAGCAATTTTTGACAGCCCTAATATATATATATGGTTTTTTCATGTCAGAAATTAATTAAAAAATAAAAGATAATATTTTCCATAAGATCAGATAGATCAGTTCACCAAAATCATTTTATTCAAATTTTGTGATACAAAATATTTCCCTCGTATTGAAAAAAATATGACATAGATACCTTAATACAAGAGTTTCATTAATTCATAAAGTAGTATCTTGGTCAGTTTAGTAATATATTATTATTTATTTCTATATTGTCTTTTGTATTTCTTTTTTATTTGTCTATTTCTGCTAAATTCTTTTTACATTAACATATAGAATAGTATACTGTTGAATAAGCTTTTTATCTTTGACAAGGCTATTATATTAGAAAAATCATATTATGGCTCTATACTACTACAGTTATTTTTATAGAAAACGATAGCCAAAATCACAAAATGCATAATTATATGTACCTTATGTTACAATATATTTTTTTTTCATAAATGAACAATACAATTAACCTTCTTGGATTTATTTGATTCCACACAATTATATATATTTACTTATATTGCCTTCTATAGAATAAATTCATTGTGTAAATGATGGATAATACCATGTTTTTTTTCATTTACGACATACGTAGGCTGTTATATTTATTACAAGCCTTGACAGTAAGTGCATTTTGACATATTTATATATAAGTTTTAATATCCTTTTCACAAAGTCGTACTGTGAATCATAATCAAATTTTAACTCAAAATTATTCGTATTATGAATATAGGAATATCTAGAAAAACTAACCTTAGTGTATAATTTAAAAATTACCACGTCTAAGACAGGGGGAGGGAATAATGACCAAAATAAAAATTGAAAAATTATTGCACCCCCTTCAGGGATTGTACATTGGGCCATTTAGGAGATATTTTGTTTTTAAAGTTGGTGACTATCATGAAATCTACCACCAACCCCACCCCAAAAACTAAATTGGCCATGTTTGATTACTATATCATTATAAACAAACTTTAAGATAACTCTTTGTCAGAACATATCATACGTCGCAATGTGTATATATACATATATAGGTATGTTGGGAATTAATCCGTATGGACATGATGATCCATATTTTCACCCTCACTTCTAAAAGGAGAATCCGAAAAAATGGGGGAGTCAAACTTGACTATGGCCGTTGCAGAACTTCGTCTCCCAAATTTGCGCCATCGAACGTCGAGGTTGGTTCCGGCGGATCGAATTGGATTTCGCTTTGAGGGGCATACACAACTCCAGGGCGAAATATAGCCTTATGGCCTCAGCATTGCCGGGCGAGGTTTTCAAAAATGTCCTATGGATGAAGAACATCTTAATTACGAAGGGGCAAAAAGGGCCATAATTTTTAGATATGGGCTCTCTCCGTCTAAAAGGGTAAGAAAATTAGCTGACCTCATAATTGATTCTTCTTCTCTATCCGTCATGGAGGTCAAAGACGAAGTGGAGCGTCTCCTCGATGAGGAGTACTTAGTGGATTTACGTCAGGGCTTAATAAAAGAAGTCCTGATAAGGAATGCTCCAGAGGAGCAACAGCCATATCTAAGAGCCCAATCAAATCTTTCTAAGGAAAACTTGGTCGAAATGTGCTCGGCTGCGAAGGAAGTATCAGGGGCTACGATTTCGATCATCGATACTCCTGCTACAACTTCCATAATCGCACCTTTGATAAGGATGAGCGGACGTAACTTTGACACGGATACAGTGCCAATTGCAAGAATAAAAAGGGAAGCTCTGCATCAATTGAGGCGTAAAGTCTATGTCTATTTGTGGATAAGCTTGAAGAGGAGAAGAAGACAGGTAGTGACCACACATGCATCAGACAGCACCACAAAGAAAAGTGTGGGTCAGTTCATGGTACAAGGGCTAGATCTCGGTCAAGACAACATATTTCCTCGCTGCTATCTTATTAATCCACGAGAGACCACGGAGGACATAAAAATGCAAGTAGATATAGGGTTTGAAATACTGGCGTCGGTCAGAAGTGTCAGTATATAAACGTGTAGATGTTCATATGACTGACAGTACAGAACACAACAAAGAGTTTTCAAAGCTTCTGGCAGGGATGTACAACTTGGAAAAATCAGCAGGACATATTTTTATGGCACCCACACTACAATGGGATTCAGTAGTGCCATGTATAAGGTGATGCAGTTGGTGGAGGCCGATATGAAGATAGAGCAAGTGTTATAGAGTTTCATGGTGAATCTGCATGGTGAAGACAGCAAAGACAGCAAGAATACCATTGTGGCCGAACACTTTGATGAAGTGAAAAAAACTCACAGAAATCATACAGCCACATCTGCAAATGGAGGAGTGACTATGGGAGCGACGAGAAGACCTTTCAAATGGACTATCCTGTCAGTGAACAGGCTAGTGACATTGATGACACGCTAAAGTCTAGAGGTGGTCTCTTCACTGACAGAGAGGAAGTGAAGGAGTTCCTTGGTATAAAAATGTAAATGACTATACAAAGCTGCTGAGGATGAAGCTTGAGGTTCAGTATTCAAGAGAAAGCACCGTGCTTCTTCCAAAAGTTGATCCTATCTTCAGATCCATGTAAAATTACGCACTAGGAAGAGGAGAATCAAAACAGCTCAAGAGCATTTGGTGATGCGTTCATAGCATACCTAGGAAAGAGGAATGATCGAACCACATTGAGGATTTTACAAAATTCCAAGAACGTCTAGAAAGGCTGGGCATCTGGAAAGGAGTGTCGTGCTAATTAAGAATGGGAAGTTATTTCCATGTCGTTGTGACTGAGTATTAAAATTTATTTATTTCTATCTGAAATAAAATAAATATTGTCTAGTATTTTGCATGAGTTTAGTATTTTATAATTATCAACTAACTGCAAGAGTAGATAATGAAAAAAGGGCGAAACATCCCTAATAGGTATATGTTTATATAATATTTTTTTTAAGATTATTGTTTAGCATTTGTCTTCATTTATCGAGTTAGTTATATGTAGGTAAATTATAGTCGGTTCCGGGACAAGTATTTATTCAACAGTGTATTGGCAAATAATCAGATACACATTATTAGTGGAATATCCGGAAAATATTACTTTTTGGTTTTTTTTTCATTTTCAAGTGGTGGTGGGGGGGTGGAGGGGGTTATTTTCAAGATACAGAGATACTTTGGTGTCAAAGTTCTTGTCTTAATAGTGTCAATCAAGTTCAGAATGGGTGTGTTGAAATTTTGAAAATAATTATATTATTCCCCTCCTCTATTTAAAAGCCAACTTATAAATTGAAATTGTGTAGTACCGCGATGGCTATTAAAAGACTTTTCTATAAAGTGGTGTTGTTTGTTTGTTTAGCTCCTAGAATAGACCCACCTCACCGGAACTTAATCCTGTATCAGCCGGTAGTGACCTATCTAGTATCTATCGTCTTTATTAATAAAAATATTATTAAAAGTGCATAAACATTTAAATGTTCTAAAAATATATCCTCCAGAGACAATCTTCGTTCCCCGATATTTCCCTCGAGTTGTCTCATCTTCTGTCGTGTGAGAGGACAATTGTAGATGAGGTGATATGGTGTTTCCTCGTCGTCGTTACAGAGCCGGCAAGTTGGGCTCTCAACCTTCCCCATCTTAAAGAGATGCCGATTTAGATAAATGTGACCGCTCACCATTCCAACAATGACTGAGATTTGGTTTCTCTTGAAACTGAATATCTTTTTCCGATATAGGGCTCAGTGATGAACAGTTTTGTTTGTCGACAACACTTCATACTTTGCCATGCAATTCGCCACTCCTTCAAAGATTCTTGTCGAAGAACATTCTTTGATTGGCACATAGAAACTGGTACTGAGATTGGTATACCTCTCATGGCGCCATCCTTTGCCAACATATCGGCGTATTCATTCCCGGTGTTATCGTTGTGTCTTCTGATCCATCCTAACGTGATTTTACAGTTAGAATTATTGATGGCGTCTTTACATGCGAGAATTTCTGCACTCAAGAGGTCACCTGGTTTAATGTCCAGACTATTGATAGCCGACATGCTGTCGGAAAGGATTATTATTATCTTTTGTTCAATTTTATCTACATTGAGATTAATACATATGTTTCTGATGGCTTCCACTTCAGCTTGGTACACTGTGTTTGTGTCTTCAAGTCTTAAGAACTTTTGATCAAGTACTTTGTCCCCACACGTTATAGCCCATCCAGCGCCAGTTTGATCCTTGATTCTTGACCCGTCAGTGTAACCGACAAGATCAAAATCATTCATACACCAATTGTTTTTTATGTTGTAGCCCAGATTATTGGACCAGAAAGTGAAGGAATTGGGATATTTCTTACTTGCAAATATATCTAAATATTGCAAGTGTCCTCTTTGTAAATGGCCGAACCATTTTAGTGGAGTTTCCTTTTTAGTCCGAAGCCTAACTAAACACGCACGCTCCATCACAAATAGATGAAGTGGAAGGAACCCACATAGTACTTCCATAGTCGCAGTAGGTGTAGACCTCATGGCTCTTGTTATGCTCATCAGACCAAGTCTCTGTAGCTTACTGAGTTCATTTTTGATGAACCTAGTGCCTAGAAGCTTAGGTGCAAAGACAATAGCGCCATAGCTCAGTATAGATCGAACATAGGTCTCGTAGATCCATTTAGACTTTCGTGGGCTAAGCCCCCAGTCGGATCCAACAAAAGTTCGGAGGGCAAATAGACTTCTCTTAGCCTTAGAGATTGCATATTCTATGTGTTTTCTCCAGTTTAGACCATCGTCAATTATTACTCCAAGATACTTAAATGTTCGAACTCCCTCAATCTTGGCTCCATTCAGGTAGAGGGAAGTATCCTTGCATTTTCTTCTTTTTGAAAAAAGCATATATTTTGTTTTGGTTGAACTGAAGGTAGTGCCTCTAGTGTTTGCCCAACTTTTAAGCCTATTGAGGGCACCTTGCATCAAGTTGCTAATAGTTTGACGATCCGTACCTCGAACACATAAGGCCAGATCATCAGCGTAAGCAACTGTATAAACCGGTGGTTTGAGCTGGTCTATAGCTTCTTGGAAAGCAAGGTTCCATGCAAGGGACGATAGGATTCCTCCTTGTGGGCAACCTTTGGTTGGTGAAACTGAAACAAGTTCACCACCCAATTCTGCAAAAACAGTTCGAGTCTTCAGTAGGTTGGCATACCATCGGATTGTCTTATTGTCCACTCCATACTTCCCCATTCCATCTATGATATGATCAAAGCCAATCCGATCAAAAGCACCCTCGATATCCAAAAATACTACAAGGGCTTCTTCATTCCGGTGGTAGCTGCTCTCAATTGAGTCCACGAGTTTGCTGATGGCTGGATCTTCCTCTTGTAAATGCAAATTGGTTCGGCAGAGCCAAACTACATTTCTCAAAGATCTTCCATTGTAACATTCGCTCTAAGATTTTTAGTGCCACATTGGTGAGTGAAATGGGGCGGAAGGCTCGAGGTTCGGAATAATTATCCTTACCCGGTTTGGGAATGAATATCACTTTAGTTATCCTCCAACATTTGGGAGTATACCCCGAGTAATAAACTAAATTATAGAGATCCGTTAATCTCACTATAAAACTATGGGGTAGATTCTTAAAAGCTCGAGGAGGAATTTGATCAGGGCCTGGCTTTTTGTTTGACTTGAGGCTTGAAATGGCGCACTTCACAAGATCTTCGTCAAAGTATTTTACATGGGGTCAAAGTTAATGGAAGTACCGTTTTCATGGTTAGTATCGTTGACGTCCTTTGAATTAGGAAAATGCTCTCTTAGAAGCGACTTCAAGCTCTCTTTTTCGTCCGAAAGTCCGTTCAAGATACCTACACGAGCATTGGTATGATTCATTTTGGTCTTCATTAGCCGAGATATATCTTTTGAACCATCCAAAGTGCCAATCCACGCTTTGAATGCCTCCCTCTTGGCCTTTATAATCATCGTTTTATACAATTGTTTTTCAACTTTGTACATTTCATACTGCTTCTTACGCTGCAGAAATTTGACTTTGCGTCGTTGTTCCCTAAGCTCATTGCTCCACCAAGGGTTTACCTTTCTCAAAGTACCAGACATCACCCTACTTGAATTCTTCAAAGATTCAGAGATTTCACCAGCCATGTTCGAGGCCTCTAGATCCATTGCACATGTGTCCAAACAGCTATTTCCCAAGGAAAGTGTTTTAGTTTCTAGTATGCAGGCAAACTTGCACCAATCTATGCTCTTCATATTCAGACCTCCGGAAAAGGTCCTGCTGGCATTGCTTTTGAAGGTACAGAACCTGTGGTCAGATCCTGAGTACTGTTCTTCAGTTCTCCATTCGGAAACAAGGTGGTGACTCCAATGGTTTGTTAAGGTCAGATCTATTACACAGGGCAACAAAAAAATATTTTTTGAAAATAGTCCAGGGTTTTCCTGCTGAATTAGACTAATTTTGATGCTCTGAGTCCGAAAATGATCCTGGTTTTGCTCAATCAGGTCAGGTTTTTTTGCTACAGAAATAAACAAAAAACGATTTTTTGTAATAAAAAAAATTCTGTGGATCATCAGCTGAGAAACCCCTGACGATTTTTTCCCATTTTCTCAAGAAATAAAAATCAACGTATCCAAATTTATTCAGTTTTTATTTAGTCCATCAAATTTTATAAGCACAATTATCATAATATTAGTATAAGAATGTGCGTTACATGACACAGAAGTTCAGAATTCACGGCATAAATCGGCGTTTCTTCGATTCCCGTGTGTGAGCAGCTGCTGTGTTGTCTCGCTTCAGCGACCAGCAGTAGTCCGCCATCATGACTGCGTCCCACCTCCCCTGGTAACTCTCCTCTATTTGGCGCATGTCCTGATGGAACCTTTCTCCCTGCTCGTCGCTCATCGCCCCGAGATTTTCAGGAAACTTCTCCATGTGTGAGAACAGGAAGTGCATCTTTATACACATCAAACAACCGAGTTTTTGGAAGGCCTCTATCATGGTGCTAATGAGTCTGGCGTGGTTTGCTGCCTTCGTGTTCCCCAGGAAGTGGTTCACCACCTGCACAAACGATTTCCACGCGGCGCACTCTAGCGTGTTCATGGAGTTTTGGAACTCTGTGTCCTTATAAGCTTCCGTATCTGTGGACCATTGAAAATGCCGGCCTTCACCTTCTCACTGGTCAGTCGAGGAAAGGCTCGGCACAGGTAGTTGAAGCACCTCCCATCCTTGTCGAGAGCGCGCGTGAACTGTTTCATTAACCCAAGCTTCAAGTGTAGCGGTGGGATCAATATCTTCTCCCGGTCAACAAAAGGTTCGTGTATGATGTTTCTCGCCCCAGGTACTAACTGATCTCGCGCCGGCCACTCTTTCTTTACATAGTGCTGGACTCTGTCTCGACTGTCCCACATACATATAAAGCACATGCTTTATATGTATGTACTTCGTAAACCCGGACTGCTGACCAAGTAAAAGTTTACCATCTTTAAGTCGACGCAGATGATCCATTTGTGCTGCTCATATTGGATTTTGTCGAGTACGTACTTCACTACTTCATATTTCTCTTTGAGAGTTGTGGAGTGCGAGGTGAACTGGTTCCCGTTGTGGAGGAGCACACACTTCAAAGAGCGATTGCAGCTGTCAATGAAGAGTCGCCAATCTCTCGGATCGTATTGAGGAGCGCCGAGTTTAACAAGAAGACCGGCGACATCTCGGCAGTACACGAGGTCTTCCTCCTGGCAGAAGTAGCCCATGTAATCCTCATGCCTTCTACGAAAGAAAGTGATACGCACGTCCTTGCCAAGTAGATTTTTCTCTTTGAGTCTGGAGGCCAACAGCTCGGAGGAAATCTTCGACAAGCTGAGATCTCGAACTAGATCATTAAGCTCACATTGTGAAAAGGTCTGCGGACCATCTTGTGCTTCATACTCGAACTCTTCTGTATCTCCTCGCTCGTCTGTAATGGTGGCCTCGTCGTCGCTGTTGGGAAGCTGTGTGAAAGCTGGTACAGGAATGTCTTCGCAGTGAGCCACTGGACGGCGGGCAGATGGAAGGTCGGGGTACTGGAGGCTTTGCCGATTCTTCCGGTTGATGCCAGTAGTATTGATGGCGCAGAAGTAACAATCTGTTGCATGGTCAAACGGCTCTCTCAATACCATCGGAATCCCAACTTCAGTCCAGTTTTCGTGCCCTTCGTCCACAGCCGGAGGTATTCCACGCACGTCTTGCACACCGTGTGCAGTGCCCAGGACTTATCTTGGGCACCCAGCTTGACTTTAAAGTAAGCTTCACAAATCCTGTGATGTTCTTCCTGTCCCCTGACAGCGTGTATTCTCCTCAGATTTAGCAGAATACGTCAGGATTATTCCTGCATGATCGTTGCGCCGAAGCCATCACAATAAACTGAAAGAAAAAAGAAAGATTTAGCTGGGTATCAGACAATGAAATTAGGGATTTATAGCCACTGAATATGCCATAATTGTACTATTTTCTCAGAGAAACTAACCTGCATAACAAAAACGACGTGCGCCCATTTCTAAACACACACTGAGCCCACAATGAGTTAATTTAAGACAAAGGCAATGAATATAAAGGTAATGTGAATATGAGAGAGAATCTAAGAGGCAATATTGTCACTACGGAGTCCTTTGGAAGAATGACCTGAAATTTGCTAAAGTATATAACCTTCGTCGGCCTAAATTCACACAAACATATATTAAATATTAAATAAATTCTACACATATTTATGCACATAAATTTATGATAAACACAATAAATTATTTATAATATTAATCGTGTCTGTGAATTGTAATTCGATATATTTTTCACGAATAATATGATTGAACTCAAAACCGCTGATATTAGAATATGTATAGCTCGTCAGGTAGGCCTATGGCTGTATCTCAAAAACCTGACCTGATGGAGCAAAATCATTTGATATTCGGACTCAGAACACCAAAATTAGTCTAAATCAGCTGAGAAACCCCTGACTTTTTTTTGGCTGTTGACCAGTGTTATAGACTGGCCCATTCCGCCCACAAAAGTCGGAGTACATCCGACATTTTGTAGACTCAGATTATACAACGACATGAACTCTTCAAGTTTTTCCCCACGATGATTCGTGAGAGTGTCCATCCACAAAAGACTCCTAGCATTGAAGTCCCCACATATCAAAAGAGGCCTATTGTGTCCATTACAAAAGTCAACGAGAGGTTTAATCATGCCAAAAATATCATCCCTCGTGATATCAGCATAATAGCTCGCGACAACAAGACTTTTGTTATAAGCAATTTTAACTGAACATACAACCAAATCTTTTGAACAGAGCTTAGGGATTTTCGTTATAATCAAATTTGAGGATGCTAATATTGCCACCCTTGGTTTTGAGCCGTCGTGAACAAAGATTGACATACCCTTAAAGCTTGCAACAGTAGCACCATCACGTTGTAGGTGGGGTTCTGTCACAAAAACAAGGCAGGTAGAGCTTCCCAACATTCTCAGATTAAGCTCCGTTGAGCAGGTAACTCGTTTGCCCATATTTATTTGCATGCATTGAACTGACTCATTTTGAAAGCTATAGGGCACGTTAGCGTGATTGTCATTATGTGAAGTAGATGAATTAGCCATATGATGATTATTGAATAAGTTGGGCGATGAGCCGTAGGGAGAGAGGTTTTGTAATTTTATTTATGGAACGGAATTAAGGTTTGAGGAGCTTTTGAATCAGAGTCTTTTGTGCGTTTTTGGGAATTTGTCTCTGGGCAAGTAAAGGCCCGTTTGCTTTTCTTCAGCTCCGAGTCAGGGTTTGTTTTCTTCATTGGGATAGAAGAGCCCCTTTGCATAACTTTGATCCAGTCATCCCTCATCCCATGGTTTTGTAAAACTCCAGGAACAGAGGCCTCTAGACTAGGAAACTCATCACACGCTTTTGAAACATTAGTCCCTAACGTCCCAGGGCTTTGATTGACTGAATACGTTCCATCTTTATGGTCTAAACAAGGCACCTCCTCCACCGGCTGTTGCTCATTCTTCTTTTGCTCCACATCCTGCTGTTGTCCTTCGTCCCCCGGTTGCTTTTCTTCCTGCGAGTGACCTCCGTCCTCAGTTTGCAATTGGTTCTCTGTTCGTCCTTTGTCTTCCGGTCCTTCTTCTTCCTCTTCTAGTCCGACAGCCTCTTCTGCTACTCTCCTCTCCTCTGCACTAGAGATCCTTGTGGGAAGTCCAAGCCCAAGTCTAAAGTTTTTATAGAACTCTGAGTATGTGACTCTGTGAGAAGATGAGCATTTAACCTTGGTGTGGCCAAATCTGAGGCATTTTAAACATTGGACAAGCTGTAGAGTTGACACTGTCTCAACCTTCCTGCCCCCAACAGGTATGACCATAGGTAGTCTTTTCCTAGGTTTAATTTGGAATTTTATTTTCCTGACATTATAGTGCTAAACATATTAGAAAAGAGCACATCTGTTTCCTCTTCCCCTGAAACAGAATGAGGGACGTTTTCAAAGCCTCCCACAATGTCTCCATATTCTTCCATTAATTATTTTAATTCCTCCAGATTTGTTTCTGTGCCGTTCTTGATTATAACATCTATGGGGTTTTGGGCAGCTCGAGCATTTTGAAGACCTCTGATGTTAAACTTAATGCCATTATCGAGAAAGACTAACCCATTCATACTCTCAAAATGCGAAATTATGTTTAAGGGTTTCCTAAGCTCTATAATTATATATCCTGCTGCACTTTTACAGTCATTAATTATCGCTATGTCTCCCATGTTTAACTTTAGAATTACAAACAATTTTTTATATTGTACAAAATTGGGTGAGAATCCTCTTAGGCCCTTCCCATCAATATCCTTCCAGTCGATGAAAATCTTATTCCATAGGGGGTTTATATTTAATTTCTTATTTTCATTTTTCCTCGCTATAGTTGAGTAGGTTTGAAATCCGCTTGTACCGGTAAATCTACTCCTGGAGGGATTTTTTTCCTTTGATGTATTTTCTTCTTTTCTTTGATCTTTACGCATGCCCATCATGCCTTCTTTCTCACTCTTTCCTTCTCCATGTAGCTTCTCTCCATTGTTTATCACCCCCTTACCTTCCTGCAGCCGGTCAGGAGGTTTATCAGGTGGGAGTGTTGACATAAGTCGTGTTATTATGTAAATGGAGACTTACCCCTGCTCTTCAGTGAGTATGAGCAATGACGTGTGCAGTGACGTCAAAAGACTTGATATGAAGAGGAATCCAAATCCCGGACAAAAAAACCAAAATGCCGGTTCTCCTGGGTATCCTGAGGTTCCGCTTGGTATCTCACGAAGATATTCGGACAAATATATATTCCTGGATGCCCCGAAACACCTCCAAAAGCCGTGGTAAGACGATTTAATTTATTTTTGTTAGAAGACAAAATA
Organism: Caligus rogercresseyi; assembly: GCA_013387185.1. Classification (NCBI taxonomy): domain Eukaryota; kingdom Metazoa; phylum Arthropoda; class Copepoda; order Siphonostomatoida; family Caligidae; genus Caligus; species Caligus rogercresseyi. The sequence continues at coordinate 5,769,011 of CP045905.1, read as the reverse complement.
AATAAACATCCGTCACTTGCTATACATAATCCTCTCTTTGTTGTTATTTAATACAAATAAATATAAAATGACCACTAATCATGAAATATTGTTTTTTAATTATGCCTGTTTTGTCTTGTCTGATGAAAATAAAAAGAGGAAATTGAAAAAGGGTTTTTGTCAAGTAATTTTATTGATTTTGAGAGAGAAAATAAAACTAGGAAACGACCGGGTACCCGGCTGTTTCTTTAGCGTCTCGGCCCGGTATCCCGGGTTTTTTAGACACCGGGCCAGGACATCAATATTTTCCTTCGTTTGTCATTTATAAATCTTATTAAGAAAAGAATTATCATAAAAAAGTGAGTACGTTTTTTTAGAAAGGAATTTTTGAAATACAAAACGTCGTCACTTTTTTTAAAAGATTATTTTCTAAAAAAAAACGTCGTCACTTGACTAAAGGCAAATATTGAAAAAAAGCAAATAAATGTTTGTATTTGAAATCAACTAATATATATCAGAGGCATCAGAGACTTGTTATAGCTACTATACGTATTTATAATTGAATATTGTTGTCTTACCAAATATTTTCCTTCGTTTGTCATTCATAAATCTTATTAAGAAAAGAATCTCCATGAAAAAATTACGCAGTTTTTTTAGAAAAGAATCTCCAAAAAAAGTGACGACGTTTTGTATTTCAAAATTCCTTTCTAAGAAAACGTACTCACTTTTTTATGGTAATTCTTTTCTTAATAAGATTTATGAATGACAAACGAAGGAAAATATTGATGTCCTGGCCCGGTGTCTAAAAAACCCGGGACACCGGGCCGAGACGCTAAAAAAACAGTCGGGTACTTGTCGTTTCCTAGTGAAAATATTATAAACACTTATAAAAGGTAAAGAGGTTTTTATAAAAAGGTGACTATCATAACCCTATTTATGCCTTTTCCCATCATATTACTTGTTTTGGCCTCAGAAATATGTAATATCAGAAAAAAGTCAAAATATAATATCCTAATAACTAAATCGTGATGGATTAGAGACGCCGCTGTTTATAATACACTCACTTGCCGAATCTTTCATGGGTTGATGAAATGACAAAAGTAGATTTGCATTAGGCCTTTGCAAATAAAGAAAAAATATATATAAGTTAAAAGCTAGAGTTAGCCATTGAGTGCAAAGATGAACCAAGGGCAAAGACCATTGGAACTGCTTTCCTTCCCTACAAATCAGGATCCCGAACAGATTATCAGATAGTAGAAAAATGGTTGGAGTTGTTATAAGATTCGAATAACTTAGTTCAAAACACTTCTTATGTCACCCCCTAAAAGGAGCTAGTTGGTAAAAATATCTGTTTTCATATATATGTACTGGTTCAAATTTTAATATAAATATAGTAATATAAACTTTTAAAACTGTAGCGGAATATTTATGCGACAAAAATAGGTACTTTATTTCAAACGGTCACATGCTATCCTTTTTTTTTTTTTTTGGAAAAGACATGCTGTCTGAATTGACCAATGAATATTATTTGGCAAATATTCAATACATGTATGAACAATTTACATAATTATATTGGACGTTGGATATGTTTTTTCTGACGTTTATGCACGTACAGTTTTAATTATTTTGATGTATATATATATATATGTATATATATTTATATATATATATTTGAAAAAATGTGTGTGTTTTAAAACAGAATTGATTTGATGTCTCTTAAACAAAATAATTGTGAAGAGAAATTTACATATATTTAAAAAACCAGGAAAATTCAATTATCTTGCGGGGGAAAAAAATATGTATCGAATAGACAAAATTTAGTTAAGGACCTCCTATATTCAAAATATAAATAATAATTGTGTAATCTGTTATTTGAGTGTTTACTTTTTAATAAGACAACATATTCAATTATAAATACGCATAGTTGTTGTAACAAGTCTCTGATGCCTCTCATATATATTAGTTTATTTCAAATACAAACATGTAATTGCTTTTTTCAATATTTGCCTTTAATCAATAAGTAAGATATCTTGAGCATCAATAAATAACGTCCTTGAATTTTGCAATATTACATACATATATTTGCATATCATTAAATCTTCACCTTTGAAATAAATAATTCAAAATAAACCATTCCGTGCTCTCATATAACCGCATTAGAATATTTATTATATTACTAGGCAAACACTCCAATAGCTTTATAATAATATTATTTTTGAGGTTTTGACAAATTTGGCACGACCTTCTATCATTTTCAAAATCATTACTTTACTCAGGTGAAAAAATATGTTAACTAAAAAAATACTTTCAGCGTTTTAATAAATACATCGTGCTCAGATTTTAATATAGAAAGCTAAAATTCGACTCTCGAGAGGGAAAGGTTAATTCCATCGAACCCGACAAAAAAAACCTTTTTTATATAAGAGCCTTTCCTTACTTCTAATTTCTTCATTTGATAAGTTATATTAAATACATGCAACACAATTTATTAAAATATATATAACTCATTCATTAAAATGGCATACGATAATTTATATTATCCAATAATGTAACCTTCTTAAAATATTATCAACAGTATTTGTAAAAACATGGGGAGGACTTACTTTATTTTATTCTATTTGTAAATTTATATATATATATATACAAATATAAATTTATAAATATGCATATATTTATAAATATATGCATAATATAAATGGATATTTATATAAATGGATATACATACATACCTATATATACATATATATATATATATATATATATATATATATATATATATATATATATATATATATATATATTATATATAAATTAACTGATAGTCTAACTATCAACACTGGCGTGTCTCAATACATCATGGCGTAGTATAAGGACTACACAACATAGGGCAAGCACTCATCTAATATTGGTGGCAGCGGTCCAACATTGTTGGTAGCATCCCAACAAGTTTTCTGTGAGAACTGAGGTTACGCTTTGGTTCGAGTTTTCTAAGCTTGTGTCTCAGACCAGTAAGATGTTTTGTCCACCAAGGCACTGATTTGCTTTAATAGTTTTTCTTAACGGACAAGTGATATCTAGCACCTTATTTATGACCTTATAAAGGGAATCAGTGTATAGCTCAATGTTATTGACACAGGAAGATATTGCTGGTAATGATGTCGTCTCCGTATTGTGCCTGAAACTTTCTCAGTTAGCTGTTTTCAGGTTTCTGGATTGTTCAGCTGTTGGCATGTATTTGCCAAAATTGAAAATTATATACTTATGATCCGACATTGATGGCCGAATATCTACATGCCAACTTTTTAAAGGCATGATGATTCATGATTTTAATGTCAATGACTGAAGAAGCCCGTTGTGTAAGAAAGGTTGGCTCATTACCTTCATTCATGACTGTCAGATTATTTTCATCAAATATGTTCTCTAGAGCCTCTCCTCTTGAGTCGATATGTTTACTTCCCCACAGACAGTTATGTGAATTGGAGTCCATGGCTATGAGAAGTGGTTTTTGCTTAAGAGCACAAAGCCTTAGGAGTCTCAACAAAGTTTCATTTTCAACAGGTAACAATTGATCAAGGTAAGCCACACATATAGGTATATGTTAAATATTCTTCAATCTTGATACATGTTGTACAAATATCTCTGTTAGATAATTCAGGGATAAACCAGGTATTAAAATGATTCGCTGTTCGAATGCAGGCCCTTAGTTTTGACCCAGGTTGGCTATGGGTTGTATATCCTCTCAGAGAAAGGCTTTGTAACGACAAAGGTATGGCTCTCTTATTAATGCAATATCAGATGCTCTTAGTTTAAGATCTGAGTTTGCTGCTTTGCAGTGCTGAGTATTTATATAGGCACAACTGATCATATTTATTTCTTTGGTGGTTTTGGGGGGGGGGGGGGTAAAAAATATTGGTTATATCACTTAAGAACCTATCAATTTTACCTTGTTTTTTGTATTTAGTTGTTTAAGGTTTGTTGGGCTCAGTCAAATGAGTTTCCTCACTTTCAGTGGTATTAACTTCTTTTATTTTTGGATCAGAAGTTTTATCAAGGCTTGTAGCCTCATCAGTTTTTCAACCTACAGAACTAATGGTAACCTTAGTGCTATTTTAGATCCTTCATTGCCATTTGATTTTGGATTCGTGTCTTCCACAGAATCTTCGTTCTCAGTTTGTTCCTCTTGCTCCAAAATCGGCGCATTTCTAGGATCTTGGAAATGCACCTTTCCTGCAGAAGCAATTCTGAGGTTAAAGTCTACGGATTGAAGGTCTTCGTATGACTGTTTGTCTATGCAAATGTGCACACTTTACCTAGTTTAGTGAGGTCTGACCTCACACTTCTATTTGTCCTTTACTTCCAAGGATATTACACTGATGAGAAATTATTTTGCTTAGAACTTCACCCCCAATGTTCCCTGTTACTCCTCGAATAAATCCAGTGAGTTTATTTTTTTCATTTATCTCCTCCCTCATTCTCTCCGCCTTTGCCCAGGAGGTAGACAACAGAGGGGCTTATTTTTCATAGTATTTCGTACATAGAGACTCAAAGCCTCTTCATTTAAATACAGTGCGGCCCTTTTGGTCATGTATTTACGTCCTTCGTATGTTGGGATAAATTCTCCATTTTGAGCCGACACACGACTCACGTAATCCGTGTCAATAATTTGAATGAGTTTCTCCCACACAGCAAAGGAAATGTAGTCACCGTTCTTCCGAACAATGACTATTTCATTAGCCCCTTTCACAAAACATGCATAGAGGAACTTCCTTTTTTGAGGACCTTGAGGTCTTTTGCATGGAGGAGTTTCATTAGAGTGACCCTCTCTTCGTCGCTTCTTGTCATAAAGATCTTCTTTGAATAGGGCAGGCTTCACCTGCACTGCATTATTTTTAACTTGAAGATCATTTGTAGCCTCTTTATATATATATATATATATATATATATATATATATATATATATATATATATATATATATATATATATATATATGAGTGTATATATACATATATATATACATACATACATTTATATATATACATACATATATATATTTTTAAATAATAATATATGTATATTTTATATATATTTGTTTTATTATAATATATATGTATATTATATATATATATATGTATATTAGGGCAGTTATTATTTTTCAAATGCTTGAAATGTTAGCAACATTGTAGATTTTCTGTTTCTTGGTGATAAAAGAAGACGACATACAAAGTTTGAACAAAATCGGTCAACATTACGAGGTCGCGCAACGAGGTCAAAGTTTTAAAAATTTAGTAAAAATATAGTTTTCCGCAAATTTCTTCAAAATGGTGGACGTTACAGACTTCAATAATAATTATTAATTTAAAGAAAATCTAATTTAATACCAGACGTATGTTTGATGAAAATAAAGAAGGGAGAGAGTATTTTGCCTCACTTCTCTCCTTTCTTTTTTCTTTCTCTTTCTATCCAGGTAATACTAACAGCAGTTACCAAATGGTAATTGTATATTCTCATATCAAAGGATCAATTTTTTTGGGAGAGTACGTGCAAAAATGTATTTGCTTATATCTCTTAAAGTATAGCGATTTTTAGAACACCAAACATATCAAATGAAAGCTTGGTACACCAGCTTTAATATTTTGGTATACTAAATCATGTCAATTTAATAAGTAGAGAGTTATATGTACATTAAAAAAGCATATCTCGCGTACAAAATGACGCATATAATGGATTATAAATGCGTCAGAGACAAAGTAAAATTTTGAGAGGATACCTTGACGCAAATCTAAGAAACACATTATTATTTATTTTTTTCATAATCGATTTCTTATAGGTCAATACAGGTTCTGAATCATATGATGTAAACTCAGATTGTACTGAATTCTGAATTGATAAAATGCAACCAAGACCATTTTTGGATTTATCATCTAAAGGTTTACTAAACTTAAAAGTACTATTTTACTCTAAAACGAACAAGTCATCTTCTACAGGAGAGTGAAGTTAATTGATACAAAAAAGCTATGAAATATGCTAATTACACACTCCATTTTTTCCTTTGTTTTTACTGAAAACTTTGTTTTATTAAAAAACATTAAATATACGTCTGGTAGTAAATTAGATTTCCTTTAAATATATAATTATTATTGAAGTCTGTAACGTCCACCATTTTGAAGAAATTTGCGGAAAACTATATTTTTATTAAATTTTTAAAACTTTGACCTCGTTGCGCGACCTCGTAATGTTGACTGATTTTGTTCAAACTTTGTATGTCGTCTTCTTTTATCACCAAAAACAGGAAATCTACAATGTTGCTAACATTTCAAACATTTGAAAAATAAGAGTAGCCCTAATGTATATATATAAATATATATAAATTATACAATATATATAAATATATATATATATACATGCATTATCATAGGGGAAAAACTTGAAATCCCATCTGAGATTGATTCATGAAATAATTCATTCGAAGCTCAACTTTCTTAACAGATAATTTCTCTTTGATCCGTTTAATATGTGATATGACATCTGAGCACCTTTTATACATCTAATATTATATATATATATATAATATTATATATGTATATATATATAATATATATATACAGGCTGATTCACTTAAATTGAGACTCACATATTACAAACTACATACAATCTTTGTATTAAATTTACACAAATAATTTTTAAACAAAATGATAGCACAATGTGTAATTTACAAAATGTATTTCATTAAATTTTCACATATCCTTCTTTGGCCTTCACTACAGCTTTGAACCTCCTCACGGTGGAGGCAACACAGGCAGGAATCTCTTCTCAGCTCAGACCATGACTGAGGGTGGCTTTTGCCTTCTGAAGAGAGTCCTCAGCTGCACGGGGATGTCTTCCTTTTTTCAAGATAAAACCCGGTCATTCTGACTGTTGTGGGTGGCCTGGACCGTGAAAATCTTTGTCTGAGGAAGAGATTCCTGCCTGTGTTGCCTCCACCATGAGGAGGTTCAAGCTGTAGTGAAGTCCAAAGGAGGATATGTGAAAATTTATAGAAATACATTTTGTAAATTACACATTGTGCTATCATTTTTGTTTAAAAATTATTTATGTAAAATTTAATACAAAGATTGTAGTTTGTAATATGTGAGTCTCAATTTAAGTGAATCACCCTGTATATAAGAGAAAAAGTGTATATAATATTTGTTTCCATTTAGACATGTTCACTTTGATTGCTAGGACAAATAAATATTGAAGAAAAGATATCCCCCTTTCAAGTAATTGCTGTAATTAAAAGGTTGGGTTATACATTAACAAAAGTAACTAAAAGTTTCCAAGTTACAATAAATAATTGAAACCAATGAACGGCTAAGAAGTACATAAGAAAATTGAAAAAGGCCTAAGGTGTTTCCTTTTTCTAAGCAACAATGGATATATTTGAAAAACTGTTGCAAAGATATCTCAAAGCCCTTTAAATAGAAATATAGTTTAGTTTTAGCAATTTCCTTATATATTGAAATTAACTATATTTTAATCTCTCCATCTGAATAAAAATAAATTAAAATATAATACTTAAGTGTTTGTGATAAGCAGGGCTGTAGGAATCTGGGAAATACACTTTCTGGGCATAAACGACCTTTTAACGTATATAACGCATATTTGACCTTTTTCTGCATATTTATCGCATATTTTGAACAAATATAGATATATATAAGAACTCGGACTTCGAAAAAATTAAATTCTACTCCAGAATTCTAAGAGAGAGACATTGGAGCTCAAAGATGATCCCAATTGGCCTTTCCTCTTCTCATGCACTCCAATTACCTCTGTGGACTGCGAAAGGGTCTTCTCCAAACTAAAGTCTCTTTTGTCTGACCAGCGAACCAGTCAGACAGAGAGGCATGTAAAAGATATGCTCCTTCTTAATTAAAACAATGATTACATTTATTTATTTATTTAGAATATACATTTTTTTTCCACATATTAAGTCTTTTTTTTGCTCATTTAACCTTTTTTCGCATATTTTTTCGCATATTTCTGGGCATATAGGACATTTTTTTTTGTTCCAAATTCCAACCGCCCTGGTGATGAGTTATATTTGGTGTCAAAATGACACTAGCTTTAGAGTGAGTGATAAACTTTATTTAAATAAATATAATTCTATTAGATAAATAAATTGATTATAAAGGACACATTCAGCGAGTTTCGACATAGCAACGAGAAGTGATAATGGTCTTTTGCTTGAGATGCTTGCCAGCCTTCAGCACAGGGATTACAATAAATTCCTTCCATTGCTGAGGCCAATTACCCATTTTGACGATGCGGTTTATGAGTATAAATATGATTTCAATAAAGTATTGGACACTAATTACCAAGGACAAAAAAATATTAAAGTGTTTGAAATTAGTCTCTTCCGGATTGTTATGAATAAATTTTATTAAAATTTGAGAGAAAAAAAGGCAAATTCTTTCTTTTTTTATCTATCAATGTGTTCCCATAGATACGCCAAACAATAAAGAAAGATAAAAACACTTATGCAGTGCTTAAGACAAAGAAGAGGAAGCTTATGTTTTTTGTAATTCAAGAATAATAGTATTATGGTAATTCTTTGCACTCATTTGAAAACAAACACAGCAATTAATAGGTTCATATTTATTTTATATAATAGAAATGATACCAACACATTAAAGTAAGAATATATATATATATACATATATATATATACATATATATATGTACATATATATATCGCTCTCTCTCTCTCTCTATGTATATATATATATATATATGTATACAAATAAAAAATCTTTTTTTTTGCCTAACTGGTTCGATAGAATTGCATCCGATAGGATATAAATAAGCATTATAGCATTAAAATTAGTCTATCGAACCTAAAAAATCTGAAATGCAATTTTTTAATTGCTAATTAAAAGAATTTGAAATAATTTTAAGTGTATTATTAATACGCAATTTTGTACAAAATGAGAGGAATTTAATTAATATATGAAAGGTTACATTTGTTGTCAACGATCTTCCACCTGAAAAATGTTTTCTGAAATTGAGAAGAAATGGATCATCCTTCAGTTTGGCAAAACACTTTTCCTCCTACCGTAGCTAGATAATTTATACTTTACTTCAAGATCAGTGGAAGTGTGCTGAAATATTACCAGTTGATCCAGTTTACAAGAGTTATTGATCATTTCATTGCGACTGGTTCCATCCATAGAGATATAAAGATAAAGAGCTGATTCCCTTCAATAGCAGAGAAACATATTTCAGCTGTATTTTTGTGTCCAATATAAACAAAGTAATTTGTATGTACTACGTCATCGTAAGCTGATCATAGAGATAGATTATATCTCTATGATCAGCTTACGATGACGTAGTACAAATTACTTTGTTTATATTGAACACATAGAATACAGATGAAGGAATAAGCTCTTTATTTTTATCTTGATGGTTCCATCCACAAGAAAAACAAAGGAAATAAAATAAAAAGAAAGGAAGCAGTGATGAAGAGTTTTTGAAAGAAACCCCTAGTTGCTTACTCAGAAAAGCTTCTCAGCAAATTCCACCCACCAAAACAACGTTGTGGAAGATCGTTAGACATGATCTTCGATTCTATTTTTTCATTACACTGATGCCCACAAAGCGCAAAAAGGCAGTTTTTTGTGTTGATTCAGCAGTAACAATCCAACATTGTCGATAGAATAATATGGACTGACGAGAAGTTATTTTTGCTTCCTTCAAAAAACCAATCGAAGAAAGGACGTAGTGTGGACAAGTGAAGATCTTCGAATATCTACTAAAAATTTTTTGGAATGATATTAAGGAAATTACTTTCATTGACATTATTAATTGTTCATGCATTCCCTGGTGATGATGGCCTTTTGTCGTCGGTGAATGGACATAACTTGGCCCAGGCTGCGCCATTCTGCAACTCGTTCTTCACTTTGGCGAATTCAAGACGGTGCTCCACTAAATTGTACAAATACAGCTTTAGCATTTCCAAATGAAGGGTGGAGAATCTTTGGCCAGCTCACTGTCCAGATCACTTCTGGACTGTAGCACAAACTTGAGTTTATATCTAAGAACCTGATCCCATTGAGTCTTTCATACGATGTGTTCAACCCTTCGTTGAAGGTTATAGCCAAGAGACGATCAAAAACGTTTACAAAAGTGTCTTGAAGCGTGCGTTGTTCTGTCTTCAGGCTGGAGAGGGTAATTTTCAGCAACTTTTGTAAGGCTTCAGAAGATGTGATTTTTACAATATGACAATTAATGTTTAATAATCTTAAATTTCCATTCTTTGCCTTTAAATGATGTACCTATGAGGGAATTTAAAGTACATCTTATTCACAAATTATATTTTAATTTCTAATGGAACACACTGTATATATAGGTACAGTGAAGCGATGCTAAGTTTTTGGCTATATTTATATATTCGATATAAGCTACACTCTTTGCTCTTAGAATAATTATAATTAAATTAATGGCATATATGAAACTTTTGACGAAGAAAAATTTTCCATTAGAAAGATATTACTTTGATTCTTTCATAAGCTTAAATAGAGTAAAATCTTCTTGAAGAAAAGTCAATCCTATAATTTAAATATTAATATTGATAAATTATTATTAGAGATGAAACAGTATATAATCTAAACACGTTCCTCCAAGTAAAAAAGATAAGGAACAATACAAAAAAAAGCATTCTACAAACTCATAGATTCCCCCACCCCCTTTTACATTGCAATCGAATGCTTACATCTTTCCGAAATTCAAAAAACCCATCAGAAGAATCTTGTTAAAGATCACTCGGAGCTCCTAGTTTGCAATCGTTTTTTGCGTTTGGAATGTACCCCGATGGAGGACGTTCTCGGAGGTTCCAGAACCCTTTTTTAGAAATCCTCTTTTGAGCTCGACGGAGAAATGGTTTCGCTATAGGATGGCGACCTCGTCGCTTTTTTTAACAAATCCATGGAGAATATAGATGAAAGAAAATTCACATTTTGTTGCCAGAGTCTAGAAACTTCAAGACACCTTTTCTTAGACTGTGACAGAATAGCCACTCTAGTGAAGTTGACTACAGATCGCATCAAGGATGTATTTGGAGAAAAACCTCAGAGTCGATGAATGGCTCGTTCTTACTTCACCACAACGGAAACATCAGTTCCAGATGGAAGAAGCTGTTTGCAAGGTTTTATTTAGTTTATACGCAGCACGCACAAAGAAAACGGGGGTTCCTTTGGGCCTGGACAAACTTTTGGACAAGATTTTTGATATTCAACAGGGACTGGACAAGGGTTGGAGTGGAAAAGCGGTTCATAGCGATGGAAACCCTCCTTCTGGTTTGGTATGAAGCCACGATTACCTCAGCGACCGACACAATAAACCTTCTGCCTCGAACTTGTCTCCGGATAATAAAATTTACTCTGATTTTACGTGTTTTTAAATTTCCCAAATTCTTGTTTGCCTTCTTATTTTTTTGTTTGGTCTTTTATCTGTACTTTTAACCTCCCCTTTCCATTCCTTCCCAGAGAAACATTTACTGTCCATGTATGATTGAATGTCGCCAAAAATTTGTACAAATATCTATCCTATATATTTTATATTCTAATGACTACTTTAAGAAATGAATAAACAGTATAAAATATTGATAATTTGTTTATATATGTAATTTCTTTCTGTAATGGTAAGAAAGATTCACGATTCAATTTAAAGAATATTAAAAATAGCATCATCTAAAAAATTAGATTATTCTATATTCTATTAAACAATGAAGTTATGACACTTGATACCTAATTTGAAACATTCCAAATAGTTTTGCTTTAGAACAAAAAACTATATTTTCCAAATGGTAATGTAAGGTCATAATTAGGGCTGGGCAACAAATATGCGAATAAAATCTGGAACCAAAACACGTTTTATAAATGATTCGTATTTTTAGCAATTTTCTAGTTTATTCACATATTTAGCAACTTTTCTAGTTTATTTGCATATTTTGCTATTTTCTTCATTATTCACCCACATTTAGCTCATTTTAGCCTCGTTGATTTATAAATGTAGGAGAAAATTGGACAGCCGACCCTTGTTGGAATCTGGCTCCATAACATATACAAACATGCAGTCTTTCATAAATTAGATTGAAGCATTCTTAGTTTTGATCCGCTTATTTTAAGTGCGAGTTTTTCTATCTCTCTTGCATAACAACAAAGAGGACATTCATTACCTTTTCCTCTTCCCTGTAAGCCTGCAATCTCGTATTGAAATTTATTTCTTATGTATTTATGGTTTATTAGTCACACAATATCTTTATTTTTACTTTATATATTATTAGTATGATCAAAAAGTGTATACTTATTAACCCTTAATGTATATATGAAATAAAAATATCTAAATTGTAAAAGAAAAGTTATTCGCGTATTTTACCATTTTTCGCATATTTGACCAATTTTTCCGCATATTTCATCCTTTTTCCACATATTTCTTAGTTTTTTGGTTTCAAATTATTGGGCTCTAAAATATTTTTATACACCAGATTTGCCCAGCCCTAGTCATAATACAATAAGAATAGGCATCACACTCAGGAGACAATAAAGTTTAATAGATACAGAAGTAGTTTCTTTTTACTTAAATTTAAAAAAATCCAAAAATGAGATTAAACTTCGATTTAACAAATAAATTAACTAACTGCTAACTACTCAGCGAAAATCCTTTTTCATTCTTTTTATCTTTGTCTATTTTTTCTTTCAATTATAGTTAAGGAACTATCAATCTTTTAGTGTTTTTTATTATTTTTGTTTGGATGTTTTCTCTAAGGGGGAAGTCATTCTTTGAACACTTTTACAATATAAAGTAATATAACATAGACACTACAGGTAATCAAAAGAAAATAAAGGATCTGTATGTTTGTAAAGATCAGTCAATGAAAATACCTATAATAAAGGAAATGTGTCTTTTTATTTCGTAGTTATTTGTGTACGTTATGTCAAACAATATCCATTTTCTTGCAAACTTTTTTACAGCTTCAACACTATATTAATACATTTTTAAATACATTTTAACTGATATAAATCAACAACTACTTGGGACATGAAGTGTTTAAAGGATTATATATATATATATATATATATATATATATATATATATATATATATATATATATATATATATATATATATATATATATATATATGCCCTGAGGCAATGGGTTAAAACGACACTCAGTTTTATACATGATAATCCTTTATTGGACAAATAATAACTGAGGGTGAAATACATAAAAAGAAGAAAAGAGGAAAAAGAGAAATATAACATACAAAATACTTTAGACATACAAACCAGATAATACTGGCAATGACATCACATCAATATGTACTTCCCCCCCTCAATTTGACATTGATTTTAGGTTGTAAATAGAAATTGATTTGGTTTTTACAAGTCACAAGAGCCAGATACAATATTTTTCTTTAAAAAAATTCTAGCAATTTTAAATTTGAAACCCGTCAATTGACGGGTTCCGCCGTTCTAGTGTTAAGACATAAACATAAGATGCTTGCATTAAATTTTTATATGGACTATTTGACGGGATATTTTTCTATATTTTTATTATGGTGTGGATTAGTATTCTTTTCAATAACTTTCTCATTTGACACCACTGTGCTCGGAGACCGAATCTCCTCACCAAAAAACATCTCTGCCGGTGATAAGTCTTGACCATATTTTATTGTGGTTCTCAGATCTAAAAGAATTATTGGTAGAACATCGATTGGCTCTCAAAAAATCATTACCCAGCACACCAAATTTAATGTCAGCAACAACAAATGTCCACTGAAAAGCACCCAATTTGGTAATTCTATTTTTTGATCTAAAAACCATAATTTTTCAAAACTTGACCGTTAGCCTCAAGTAGTCTAACATTAGAATCACCGACAGACACGGATTCAGAATAAGGAATCAACGATCTCTTAGCCCCAGTATCAACCAAAAAAGTCACTGATCTTTGAAAACTTGTAGTCGAGTCCACCAATTTACAATTAAATTTCAATAATTTGTGTAGGGGTTATTCCCAGTTGATAAACATTTTTGGACAAAAAACTTTTTTATTTTTGTAGCGCACGACGACATGGATCACCCTATTGATGTTTTAGTAGCATCACTGCGCATCATAACAAATGATGCTAACAAAGTGATGCTATGGTTTTTCCATATATTGTATCAGTATCTGCTGAATCGTTGAACAAGAAATACATAACTTTGTCTTCTGCAAAAAATATTCGCTTTCTTCATCCATTCCGATTCCTTCAGCAGTGACCCCGACAAGGAATACACAAACTCCAACCACTTTCAAAAATTAACATACTCAAATCCGTCATGACTGAATTGAAAAATCTACAAGCTCAACTAGCCGCCGCAAACAAAGAACTCGAGGCCCTTCGCGCAGCCCATTCAGTAGCAACCGTTCAGACGCCCTTCCTTGCAGCCGCCGCTCACCTTCCATCATTTACATCGTTGGATATGAAGGATTGGTTCCGTCAAGCTGAGGCACAGTTCGCCTACAAGGGAATAACATCGGAACGCACCAAGTTTTATTATGTCACGTCGTGATGGGACTCCTCCATAAAGCGCAACCTCCGTGAGAAAGATAAAGACCCGGTGGATCCTGAGGCCTACCAGACAATAAAGCGGGACATTTTGACCCGGTGCCGTCCACCAGCCTACGCCCGAGTTGAAAGATTTATCGAGTAATTGGAAACCGGATTTCTCGATCTTATCGCCGCTGATGCTGCATTTCGGGTGGCCTTCGAAGATGACAAGCCAGAGGTAGCGTTGGATAATCTTCGTCGTTTCAGCATAATCCAACATGCTCCTCTGTCAGCTCTCCTGCAGGGATTGTTCAGCTTTCCTTTCGATAACTTCATAGCTCTGGCAACCTCACTCTCTTTCAATCCACAAGTTCCAGTCAATGCCTCAAGCAGCCGTCCAAAGTCAGATAAGAAAACTTTATGCTTCTACCATCACCGTTTTGGAGCCAAAGCTCAGAAGTGCATCACACCGGACATTTGCAACCCTCTCAAGGCTACAAAAAATGCAATTGCCACCAGCCTACAATAATCCAATCGCTGGTGGCCAACATAAGTAACATCGGAGCAGCAAATCACGTACCTGGTTCAAATTTACGATACATTGTTGAAAGAAACAGTATAAAATGTTTTCTCATCGATTACGGCGCGGATTTGTCCATCATTAGACTTAAGGATATACCCCCAAACCTCCGAAATAAACTCCGTCCGGACTCAGTCAACCTTTGCACGGCCTCCTTGTCCCCGATCAAGTCTTATGGTAGATGTTCCCTCACTTTGGACTTTGGATTTGATAAACATAAACAATGGAACTTCATCGTCGCAGATGTGGCGGCACCAATCATCGGTGCGGACCTCTTATATCACCGCCGACTGATGGTTGATCTTCACGGTCGACATCTCATCCGTTCATACGACCTCGCCCTCTCATCGCCGCTTTTCCCAGCGACTGGTTTCTCGTCAATGAACTATGTCTTAACCCGTAATGCCACGCGTTAGGAACGCCTGTTGGAACGATTCCGCTCAATCTAGCGGCCCGATTTTGACGCCTCTCGACCGGCCAAACATGCTATCCGCCATCACATCTCAACGACAGGATCTCCCTATTTCGCCAAAGCACGACGTCTCTCACCGGAGAAGCCACGGGTTGCAAAAGCCTATTTTGATCAACTTCTGAAGCTTGGTATCGTCAGGCGCAGCAACAGCCCATATTATTCTCCGCTGCATATGGCTCCAAAGGGCAAAGACGACTGGCGCCCGTGCCGGGACTACCGGAGATTGAACGCTTCTACAGAGCCGGATAGATATCCTCTCCCTCATATCCAAGATGTCATCAGGGATCTGAGAGACACCACCATCTTCTCCAAGGTCGATCTGGTCAAAGCGTACCACCAAATCCCAATGGCTGAGGACGACATCAATAAAACTGCAATTATAACCCCATTTGGACTCTTTGAATACGTCCGGATGCCATTCGGCCTCCGAAACACGGGTCAGACCTTCCAGCGTTTCATGGACTAGGTGATGCGTGGCCTCGAGGGTGTGTTTGTCTTTGTTGATGATATTCTAATCGCAAGCTCCGATCCAAAAATCCACGAAAAGCATCTCACTGCACTTTTCCAACGTTTGCAGGATTTCGGCTTAGTCGTCAGCCCTGAGAATAATATTTTCGGCGTAGATACAATCAATTTCTTCGGTTACAGACTCTCCGCCTCAGGAATCACTCTAGCTTCGGACCGCGTCACTGCAATTAAAGAATTCCCTTCGCCTTCAGACGACAAAGCTCTTCAGCGTTTCCTTGGTATGGTCAACTACTTCAACAGATTCATTCCAGGATGTGGCGGCCTCATGACTCCATTGTACGCCCTACTCTGCAAGGATGCACCTTTCGTATGGACCTCTCAGTGTGCCTCCGCCTTCAAAACGCTTCAGGATGCCCTCACACACGCTATAACTCTACAGTACCCATCTCCGAACGCTCGTCTTGCCATTTCTACGGATGCCTCAGACATCAGTATCGGTGCTGTTTTGGAACACTAGGTCGATGACGCGTGGATGCCCATCGCTTTCTTCAGCAAGTCCTTAGACAAACGCAACAAAATTACAGTACGTTTGATCGGGAGCTACTTGCTATTCGGGAAGCTATCCGGCACTTCTGCCACCTCGTTGAGGGTAAAGACATTACCATTTTCACAGACCACCGCACTCTGACAACTGCAATCCTGCCTAAGGGTCCTAGTTGGAATGGACGCCAGTCCCGACACTTCGCCGAAATCGCCGAAGCAAGGACAGATTTTCGTCATGTCAGCGGGAAGGATAATCCGGTGGCTGATGCCCTTTCGCGCGTAAACCATCAACGCCATTCCCAGCCTGCCTTCTGCGTTTGACCAGTCCCGCTCTCGTGGGCAGACTTTGCAAAGTGTCAAGCCTCGGATCCAAATGTCCCACTATACACCTCCTCAGTCACCGGTCTAAGGATCGAAAATATTCCTCAAGACGGCATCAACCTCGTTTATGACGTGTCATCTGGCTCTCCACGCCCCATCGTCCCTTCTCGTGGTGTCAAGAAATTTTCAATCGTATGCACCAACTTTCACACCCGGGCATCAAAGCTACACAACGAATAATCCTCAGCCGTTTTATTTCGTACCGGGCCAAGGCTGATATTGCTCGTATGGTACACGCCTGTCAAGAATGTCAAACCTCGAAAGTCCATCGCCATACGGACAACCCCATTCAAAAGTTCGAGGCTCCTACGGGCGGGTTTCCATATCTACAAGGATATTGTAGGGCCTCTCCCCGTCAGCGAAGGTTTCCGTTACCTCCTAACCATCATCGACCGGTGGACCAGGTGGCACGAGGCCATTCCAATCTCGTATATCTCAACTGAAATTTGCGTGGCGGCTATGATGCACGGATGGATAGCTCGCTTTGGTTGTCCGAAAACAATCACGACGGACTGTGGTAGACAGTTAACGTCAGATTTGTGGGCTACATTTGCTCGGTTGCTTGGATCTAAGCACTCGTAAACCACGTCTTATCACCCTCAGTCCAATGGGATGGTTGAACGTTTTCACAGGACTCTCAAAGCGTCTCTCTCCGCAGCCAATGACAACACTACTTCTTGGGTTAGACAACTCCCGGCCGTTCTCTTAAAGGATTTAAAAAATATTAGTAACGGGGAGTAAAAGCCCAGGGGGGTGATTTTTTTGGGGGAGGGGGTTGTCTGGGGGGTGGTACTCCTACTCATTTTAACTTCTCTATGACATAACATGTATTTTAAGAAAATATAGCTGAAGTAGTCAAACTATTTAGAATTTTGAATTAAATAAACTTTTAAATATTCTCCCAGCTTATTATTAAAAAATATCTTAAAGTCAAGTTAACCCGACTCGAACTTTTACAGCTAAGATAGAGTAAATAAAAATTAACCTTCCATGGTAGAAAATCTATCCTAGGTATAATCCCAGGCGAAACCGCCAACCGACAAGAATACCCTCATGCAAAAGAGTTCAATGCAGGAACGCTAACTGCAAATGCAGAAAATGCAAAGGCGCGCCCGTCGAGTACGCCTGACACGGGATAGAAGGTTTCCTTCTCTTCAGTAGGCTTATATTGATATTTTCTTCACAAACGTTGTTATTATTACTCACGGCCAGCTTCTCCTCCATCTTAGCACACCCGATGAATTCTTCGTATGGTAGTACTTCAAATCCTTGGTGAGATGTTGGTGGGCGTGTGAAGGAAGACAGTCCAAGACCATGTGTTGAGCGAGAGTTTCTTTTAAATTATCCCATCCTTTGTGATTTTGTCCATACAATCCAATGCCTTTGCCTCCATTTCGTTGACTGAGATATTGTCCTTATTGCTGATCAGCTCAGCCAGATCCGCCACCAATTGCTGTTTCGAGCCAACAAATAAACGTATTAATTTGTTCTTAAGTTCCGTGTATGGCTCCGTGGACTTTTGGCATTGTGAAAAGACATAGTCAGGGATCTTATAAAGAGTTTTTTATGGAATTGCACTGAGGAGATGATTAAATTTAGTTTTTTCATTGCTTATCCGTGCCATTTCAAACTGGCTCTCGATGCAGATGAAATAACTCATGGGTCTGAGTGAAGTGAAGGCAGGCAATTTCACCGAAACATGGTTGATGATTGCCTCATCCTCCATTGGTTTTCCGTCCGACTCCCACAATTGTGTAGACTGGCTGAGTAGTTGTAGTTCCATGAGGCACATTAAAACGACACTCAGTTTATACATGATTTTCCTTATTGGACAAATAATAACTGAGGGTAAAATATACAAAAAGAAGAAAAGAGGAAAAAGTGAAATATAACATACAAAATGCTTTAGACATACAAACCAGATAATACTGGCAATGGCATACTCACTATATATATATATATATATATATATATATATATATATATATATATATATATATATAGATATATATATATATATATATATATATATATATATATATACTACTACAATTTTGCATATAGAAATATAAATCTAACTAAAGTAGCTCTGTCTCATGATTTAAAAAGTGATGTTACCCATTTTAAGCATTGTCTCTTTTTAGATAACATTGATATATGTTATTTTTATGTATGTGGTAAATAGCTATAAAAACGATGTTGTATGTTGAACGAAATGCATAAAATATGAATGCTTATTAATCATAATTCTTGCATTATTATTTTTATCTATTACTAAATATAAAATGAATTCTATGAATTATATACATTTGGGTGTTTTCAAGAATCTCATATATGTAAACCCAAAAAAAATTACTTGAATAGGACCCAAAAAATTCTATATGACTTTTAAGAAAACTTTACCATCAATCAATTTTTTTTTGCCAAAAATATTACTGCTTTCTTCCCTTGCATCAAAAATACTTTGTAATAAAAAACTTTTTATTATTACCTATGTGTGTATGAAATTTCTGTCATTCAATAACATTAATTAATTTGTCAATTTGCACTAAAATAGAGAAAAAGCATGTTTATGGATAAGATCAATGCACATCAATATTAAGGTTCTTGAAGCCACCCATAATTCAAAGTCTTCCCCATGGTAACGCCTGATTGGTAACGGCAAATTTGTTTATATTATTATTATTGTTATTATTCCCTTGGCGTTCGTTCAACTCCAATATAAATAAATGACACAGATGTTTTTGGTGTTTATGTAATGAGACTATAAAATGATTTATCTTATTTATCAAGGTGCTGATATTTGTTTTATGCATGATATTTTATCTCAATAAATACATCGTTCAACATTTAAGACTATAATTCCCCCTGCTTCGTTTCCATATTTTAGTAACTTAAATTTATATATGATAAGTGAATGGTTTATAAAATAAGAAATTATAAGATGTTTTTTTACGCTTAATTTTTTATATCATTGGATCGTACAGTTCAAAAGTATTTTAACGATAAAATAAAAAATAAAGAAGAACAATAGATGTAGAAGATTGGGAAATGAAGATATTTAAAATTGTAAGAAAATATAGTTGAAAAAAAAAATGATGTAGAATCTAAGTTAAATCATTTGAGTAATTTTTGAGGTCATTGCTACAACGTCATTTTCTGTTATTCATGAAGGGTTTTTTCTTCATTTGTTCTTGGGCCGACTGCTGCTCAGTTCACTTAGGGAGAAAATCCATCTAGATTTACAAACTTCTTCTAAAACCCATAGAAAGTCAACCTTCGACCGTTCTTTGCACCATAGATATAATATGTTCTTTCCCGGTAGACTCCTCGTAAGTTGGCACAATCATTAGGGATGATATTTCTATGCTTCTAGTATTATTACTTCCTCATCTTTAATGACCGTCATATGGCTGAAGTGGAAGGAAGTCTCCATTTTTATATGAACAAAATGATGAAGAAATAAGCTCTTTACCATCATTTTAAGAAGGAAAAACAGGTGTTGTAAATGGCACGAATAGTGTCCATCCGTCCTTTATCAGTGTTCATGATTATATAACAATCTATGAAAACCGTTCTCTTAAATGTTCTGGCAACATCAGCACATTTTTTTCATAGATATCTAAAAAGTTGTGATATACATATAAATACAATATAATATTAAAAGTAATTTATTTCAAAGTCATTCTTAATGAATCCTCAACTACAATTATAAATAAATATAATAATGTATAATTATAACTAATTAAAATATATATAATTAAATGTAATTAAAATTATGTATATTAATAAACAAATAATTATTATGTAATGTAATAAACTTATAGAGATATGTATATTATTACATGTATGAAAATAGTATAAAATTTATAGAATAATTAAAAATCATGTATATTCAAGGAAGCTCAATAGCCGTGCGTGTTAAGGCGTGTTACACTCTCAATGTTGGTGGGGGCAAAGGTTCGAATCCCGAAAGGCGATGGTCATTTTTATCTACAAAATTGATAAGATCCTAGGTTCGATAGACCAATTTTAATACTATAATGCTTATTTATATCTTGTCGGATACAATTCTATCGAACCATATAGGCAAAAAAAAATATAATATATCATTATAAATAATGCATAAAATAAAAATAAATATATATTTAAAAAAAATAAACATACCAAAAAAAAATACCAATGCATGAGAAATGGTTAATGCAAGATATAACCCATTTGCATTTGCTAAGGTATTCACATTCTAAAATATTTAAATAATTCAATTCATTTAGTTATTAATATATGTATTTAGTCACAGTTCTGAAGAATAAATATTACGAATATAATAAATAAACTGAACTCGTCTGAAATAATTTATCATTAAAAATAATGCATTAAAAATATATATATATAAAAAAATAAACATACAAAAAAAACTAAGATTATTCAAATGCATGAAAAATGGTTAATCCAAGATATAACCCATTTGCATTTGCTAAGGTACTCACAATTCTAAAAATCTTAAATACTTCACTTCATTTAGTTATTTATATAGGTAGTCAAGGTTCTGAAGGATAAATAATCTGAATATAGAAATAACTGAAACTCGTCCAGAATTTTTTTTAGTATCACAACGAATAATAAATCTTACTTAATTATAGCCTCTTTGCATCTGTTATTTATTTTTGTAAGGGTTATATATAAAGAATAAATCTTTATATATACTATTTGTATATCAAATTAGTATCAAATGTAGGAGCCTTTAAAAAAAAAATACTTCTCGTTAATCCATACACATTCCCTCAGACTCACTTTTTATAGCTTCAAATGTTTATTCCAGTCACGGAGGCAATGCGCACTATCTTCTAAGCCTCTGAGCATTGGCTTTAAACCAGATAAATAAATTTGTCATAACGTTTTAACATGCACATTTGTATGCTTGAATAAATAAAAGATAAATGGGATTCTCTAAGAATGTTCTATTATTCTTCAAAAAAGATATATGTTTGTATTTCTGAAAAGTTTAAAAAGGAATCATTACGGTTTTTTTAAATCAAATACGGTGTTAATAAAAAAATAAACTGAAATACAACTACACAAAATACAAATCTTGATAATCATTTGATTTTTCACTTTTTAGTACCTTATAAGCATTCTTACACATACTTTTTTTAAATAAAACACCCATCATAAATCTAGTTATCTATAAACTTTTTGAATTCAGCATTTGCATTTTTCAAACCATTTCATTTTTCATCAATGAGGTGTGTATATTAAAACAAATTATACATACGAATAGAAAAAATATACTTTATTCTCAGCATTACATTTCACAAATGGACACGAGCTTTCATTTTAGAAAATGAACAAATTAAGATGGATCTTTTAAACAACAACACCTTTTGTACAGATAGGTATCATATCTGAATATATACTGTATGCTAGAATATCTTAATATAGGTAATTATTAAAAAAGTAAAATGATCTAAAAAATGTATTTTTGCTACCATAAATTTTATTCAATAACGCGCCATATTTCCATAAATCTATTACAATATTACAATTTTAATAAAACACTTAAATTTAACCCAACAATCTCCTTCGGATCTATTCATTTATGATGATCAATGGAGCTGTTTCACCTCAAGGGAGGCAAATTTGATGCTAACATAATGAAGATATTATATATAAAAATAGAATAAACATACAACAAAGGGATTATATATGTGTATATATATAAATGTGTTATATATATACACCATAGGGTTGTTCTTATTTTTCAAATGTTTGAAATGTTAGCCATTGAGTGGATTTTCTGTTTCTTGGTGATAAAGAAGACGACATACAAAGTTTGAACAAAATCGGTCAACATTACGAGGTCGCGCAAGAGGTCAAAGTTTTAAAAATTTAGTAAAATATAGTTTCCCGCCATTTCTTCAAAATGGTGGACGTTACAGACTTCAATAATAATTATTAATTTAAAGGAAATCTAATTTACTACCAGACGTATGTTTGATGTTTTTTAATAAAACAAAGTTTTCAGTAAAAACAAAGCAAGAAAGGAGTGAGTATTGTTAGCTTATTTCATAGCTTTTTTGTATCAATTAACTTCACTCGCCTGTAGAAGATGACTTGTTCGCTTCAGAGTAAAATAGTACTTTTAAGTTTAGTAAAACTTTAGATGATAAATCCAAAAATGACCTTGGTTGCATTCTATCAGTTCAGAATTCAGTACAATCTGAGTTTACATCATATGATTCAGAGCCTGTATTGACCTATAAGAAATCGATTATGAAAAAAATAATAATAATTGTTTCTTAGATTTGCGTCAAGGTATCCTCTCAAAATTTTACTTTGTCTCTGACGCATACATAATCCATTATATGCGTCATTTTGTACGCAAAATAGGCTTTTTTAAAGGTACATATAACTCTCTACTTATTAAACTCACATGATTTAGTATACCAAATATTAAAGCTGGTTAACCAAGCTTTCATTTGATATGTTTGGTGTTCTAAAAATCGCCATACTTTAAGAGATATAAGCAAATACGTACTGTCCCCCAAAAATTGATCTTTTGATATGAGAATATACGATTACCATTTGGTAACGCCAGTTAGTGTTGCCTGGATAGCAAGAAAAAAAGAAGGGAGAGAAGGGAGGAAAAATACCCCCTCCCTTCTCTTTCTCTTTCTATCCAGGTAACACTAACACTATTACCAGATGGTAATCGTATATTCTCATATCAAAAGACAATTTTTGGGGGACAGTACGTATTTGCTTATATCTCTTAAAGTATAGCGATTTTTAGAACACCAACATATCAAATGAAAGCTTGGTTAACCAGCTTTAATATTTTGGTATACTAAATCATGTGAGTTTAATAAGTAGAGAGTTATATGTACATTAAAAAAAGCCTATTTTGCGTACAAAATGACGCATATAATGGATTATGTATGCGTCAGAGACAAAGTAAAATTTTGAGAGGATACCTTGACGCAAATCTAAGAAACAAATTATTATTTATTTTTTTCATAATCGATTTCTTATAGGTCAATACAGGCTCTGAATCATATGATGTAAACTCAGATTGTACTGAATTCTGAACTGATAGAATGCAACCAAGGTCATTTTTGGATTTATCATCTAAAGTTTTACTAAACTTAAAAGTACTATTTTACTCTGAAGCGAACAAGTCATCTTCTACAGGCGAGTGAAGTTAATTGATACAAAAAAGCTATGAAATAAGCTAACAATACTCACTCCCTTTCTTGCTTTGTTTTTACTGAAAACTTTGTTTTATTAAAAAATCAAACATACGTCTGGTAGTAAATTAGATTTCCTTTAAATTAATAATTATTATTGAAGTCTGTAACGTCCACCATTTTGAAGAAATTGCGGAAACTATATTTTTACTAAATTTTTAAAACTTTGACCTCTTTGCGCGACCTCGTAATGTTGACCGATTTTGTTCAAACTTTGTATGTCGTCTTCTTTTATCACCAAGAAACAGAAAATCCACTCAATGGCTAACATTTCAAACATTTGAAAAATAAGAACAACCCTAATATATATATACATATTTATATATATATGTATATATATACCTATATATATATATATTATATACAGGCTTGTGAGCTTTCAGCTTTTTTTGCGTTCAGCGTTCAAAAAATAATAGCGTTCCGTTCAATGTTTTTGCGTTCAGCGTTCCGTTAGCGTTCAGCGTTCAAATATTAAAAAATAACAATGTGTAATTTGAAAAATGGAAGTACTATTTAGGGGTTTTATAATAAAAATGAGCCCGAACCGACTTTCAAATGATATAAATTTGTTGACTGGATCTAACTCAGGGGTCCCAACCTGGGTCCGCAGAACGTCTATATTCACTACATAAGAGGGTCGCCAGACTGGAGATTTTTCTATAGGGGGTCGCAAAGAAAAAAGGTTGGGAACCCCTGATCAAACCCCAACTTGTATAAATTTTTTCCTGACCCGTAACAAATAATCATTATATTAATAGTTTTCCATGTATAAAGACAGGCTTGTGAGCGATCAGGAAAAAAATAGCGATCCGATCAAAAATAGCGATCAGAAATTCTTTGCGATATAGCGATATAACGATCAGGGATTTTTCCGATCAGCGATCCGATCAATTTAATTGCGATCAACAAAAAATTAGCTATGTAATACTAATTCTCAGTGGTTTCTGCGATAACTTATTTTCAACTTGCGATAACGATAAAACGATAACTTTTTTCTCAACTTGCGATTAACGATAAAAAAATTCAAAACCAACTTGCGGTAAGCGATAAACGATAACGATAAGAATCTCCAAAAAAAAGTGATGACGTTTTTTGTAGAAAAGAATCTCCAAAAAAAGTGATGACGTTTTTTTTTTAAGAATCTCCAAAAGAAAAAATATTTTTTCTTTTTTAGTTATTTTATACAAACTGATCGGATCGCTATTTTTTAGTGATTTTCTTACGATAAAAAGATATAAAGATCAGGACCTTTTGCGATACTGCGATCAGCGATCAAATATCGCTATATCGCTATTGATCGCCGATCAGAAAAACTCCGATCAACAAGCCTGATAAAAGACAAACACGCCAGTCAGCATGAAACTTAACTATTTTCAATCTTATTAAAAACAACTTCAGATCATATGTATTGAAAAACTGTCGCGATGACCAGACTCGCTTATTTTCGAATAACGGAGTCCCAGTTCGATATTAAGAATCTGCAAAATAGTATTTTAAACTTTCGATCTATGAGTAACTGGATCCCTACTTTCTTCCGTAATGGATACATTACATTTTAAATTATAATCATATTTAAGGTGTAATAAATCAAGACAAATACGAGATCAAAGCTAAATAATACAAATTAATATTATAAAACAAAATTATATGAATGCATCTTATTTTAGAGAGATGTATTTTTTAATCATCTTTACAATACACATCTAATATTATATAAACACGAATCAACCATTTTCTACATTAAATTGAAGTTAATATCGTCTTCGTCATTAGAAAATAACTTAATCTCAATATCAATTATTAACATTAAATTTATGCAAGGAACAAAACAAAACGCAAAATATTAACTGCAACTGTTGTAAGGGTAATTTTTTGTCTGATCAATGGCGTCAAATTATCTTTTTTTAAAGCAACAACAACAAGTTTCTAGGTCGCTTGGCCTATGGGAATGTGCAAAGAATTGATCTTACATTCCTCAGAGTACTTTGGTTGAGACATTCCCGACCATCATGCGCCTTAAAAATCTACATATCTGCTATATCCAGGAGAAGCCAAAATAATAAACTATCATCTATAGTCATCTAACATCCATATACAATTGTGACGTGCGAATATAAAATGTTTACCAAACTATGCTAATTCCTAACCTTGTAAATATATATTTTTGTTTGCTCGTAAACTGTCATTTATTCTCCATGACGAAATGAAAAAAAGCTGACGAAATTAATACTGTCCTCGTATCCGATTCCTAAGATTTTAACTCTCGAGCCCTCCTATCCGAGTTCTATTATTTAAGTTATCGAGTCCACGAATCCGAGTCCATCAAAATGAGCAAATCCATGATTCCGAGTCCACAGCCCAGATGAATATCCCGTAGTCAGACTTAATCTCAACTTATTTCAACAATAGTTTCATACCTAAATACTAAATAAGTTGTTTATTTTGTAATAAGAATGAATGATTAAAAAGGTCATTCAATTGTGTGTAAATTTTTGTCACTTGGGGTAAAATTTAAAAAAAAGTGCTTTACTATTCTATAGAGAGTTCTGGGAGAGTAGTTTATAAGTTCTTCTTTAATATTTCATCCCCTTGTTTATATCCCAGAAAAAAATACTTAATCAAAATTACATTGAAATGTTTGGAAAAATTGAACGCTCAACGCTGAACGCAAAACTATTTTTTTTGTGTTCAACGTTCAGCGTTAAAAAAAAAGTTGCATTCCGTTCAGCGTTCCGTTCAATTTGCGTTCCGTTCACAAGCCTGATATATATATATATATTACGATGATTCTTATTTCGAGTATTTCGGATTTGAACGTTGCGCTCCCCCTAGAGTTGTATCTTATTGCATAGAGATCATCTTGTGAAAGTTTGAACAAAATCAAATAATGGGAGGTGTCTCCTCAAGGGACCAAAAGTTATGTAGTAAACTTATGTAGTATTTTTTTTTTCTTCGCCATTTAATCACATTTAATTTCTGCATTTTTAATGCTACTTTTGAATATTTTGAAATAGTAATTTTTGTAGTATTTTCCATAAAAACTACTATTTCCATACTTTAATTTTGGATATACATAAAACTTAAAACCAATTTAAAATTATTCCAATTATACCTTCATTTTGCACAAAATTGTTTGAAAATAGCATTTATATTGAGGACATTAGAGGCGATTGAATGGCGAAAAAAAAATACTACATAAGTTTTTAAATAACATTTGGGTTCGTTGAGGAGACACTTCCATTGTTCGATTTCGCTCAAACTTTCACAAGATGATCTTAATGCACTAAGGTCAAATCCTAGGGGGAGCGCAACTCTCAAATCCGAATACGTGAAATAAGAATCACCTTATATATATATATATATATATATATATATATATATATATATATATATATATATATATATATATATATATATATATATATATACAGAGTGGCTAGGCAAAAATGTCCGGTTGATAAGTTTGTTTCTTGTGCGCAGAGCGTACGTAAAAATTCAAAACAAGTAAATCAGCTACGCTTTTGAAACAAATATCTACAATTTATAACTATAAAAATATCTCTCAGACCAGAAATGAGTGTTCAGCAAGCGAAAAGACAACGGATTCACGATTTGCTTGACGCACAAATAAATCAAGTCGATATTGCCCGGATCGTTGGCGTTGATATCCGTACTGTCCGTCGTATCCAGCAAGCCAAAAATGATGGTAAAGGCTTCAACAGAGCTCCGGGATCTGGTGGCCATAACAAAAAGCGGACAAACGACTTTCTCAATTAAGTTAAGGCCAAAGTTGAATCAGACCCCACCATCAGCCTAAACCGTCTCTCAAAAGAGTTCAACGTGTCCAGGCGCACAATCCAGCTGGCTGCCAAGGAAGATTTGGGCTTGCAATCATTCGTTCGGACCCACAGACAGCTATTGACAGCAGCAGCGATGGAGAAGAGGCTCGATAGGTGCAAGATCATCCTAAATTGGTTGAAAAAGAACCCGTGTCTCATCAAAATATTTTCAGACGAAAAGATCTTCACGGTGGACCAAGTTTACAATCGCAGAAATGATCGATGGCTTGCTAAGCAACGTGAGGATGTCCAAGGAGTCTTCAGGACCAAGAATCCCCAGCAAGTGATGGTCCTTGGTGTATTCAGGTCCGACGGAAAGAAGATGCCTCCATTCTTCTTTCGGCCGGACGAGAAGATCGACACCGAGGCCTACTACAAAGTCCTGAGGTATACTGTTCTGCCATGGTTAAATAAAAACTACCCCACCGGAAACTATGTGTGGCTGCAGGATGGTGCACCATCTCATATGGCAGCTAAGAACCAAAAGTTCTGCAAGAACAATATGGCCCATTTCTGGCCGAAGAACTTCTGGCCACCGTCATCCCCGGATCTAACTCCGCTGGATTTTTTCTGGTGGGGCACAATTGAGAGCAAGACCAACCGGACCCCTCACCTCAATCTTGACTCTCTGAAGGCCACCATCATCAAGGAGTGGGACAACTACCCTGAGAAGCACATTATAAATGCCTGCAAACGCTTCCGGCCCCGCCTCGAAGCCGTCGTGAAGGCCAATGGAGACCATATTGAATAATTTAGATCCTTTTATATACTACTTAAAGCCAAATAAATTTCAGTTCCATAGAAGCAACCAATTAAAAGTTAATTAAGTTCACAAAATCAAAATATCAAACCGGACATTTTTGCCTAGCCACTCTGTATATATATATATATATATATATATATATATATATATATATATATATATATATATAATATATATATATATATATATATATATATATATATATATATATATCAGGAAAAGACTGGGACACCTCTTTTCGCTGGGACCCGGGCCGGGCCGGGATTTACATTTTTCAAGCCGGGACGAAACGATATATATATATAATATTATTTGATGCTTCCATTATAAATTCTTCATAGGCAAGAGGAATATTTTGTGTACCTGTATCAATGACAAAAGAAGGAAACATGATTTTTTTCATGAAAGCTTTTAATACTGAACAGATATGTCTGATAAAAGCTTATGCAGAAGCAATGCATACCTAGTCCTTTGTCCCTTTGATAGATCAATAGGTAGGAATCCTCCCCCACCCCCACCTGTCTGGATAATAAAAAATAAAGGAAAGACACCTATATGGATTCTGCCTCAACCAACAACAATAACAACAGAAAAATATTTCAATATATATAATTACAGTAGAGTGCATAACAAAAAAAATCCACAAAACATATGAAGAGATATTTATCAAATAAATTATTCATAACAACTATCTTAAGGTCCACCTGCGTAATCTAGCCTCTATATATATTTTTAATCAATACGTTTGCTTCTCCTTTGCTGTTCCTACTCTTCAACAGCCGAAGTCGCTGTGTGAATTTATAATTTGAATAAATATTTTAGTTTAAAATTTATATTTTGGCAAAATGGTACTAAAAATATCTTCAAACTTATCAAACCATCTAAATAAAAAGCTTTGGTCAGGAGTTGAGTAATATTGTTTTTGTTTGTTTGTTTGAAGGTAGGATTACAGAGTATTAATTTAAGTGGAATCATGGATCCAAGACGTAGTCGGATACATGAGTATCAAAGCTCATACCATATAAAATACAATCACTTTAACCATGTTGTTTTCTCATTCTGTCTGGGTTAGAGACCAAACATGTAAACAATATTTCATTTTTTATAAATTGTTGGAATCTAATTTTGCTTTCAAGGTTAAAACATTTTTAAACCATCATTCAAGACAAAAGAAACCGTAGTCAGCAAAAAGTGATAAATGGCTCTTTACTATGTTGACAAATGAAATATTTGCTCATCAATGAATTGTGATATCGCGTGTCATGCGTACTCGAGGGGCACGCCTTTGCATTTTCCGCATTTGCAATTAGCATTGAACCCTTTGCATGAGGGTATTATTGTCAGGCGGCGTTTTCGCCTGGGATTGTACCAAGGAGGGATTTTCTACCTTCGAAGGTTAATTTTTATTTACTCTATCTTAGCCATAAAAGTTTGAGTCGGTTTAACTTGACTTTACGATATTTTTTATTAAAATTGCCTCATTTCATAGTATTTATATCTTTTACTGGAATGAATTTTTGACTTTAAAAAAAAAATATTAGGTCAAATGAAATATTTACGTCTTCTATTGTGGGTAAGAGAATATTTCTATTCAATACCATAACAAGTTATTCCATCTCAAGTGTCAGTCTTCAATGTCATAAATTTGAAATCGTAACAGGACTTCCCCCCCGTTATTAATATTTTTTATCCCTTAAAGTCCACTTATGAAGTTAACTATATTTTCTATTTATGAACAAAAGTGACGTCACTGGTTAGCACGTAATCACAGTTCATCAGAATTGAAATATGTATAAATTAAACGTGTATAACTTTGCAAATTTCGGGTTTTAGACCTTATATCTGGGCCAACTATGTAAGACCAGACAAGCATACAGTTTGTAACCTATCAACTCAAAATCTCTTATTCATCGCATATAGGTTCTAAGCTATTTTCTAAGATTTCATTAAGAAACCCTTTGTAAAGAGAAGCAATACTTGACGACCAATATCGGTTGGATCATCAGCTGCCTGACAGGAAGAAAATGTGCAGTTTTCTGGAAAAAAATTTGTAGGGATGCTTTTGAATTAATGCTAAGATCAAAATAATTTGTATGCTCTTATATCGGCCATACCAAGATGAAGTCAATTTTTTAAATACAAAAGTTCAATTAATTTTATATAAATGCCATAGTCTTAAAGTCTATTTAGATTTTACCCCCTTGTTTCATATGTTTTTGGGGACATGAACATTGATTGGAAAATGGTGTTTGTTGAAAAATTTGGGGTTAAAATAATTGTTTGTTATGTAGGTCTCTCAATATGAAATAAAGTTGTATGTACTTTGTGTACAAAAAAAAGATAACCTTTTACTCAAGAGTTTTATTTTATTGTACTGTGTACACTTAGGATTGTCTCCCTTTGACTCGGAATATTTTTTTTAATAAAAGAAAAAAGGAAACCCATTTATGCATCGGCAAAACTCACTGTAGCAGGTTTTATGGTCATTGACGTTTTTTCTATGACTTTGAGGCTTTACTGGACTTCAAAGCAGCTGGTATGTTAAAATTTATCGAAGGTCTTTATATTTTTCAAATGGTTAGCCAAGTTTTTGCACTGGTATCAAAGTTCCATAATCACTATGACTAACGCAAAGACAGTGGGTATATTATTACTTATTGAGAAGGGGTCGGGAGTTTTTAATATAGCTTTAAAGTAAAGTAGCGCATCGTGGCAGGTAGTTTGGAAATATTTTCATTGAGTCTCTTTTTTCTTTTTGTCCAGCAGATGTCGCTTTGCGATTTAAAAAATATGACGTCATATTGTTTTTTTTCGATCTCATTCACCACATCTATTTAAATAATTGCATTCAATACTAATATTTTTTAACTTATTTTCACAACGATAATTAATATTTCAGTGTATTAGGCGACTGTATTAGAACACATATGACTTTACTTCAATGTTCTACATATAATCTAGGAGGCGAGGTTTCATGTAGAGTATCGAGCGCAGAGTTCCGCAGAGCAATAAAAATTATAGAAATGACAATGCTATTGAAACAATTGTTTAAGTCTACGTCACTAATACGTCACAAGGGTACTCGATATATCCCAAAATTCCTACGTATTTATTTGCTTAGCTTCATCAACATCAACGCCTCTAGTGGATAAATAAAACGAAAGGAAGCCAAGAAATAATCAAAAATAAGAACAAAAAAGCTCTAGATGCGCCACTTTCATTTAAAGCTTTAGCTTAAGAAAAAGGGTTCAATGCAGGAGCGCTAACTGCAAATACGGAAAATGCAAAGGCGTGCCCGTCGAGTACGCCTAGAACCGTGATATCGCATCAAGTTATGACGAGTTATTATTTTTATTTTAATGGAATCAGTGCCTTAGAGTAGGAGAGTCTGGACGAAAGACTGATGAGTCATAACATAAGCTGACAAAACCCCATAACAAACAATTTTCATTTCCTAAATTAATAGGTGTTTGGATTTATATAAATCAAAGGGGATATATTTTAATGTAAAAAGATGTCTATTAAGTTGAATTTGCTATGAATTGCATTATTTTTATGATTTTGCGATTATTTTTGGCAGAAATAGGAATTCTATGTTGAATATCAATATTATTGCATTTCTAATTCTATTCGTAATGTGGGCAGCCCTTCGTCAATCACGAAACCTTTTTATTTTTATATCTCTAGGATCAATAATCCAAATAGGTTTCTTGTAATACTTTACCTAGAAAAAGAGTAAGAATAAGAGCAACCAATGAATACTAAAACAACAAGGAAAAGAAGGCTCGCGAGGAAAATACGATGAGGGATCTAAAAAGGAGAATACGTGTACATTCTCCCCTTTCATTATTTATTTCATAACAAATTATGATTTTGAGAACAAAATACATATTTTTACTACTTACAAATTTTATGGACATATATTAAATAAACATAGTTACATTTAAAACATTCTGCAAATTATAATAACATACATACATTTTGTTTATTCTCCTTTAAGTTTGTTCAATCTATTAGAATTATTTGACATATTTTGACTGTTTGTTTTTCTTTTGTTTTGTGAATTTTATCATTGATTTCCAAAATATAATTTTTGAACATACAATTAAAAAATTTAGCAGCGATTTGTGGAATAAATTTTTCATAGGAATGGTCTTCTTTGCATTCTGCTAAAATAATTTCCAAAGCGTAAGTATCATTTTCCAAAAGTTTAATAAACGAAAGAACAAAAATATTTTTTGAAGAAGGGGAAGAAATCACTCTTTGAAGATACTTTTTGAAATTTGAATTTCTGAAAAAAATGCATAAACAAAGGAACACGTTAAAAAAAGAACATCAGAAGGACGAGTTAGCCCACCTCGATTAATTTGATCTAAAAGCTTACTTTCATCATCAATATTTTTTAAGGAGAATAATTTTACATCGAATTTTTATTTAAAGCTGTCAATAAATTGTGGCAAGAATGACAGGCTATAGTTTTACATAAGGAATGCGCGATATAACCAGAACAAAAGTAAACTATAGATACGTCATCAATATATTTAAATGAATATTTAAAAGTAAAATGTTTTAAATTGGAAAATATATTTAACGAACAAGACTTAATCTTTTCATTTGTTGAATTTATATCCTCAGAAAAATGATATTCCAGATCTTTCAGTGAAATTTTGCCTAAACTTATGATGTTCTTCATTCGAAGGTATTTTTCTGAATCCAAATATTGGCGCACGCTTAATTCAATGTTCGTCCCACATCTTCTCGTTTTGTACAATATGTTTCGTCAAAAATTATACTAATATTTGTATCCCTATTTTGACTTAGAGCCTTGAAGCGAGCCTTTAGGTAAGTTATTGTAGAGTCAGCCAATCCAGTTTCTAAATTCAAAGATGAAGAAAGTTCTGTAAGGCGACGTATTGTAGGTAATGTGAGAACTTCTTTACGTAGATCTCTATAAAGACTCGTTGAGAAACCTTTCCAGGACATACCGGGTGGCGAACCAAATTTTTCAGTAAACTGTTAAGGAAAACAATATCGATGATATATTCTGAACTAATGAAAAGATTCAAAAAATTCAAAAAAACACGATGAAGAGTGTACACATAGGCGTGATTTCATTCAATGTGACCTCCGTTGTTGGCAATGACGGCCTCGACACGACGTCGGACGCTGGCGCAGCTCTTCTTTATATACTCCTCGGGCAAGTTGTCCCAGGCCTCGACAATGGCTTGCTGTAGCGACGTCAAATTTGCATGAGATGTCTTGCAGGCATGACTCTCCAAGACGATCCAAACAGAAAAGTCGAGTGGGTTTAAATCCGGACTCGAACTTGGCCACGTGTCGGCGGGCCAGAAATCGGCCATGTTGGCACGACATAAATCCTGGACTTTCTTGGAGGTGTGGCACGGTGCGCCATCCTGGGTCCATGTGTAGTTGCCGGAGGGGTATGTCGACTTGAGCCAAGGCAGCACAGTGTATCTCAGGACCTTGTAGTAGGCGGCAGTGTCGACTTTCTCTCCGGGCAAGAAAAAGTAGGGCGGTATCTTCTGCCCGTCGCTCGCCACGACACCCAGGCTCATTGTTTGATGTTGATGTTTTGTTCGATAGTGACCCTCAACCTGATTTATTGATGTGGCAAGGTATCGGTCGTTTCGACGGTTGACAACGGCGTCCAAAGTGAAGATCTTCTTATCGGAGAAAATTTTCACTTTGCCGCCAGATGACTTGTAGTACTGGAGAACTTTTTTGCATCGTTCGAATCGTCTTGCCTTCATTTTGACGGTGAGGAGATGTTTTGGGGTCCGGGCAAAAGATTTCATGCCAAGATCGCCATGGACGGCGATCTGGATGGTCTTGTGGTGGACATTAAGCTCCCTGTCCATGCTCCTCATTGAGGTTGTTGGATCATTCTCAATTCGGGTCTTGATGTCGTCCAGGAGGTCCGAATCTCGTTTTGTTGTGGCTACCACTTCCTGCTGCACGTGAAGTGCCCTGACTTGTTTCGATGGCCTTCTTCACGTTGTAGGCGGTGCGCTCGGTCACTCCAATGGTCTCGGCAGCCTTCTTCGGGTGAACTCCAGCGCGGAGGAGAACGGACAACGTTTCTCTTTTCGACTCTTGCTTCCACATTGCTGCAATTATCAAGATTTTTTCCACAAAAGTTGTTGGTATTTGTCTAAGCTTTAAGCTGAACCCTTGAAACCGGTTTAAACTGAATAGCAGCGGCGCAATTTGAACTTACATTTTACTGAAAAATTTGGTTCGCCACCCTGTAGATAAAGCGTACAAGCAGGATTGTATCTCTGTTGTTTGGACATTTAAACAACAAGGATAATTGTTCACTCAAAAAGTTTAATTTCTTCTCTTTTGCTTCGTCCAAATGGGGCAAGTGTAGTAGTAGCTCTTTGCTCCTGCTCTCAACCCAAACTCCCAATCATATTATCTTTGTTTCCTCCCCCTGCTCCTCAACTCTAACCCTCTTCTTCCCTTATGTACATCTCTTTACTCTTTACTCTTGCTCAAGCAAGACTCTTTTGTGTACATCTCTGTTTGAGTATTTAAGCCCTTGCTCCCTCCATTCTGTATGTCAGTCACAAGAAGAACATCCCAATCTCTGTCAAACTATATGGTCGTCATTTGGTGAATAAACGAATCTCTTTTACTGAATAACTCGCTGTCTCGCGGATACGTTATTTCAGCTCCCCATTCGGTACATACTCGTACATGGCGCAGTCTACGAACACCATTGACACCTAGACGGACGGAGATTGGCGATCAACGACAGCGTCTACAGGCTGGCCCCCAGGTGCACCACCAACAAGAAGTTCCCCGTGCTGTTCTACACCGACCTCTGTGACAAGATCGTCTCCCAGGACCTCAACTGACACCATGCCGAACACCAGAAGCGAAGGTGCCATGAAGGAGGAGGACCAAACCCCTACAGATCCGGTTCAGCTCATGATGGCCATGATGAAGGAGATGAAGGAGGAGGCCAAGAAAAGAGAAGATCAGCTGATGCGACAGCTGCAGGAGCAGGCACAGGACTTCGCGGCGGCTCTACAGACAAACAGAGGCAACGCTGGTGGATCCACAAAGTCGAAGAAGATGGACGTGCCGGTGCTGAAGTGCCCGGAGGACATCAACTTAGCCGATTTCCGCGATTGGCAGCAACGGTTCGCCGACTACACGGAAGTAAAGAAGATTATGGAAGAATGCACCCTGAGCGGTCGTCAGTCGCTACTGCGTTCCGGATTGGATCCTGCTTGGACCAAGCTCTGGTCAACGGGCATCCTGGAGATCGACGACAGAAAGGATGACATCAACGACATCATCAAGAAGATCCTCCACTACATCCGAGAACATCGCAACCCTCTTTTAGACAGGAAGGAATTCCTGGAGAGGAATCAGCACGCTGGTGAGAGCATCGACGTGTACTACTCCGCCCTGAAGTCCATTGATGAAAGCTGCGGGTATGACGTCAATCCCACGTGCAAGGTTTGTGACGATGCTTGCGGACACGGAGATGAACTACAGCAGGAACGCCTTCGGGATCGCCTCATCTGTGGTTTGAAGGACCAGGCCATCCAGCAGAAGGTGCTCGCCATCCCTTTTAAGGACCTCACACTGAAGAAGGCACTGGAAGTGTGCAGGGTGGAGGCAGCATCGAAGGAGACCCAAGCGTCCCTGAACAAGTCCGAGAGGCAAGTCAATCGTCTCAAAGAGAGGTCTTCCTACAAGAAGGGCAAGATCGACAACAACCCCCTGAGCAAGTCAGCTCAGAAGGTGGATGAGAGGTGTTCCAACTGCGGTCGGAAGAAGCATCAGAAGCCTGACCAATGCTGGGCGAGAAACAAGGACTGCAACAACTGTGGTAAGACAGGACATCTTAAGCATATGTGCAGGTCTGAGCCCAAGAAGGAGGTCAACCGGATGACGATCGGACAAGTCAAGACGTCAGATGACCTCGTCAAGATCACCGCCAAGATCGGCAACGCGGACCACCAAGAAGTCGAGTTGCTGCCGGACACCGGTGCTGAGTGCAACGTGATCACCGCGGATTGCCTGAAAAAGGTTGGGACCAAGGTTAAGGACCTCAGGAAGGACAAGGCGGAGCTGTGCGGACCGGACCAAGGCAGACTGAAGTCCTTGGGCAAGGTGACAGCGACTCTGGAGAGAGAAGGAATGAAGTACAAGACGGAGCTTCACGTGCTGGAGAAGGGCACTGGACCGATACTGAGCAAGGTCGGATGTACAGCGCTAGGACTCATCCCGACGGGTTGGCCTCACGTGGTGAACAAGCTTTCACTGAGCAGCCCTGATGAAGGTAATGGCATGGACATGCTGCTCAAGAGCCAGTCAGCCGCATCGATCCGTGAGCAACTGTTCCAAGAGTTTCCAGAGGTCTTTCCACCAGATGATGAAGTCCTACCTCTGAAACCAATGAATGATCCGCCCATGAAGATCGAGTTACTCAAAGGTACAAACCAGATAAGAAGGTACAGATGTAACACGATTCCTTTACACG
Organism: Caligus rogercresseyi; assembly: GCA_013387185.1. Lineage (NCBI taxonomy): Eukaryota > Metazoa > Arthropoda > Copepoda > Siphonostomatoida > Caligidae > Caligus > Caligus rogercresseyi. The sequence continues at coordinate 5,731,650 of CP045905.1, read as the reverse complement.
CGTTCTCTCTGTATCCTGTTTCCGAACCCACGGAGGATGATCTGGAGGGGGATGAGGAGATGGAGAAGTCCGTGAAGCTCACCCTCAACGCGGTTTCTCTCCAGGATCCCAAGCTGGAAGAAGTCAGGCTGAAGACCGAGACGGAACCGGTGCTGCTGAAGCAGAAGGAAGTGATCGTCGACGGGTTCCCAGAGCACAAGGCAAACCTGGACACCGAGCTCCGGGACTACTGGGGGATCCGTGACAAGCTTTCCATCGTTGACGGTCTCATCATTTACGGCTCCAACAGGATTGTCATCCCGACATCGCTGCGAAGACAAGTCCTAGATGAACTGCATGCCGCACACCAGGGAAGGGAGCGTATGCTGCAGCTGGCAAGACAGAGCGTGCATTGGCCAAGAATCCACGAGGATCTCTCCAACCTCAGTAAGGGCTGTGACGATTGTGCGACCCACAAAGCGAGTCAAGCCAAGGAGCCGCTGGTACAAGATGAGCAGCCAAGCCGGCCTGGAGAAGCTGTGGCAGCTGACTTGTTTTTGTATGAAGGGCGTGAGTACCTCATCATCACGGACAAGTACAGTGGCTGGCCAGAAGTCTACGATTGTGGAAAGAGCGGCGTCAACACCAAGGACGTGGAGAAAGCCATAGCCCGTTGGATGGCTGCCTTGGGTGTGCCCGTTCGCCTCACCACTGAGGAGGTCCACAGTTCAAGGGTGAAGCGTTCAAGGAGTTCTGCCGCCGGTGGGGCATCCTGCATGATCCTTCATCGCCCTATCTTCACATCGCCAATGGTTATGCTGAGGCAGCGGTCAAGTCGATGAAGAGCCTGGTCAAGAAGGTTAGTCCTGATGTCCGGTCTTCCAAGTTTTTCAAAGCCCTCCTCACCTACCGCAACACACCTCGGAGTGACGGGCTGAGCCCTGCTGAGAGATTATACGGTCGCCCAGCCAGGACGTTTCTACCTGCTCATCCGGTGGTCTACAACCGCACCGACCGGGACCGCGTCATCAAGGCCGACAGGAAAGCAGTATCCTTTCGCGCCATAGTCAAAGCTGCTTACGACGTCGGATCCAAGGAGCTGTCGGAGCTCAAGGTCGGAGACATCGTCCGAGTTCAGCATGGACTCACCAAGAAATGGAATCTTATCGCCGAGATTCTGGAAATCAGGCCGTGTGGTCACAGCTATCTGGTCAAGACAGAGTCTGGTCGTCTCTACGGGAGGAACCGCCGCTACCTGAAGCTGTACGCGCCGCCGATTGGAGTTGCCAAGGACATCCCGGAAAGTCAAGAGGAAGTCAAGCAGCCAAGGAGAAGCAAGAGACAGAAGAAAGCCCTTGTAAGATTTCAGCCGTGATGAAAATGCTTTTCCCAGGCTCCCCAGGGGGGGCATGTAGTAGTAGCTCTTTGCTCCTGCTCTCAACCCAAACTCCCAATTATATTATCTTTGTTTCCTCCCCCTGCTCCTCAAACTCTAATCCTCTTCTTCCCTTATGTACATCTCTTTACTCTTTACTCTTGCTCAAGCAAGACTCTTTTGTGTACATCTCTGTTTGAGTATTTAAGCCCTTGCTCCCTCCATTCTGTATGTCAGTCACAAGAAGAACATCCCAATCTACTGTCAAACTATATGGTCGTCATTTGGTGAATAAACGAATCTCTTTTACTGAATAACTCGCTGTCTCGCGGATACGTTATTTCAGCTCCCCATTTCGGTACATACTCGTACTCGTTATTTGTCAAATGATTTAATGCTGTGTTTAATTCATTTTCCAAGCTAAATAGTTGATTGGTGGAAGAGTTTGATGTCAATGAATTTAAGAAGGCCAAAATATTAAGAAGGGTGTCACATTTTGTAATATGATTGTTCTTGGTGATATGTTCGAGATGATTAAAAGATAGATCTCTATCTTTCACCCTGAAAAATACAACATAGCAGGGAATAAAGTCATCGTAGTTGTATGAATCAGTATTAATAAGAAAATACTGAGGAATAGTCAAGTTTTGATAAATGAAAAACAATATATAAACTACAGGCATATATACACTCAGAGAGTGCAAACCTCCGCCGTCATGAGCCTTCCGAGGCGGATTTTTCACGACTGGGGAGGCGTAGAGAGACGGGGAGGGTTCCCTTAGACGGAAATTTCGAGAGGAAGACGCTCCCGGCACCCAATTTCACAGCACATCGACATCTATTGGCAGAGTAGGCTAACTTGAAAAATTTAGTAGTATTTAGCTCATTTGGCGCCTTAATTCGGCACTCAGAGATGCCAAAATTTAATCACTTCTTTCTTTTGGCACTTCCAACGACTCCACAAAATTTCATCCAAATCCGTTCAGTACTTTTTGAGTTATCCTGCTGACAAACCAACAAACCAACAAACTAACAAACCAACAAACCAACAAACGCCAGTGAAAACAATACCTCCTTCGGCGGAGGTAATAAAGAAGGTTAAGGAATGAAGTTTGGCTTACCGTATATGGATTGCCATTTCTTCATTCATCTTTAGACTGAAGTCTATTGACGGTCCTCCATGATTAAAGTTCATCTTGAAGAACACCAGCTCTTTATCTTTTTCATCATAATGTTCTTGAACGCCGCTCGGAAGGCAAGTCCTATCCATTTTAATTTGAAGCTCTTCGAGTGTTAAAAATGAGTTGGCCTCTTCAAAAGTCTTAATCTTTTTAAAATTCGCTCGTTTTCATTAAGGAGTCGTGAGGAGGAGGTTGAGGTGGAGGAACGCTTTGGAGGAGGCTTTTTTGAATAGTAGTGAGGAAGATTTGGTAAATTGGAAGGGACAGCATCTTTTTTTAATATCTTAAGTCAAAGAGTTTTTCCAGATCTGTCTGAACGTGATGGATTAGAGTCAGTAGACTCTGGATTATAATCGGAGGGCATGAAATGTACGTCACACAACGCAGAATGTCTTGAAGGTATCTATTTTTTTCGCGGAACAGCCTTTGTCCACAGTTGGCGTAGGGACTCATCCTTGGGGAACATATGAAACCGTCTCTTTTTCCCCTCATTGCCCTTTGGTTTGTAGCCACTCTTGCAACCCGGAGCAACACAAACCTTCCCCATTGTCGTCTAGTTTGAAGATAAATAGGTAGTTCTAAAACGATTCCTCTACACACTTCCACTACTTCATTCACGCGGCAAATAAATAAATTAGTCGATCCCACTTTGTATTTGTGTTTTGAAAGGTTGCACGACTTTACCATTCCTGATTGTTCTAGTATTCATTGGAGCAACAAATGATATTTCCGGAGTAAAAAACAAACATTGGAAGCATCCCACATACTGCCATCGGAGAAACATCGTACATCGCACAATTCAAGAGTAGAATGAGGCTACTGGTAATGGTCTCATTCTACTCTTTAAACTGATTGGACTCCGGAACGATCATTTGTTGCTTTTATTCTAGGTAAAGTATTACAAGAAACCTATTTGGATTATTGATCCTAGAGATATAAAAATAAAAAGGTTTCGTGATTGACGAAGGGCTGCCCACATTACGAATAGAATTAGAAATGCAATAATATTGTTATTCAACATATAAATCCTATTTCTGCTAAAAATAATCGCAAAATCATAAAAATAATGCAATTCATAGCAAATTCAACTTAATAACCATCTTTTTACATTAAAATATATCCCCTTTTTGGTTGCCAACTCTCATGGGAAAAAATAAGGGACACCTCATTTGTGGGCGGCGCGAAAAAATATGAAACGGGGTTCAGGGGGCAATTTCCTGTATTTTGACCAATTTTAGGGCAAATAATGTAAGGGAGACATTTCCACAGTTTCCACAATTTATTTTTAACACAAAACACAACAATTACAAGATAATGGACCACGGGAACACAAAGTGGTTGTGCATTTTTTCTTCATTCTTTATTTCTTAATGTTGCTGCTGCAATCATCTCATTGCTTCTATTTGTATTTCTTTTGGCTTCTTGCAGCAGCTAGAAGCCTTTTATTCTTTAGGGCTGCAGAGTAGAACTCTGAGCAAGGCATGCCATAGTTGAGGCTGACAATGAGCTCTGCCTTGATGAGTGCAGTGGAACATTTGTTCCTCACGTCGGACCATTTAGCATTCATGAGAGAGAAGATCCTCTCCACAAAGCCAGTAGATGAGGGGATGCTGAGTAGAAAAGATGCAACAGCCTGGAGGTTAGGCAGGGCAGCTGCCTGGAGAAGCTGCATCCACCTTTCTGCAGTCTGTTTGTTTTGCGAGTCCTCCTGAGGTGCGGTGAGGTGGGCCAAAAGGCCATTTGCGGTTACACACTCCTCATAGAGGTTGTCCATGGACAGATTTAGCCTGCGAAAACCGAGCAAAAAATGTTATCAGGGGCAAAGGTTGAAGTTTTACATATAGCTAGTGTATATATGTCTAGGCTACTGTAACAGTGCTGAATAAAATCAAAACAATTACACTATATTGTTTTATATTTTTGAATACTATTTTAAAAACATGTGTTGTCTACTTTATTATCCATCTATTTATAGCCATCTCGTCACCACATGACGCAGGATTTCATGTAATTCAACCTCACAGATTTCACAAAACTCTTTCAGGGACTCTCTTCTTTTTGCTGACACTGAAAAGAAACCAAACACCTTCAGCACTATATTTTCCACGTCCACTGAGAGACTGTCAAGGGCTTTTTTCAAGGTGTTGTGGATGATGTGTGCATGGCAATTGCCATGCAGGATTCCATCGTTGGTCTCCCTCAATTTGGTGCAGACAGAGTTGTGCCTGCCATAGGTCACGTTTGCATTGTCTGCACTGAAGGCAGAGATTTGCTCCGGCGATAGACCTAGGTTTTGGAGGCAGCTGAGTAACATCTTCGCAATCCCATCTGCGGACTCATCTGCAGACTCCACAAAATCAATGACCTTGTTGACTATACCAGCACTAGGGGTGAAAAACTGTACGCCTAACGGGAACATCTTTCTATTACCCCTATTAGAGGCATCGGTGTGGAAGGAGAATGGGAGAGGGTTTCCATCATTTTTAAGAACTTTGATGACCTCCTCTACTGCCATGGGGGACAAAACATCTGTCACTACTGCTTCAGACTTTGTCCTCCCACAGGACATCTTCTTAGCGATGGCAGAGTCAGACAGGGTCTTCTGATTTAATTTATGTGCGCAATCAGATGAGTTGTAGCTGAGGCCATGCTTAACAGCATGGTAGACATGTGCTACCTCTGCAGCTGTCACCTGTAAATGAGAAGAGAAATTCCACTGTAGGCCAATAGTTTGTGCATATAACTGCCTGCTCATTAGTTCATCTATATATCTATCTATCTTGTAAGAAATCTATTTTTTTTAATTTCATGGTAATATTATGTATTCTTTATTCATTTGTGTGTTTTCATATAGGCTATTATTTATTTATTTGTTTTCTGTACAATTTTTCAAAATAATATATCATCCATGCAATTATAACCACATTCATTGGATGAGCACCACACACACCAGCTGCGATTGGACGGTCAAATAGGGACTCGCAGGTGAAGTCCCATAACTTTTTCCCCGACATGACAATAAGCAATGTTTTAGCAAGCTGTTATTCATTCGTGCCCGCGTTATATGGGCTTCTGAGCGCAATTCATTGTTAATGCAAAAAATGAATCATGATTGTTCAACGTTTACACGTTGTATAGGCCTATATCGTGACCATGAGATTGTGTGCTGCGCAGGAGATACAACCCAGGCGCGACCAGCGAGCGCTTATCCTTATCAGTTAGAGCCCACGAATGAGGCATTGTGTGTGTGCGTTCTGTAAAGACAAATGGACGATTCGAGGACATACTTTGCAAAGAGCTCTTTTTGATTTTCTCATTCTTTGCCCGTGCTCCGTAAAATAGCCAATCACCCCGTATAAGACTTGCGCACCGCAAGTAGCAAGGATCCACCTCATTACTCTCCTCCCGTCCTCGCCTTATGCCTTGTGCCCTACCCCCGTAGAGAAAAATGATGTCCCGCTATGAGCCAAGGGCAAGGCACAACTTTGGGGGAACTTTTATCGTTCAACATCCCGCTTGCAAATGAAAAAAGTATATTGGTTTGTGCTGTTGCATGACACTACTGCACTAGGTGAGGACGGCCTAGGCTATATCATAGAGGCTTATTGAGATGGACCCAGATTTGTTCATAATGACAGTCGCATCGCCGCTGGTGTGGTGGTGGCTTTTAACACACCAGATGTTTTTTTACATACCTTGTCTGCCTCTGGAGACGCTTGTTGGACGACGAATTGGTCCAGGGTTTGCATTTGTTTTTTGCCCCTCATATTGTTTGCGTGCTCGGCACTAGAGGCATGCTGTTTCAGATCATGCAGCCCGCCATGCGATATTGAAAAGGCCCAGTGACACACGGTACAGTTGGCCTTATAAATGTTTTCAGGCACTTTTCTTACCCATGGATTTTTCTCCTCCCACTCAGCCCTGTATTTCTGCAGCCTTTTCTGTTTTTTTTTTTCGGAGGAGTAGCATTGGGATCAACGGTGGTTTCGACCTGGTCACCCATAGCAAAGCTTATCAGATCATCAAAGCTAATTCTGTTTATTAAAAAGGGGGTGTGTGCATACAGTATGTACAGTAAATGTACAGGATGCTCATTACGTAACTTTGTTTGGTGTTTGCGCTGCAGTGATTTGTTTAAGTTTCCCGCGGATGTCAGTGTGCTGTCTGATCATTGGTCACAAAGTAGAAAAGGGGGGCTGAGAAAAAATAGCATGTTTATCGTAAAATGCCTTCTAGCAGCATATTCATTCATTCCTTTTACATTTTGAAACCTAGTGTTGACTCTCAGGGTAATATGGGACAAATTGTGTCCCGTTACAAATCAATACGGAACCCGTACTTTTGTTTCCAAATACGGGATGATTCCGTATTTCAAGGGACGGTTGGCAACCCTACCCCTTTGATTTATACAAATAATATTAAATTTGCTATTAAATCCAAACACCTATTAATTTATTAAATGATAATTGTTTGTTATGAGTTTTTGTCACCTTATGTTATGACCAGAGATGTATAAAAACAATAAAATTATCCTAACAATATAATTTCTTATCCTTTTCGGCCAAAACAAAAGAGAAATAGTGCAAGAAAAACGGCTACATGCAATTGGAAGCACCAAACCTCCATCTATTTTTTTCTTCAATGGGTTTCAAATTATGCTGTTGAACGGGTGTAAATAACTGTTGCTTTTGGTCGTTTTTTTTTACAAATACACCAACTGATTATATTATTTTACTATTATTTCTGATGAAATAGTAAGAAATGCAAGCAAGAAAGGAAGAGCAACGCAGTTTTTACCCTTGAATTTATTGTCATTAATTTGTTTTCATTTTTTTCATTTAGGAAGAGGAAAAAAAGCTGATATCAACTAAAAACAATCAGGACGGAAAGAAGAAAACTTGTTTAATTCATTCTATTTCAATGTAACACGTGCAGTTTGGGATCCACGGAGACGTTTCAGAGATTGTTCATTGCTCTTCTATTTCGTCTGATATAGATGTAAGTTAACGCTAGCTAATTATCATAATTATCAATGTCCGAGGCCCAGGGCGCAGAAAGAATGAGTGAAGGCAAAGAAGAAGAGATCTTTGAGGAGGGATCAATGCGCAACTGTGGTAGATTTTTCAATGAAACGTGGGGCTCGAGGTAAGAAGAGATCATGAGGCTCCTCAAGTCCCCATCAAGCACGTTTCGACCATCATCAAAGAGGCGAGGAAGATTCCAGCAGGTCTCAGCGCAACCCAAAAGTGACCAGAAGAAAGAGGACCCCAAGCACTTGGCTACCCTCGAGAGGTCCGTCAAATATTGAGGAACAGGTAGTCTGTTGTAGTGAGTTGTAGCAATGTAGGTCAAGTCATGCCTCCTCAGGGATGGAGTCAAGCCTGGATGGACACTGTGGCCTCTAAAAGGATTCTGTGTATCGTGTAGATGTAGTCATGGAGGTTGGATGAGGACATGATACCACATGAGTCGAATGTGTCTCTGGCTTGAGTAAATTGTTTTCCAGCACCTCTCCTTAATGATCGTAGTGACTTTGAACTAATACTAAATTAACCTGCATGGAACTATACATACATAATGAACTTATATATACGTGACTAGTTTCTATCTCTTTTTTATATTGGATCAAAAAAATTGTAGCTTTTGAAAGTAGGCTCCTTATAGAACTCCATAACTATAGATGTAGAGATTTTATATCATTCATACTATTTCATTACTTGTAATAAATTTTCCATCATCAAGTGTCGATAATACTAACGTTCTAATTACTTTCAGTATACAAGATGCCCAAACTAATAGATCCGCTCAGCTTCATCCACGAACTCGGCTGACAATCATTGGCGAACTGGAGGACAATAATGTGGCAATAAATAAAGCAAAAACTCTTCCAGGATGCAGAGATCATTCCTTAGCTATCAATCATCAAAGACAGCATTCCAATAATGGTGAAGACAATCAAGGCTTTGCTATATATGCTTCTTTGGTCGATACTTCAAACTACACTTTTCTGCCTCCCATAATTCAAATGTTACAACAGAAAAAAAATTAACGGAGGCTCACATTGAAGACGCCTATCAATTCGTTTGAATGACTAACTTATGATTTTGATAAATAAACATTGTCCATTCTTTCATTAATTTTGTTTTTTTTGCTCTTAGTTTTATTTTCGAGTTGGGATAATACTATTAACCCATATTAATAACAAGCTTCTTAGACATTCATTCTATTATTTCGAAATATTTTTTTAGTAATATTGTATGCTGGATGTCTAGCCTCCATATTTATTTATAATAGGGTCAAATGAATATCATATACACATTTACAAAAAATATCAAATACAAATCTATGAAATGTTACTCACACGTTCACAAAAACAATCACAGTTTAAAATATGTATAAAAATATTACAACGTTGCCATATTAAAATCATAATCCGTTTTTTTGAGAAATTATAGGGTAGGGAGACATTATTGGTTCTTAATTTTAATAATTTATTCATCTGTACACCCCTTGCAAATACTTATTACTTCTCCATTTAACATAAAAATATCTATTGAGAAATAAAATTAATCAAAGCTCTCAAGATTGATCCTGATCCTTTAAGACATCCATGTAATGATATGCCTCACTATTTTAGTGTGTATTTATTATGTTTTTATTAAGGCTTTCGATCTTTGTATTACTAGTTAAAGTATTTTTCTTAGTCATTTCATATTTTACATTAAAGTATATTCATAAACTTAAAAGTAAAAAGGGGAGTATTTTGTATATTGAAATTACGAAAAAGGAAAAAACTTACAATGTGGTTATATCATATATTATTTCTCATGGCTATTTAAGTTCAAAATAGAAAAGCCAGTTTGAACCTCTAACCTATTTATGTCTCATTTGATATTAATCTAGGGCCTTTACTCATCTGCGGATCTGTTTATCTACATCACAGAATTATCTTTCCGCATGATATAATTAATATCATGTCAAGAAGGAGTATTGAGTTTCTTAAAATATGCAACCTTCAATTGAATTTACTATTTTTTGCTAAAAATATATATTCTAAACAATAAAAACCTATGGATACAGGTCTGAGAATAATAAATCCAAAAGTCATATATGGGTATAAACTGAGCATCTTGCATCAGTCTACGTAAAAACCATCCATACCACGAGAGGGTTATCATAAAAAATAACATTCAATCGATATTGAAGAAAATATATCTTCATTTTATTTTTATTCTTAGTGAAATGTTTATGCAGTTTCATGTACCGTCACAAAATTTATCTATAAGTTATCTAAGAATAAAATTCAATTCAAAAACTTTAATAATCGTGTATTTTTTATTTATAACATTAATTGCAAAACAATTTAAATTATATGGTGCCATAAATAACTCTTCATATTGTAATAAATAACGTGGCTCCATTACTTCTTCAAGGTTTCATCATCTTTTTGCCTCTACCTCTTTTTTCTTGGAAGTGGCTTTGTCCTCCTAGTTGTTTATATTCGATTTGGAGAAATCCCGTCAGGTTCCGAAACAGACAGTCTCATCATGAAGCCGTATGTACAGGGGTCGAGAGATTAAAAACCCCAGAAGTTGGGGGAAGACTGCTCTATTGGCTAGTTTTCTTCAAACAACTCGAAGTCGAGAATGATTTTAATTATACAACCATCAACAACGAATTCGATGAAAATTATGTCGCCTTCACCACCTACGAGGATGAAAGAAACAGCTGCAGTCGTCGGCTTCGGTTCTTCTCAATAGAAAGCGAAGAGGCCCACTCTCCTCTATAGTTGCACTTCCACCCTGCATCTGGGCATTTTTATCCTCCTTGGTTCCATTCAAATGCAGAACACTTGTGGTCACGTGCCTTGGGGATGCTTTTGGGTCTTTGAACTTCTTGGGGTGACTCCACGCCTTGGATCCTCTTTACTTCAATAAGAGAGCTGAATCCTTCCCCACCATCTCCGACTCCATTGTTCGCTCGAGCTTGATGCAGGCCCGGCGGGATGTGGGGAGGCAGGCCCGCCCACCGAATGACGTGGCCCAATTTTTTTATGAATGTGCCCCCCCCTATAGCAACTGTAGGGCCCCTCCAACACCCTGGGCCTGCTGCCGGGCCTGGCTTGATGACTTCCCTAGGGTTGAGTTTCCCTAATAGAAGACTGTCGAGCGGCATTATAATGAACCCAACAATAATATAGTGATGTGTCGTTAAACTTGTTCAAATTTAACACTTTTCATTAAAAACGTTCAAATAGATGATTTTCTGGTTCTCCAAGGCTTAAATAATCGACAGGAAAAATATTTAAATTTGGGTCGCCGGAATGCCTGCCGCATGGGCCATTTAGGGTGGCGCCAATGAAAATTGAGTTTTTATGATGATTTAGTAATCTAAGTGAGATTTAAAGAAAAGTTTTTTATACAAAACGGGAATGAAAAACCAAACATATTTTATCAAAAAATGCAATTTGTTTTTCAAAATTTCAAGTTTATTTTGTAACCGACTACTTATTTAGATACAAATGTTTTAAGAGAGCCATGCATGTATGTCGTATTACATATATTTCAACATTGGAAAGGAAGGGAAAATTATTACTTAAATCAAAATTTTACCTATTTTTAAATAATTATTAATTATACAAAAAATATGCTATAATATATATGGTACCCGACAATACATATGCACAGTCTAAATTACTTACTTTTTAGACATATAAACAAAGGAAAACCAAAGAAACTGATTCAATAGAAGGGATACATATTTTGTGGTATGTTTATATGTAGCGTGCCCTGCAGTAAATATTTTCTGGTTTCTTTCATTGGCATTATTGGATGTATTTTTCTTTTTTTAAAGAAATAAAATAAGACTAATTGATCGGCAAATTTTATTCACAATTTATACAGAAGTTCGAAATATACACATACAAATGAAATGTAAAAATAATTTCAATGATGACCAATTTATTTATTAGATGGTCTAATTTTTACACATACATATATACCTTGGTCATTGATTCACTGGAGATATCCTAAGATTGTTGAATTTTTGCCAGTTATATTTGACAATTTGTAATAAATGATGTCTCTGCTCTTCATCCGTTGTTATCTTTGTAGCGAAGTCACTAAGCATTTTTAGTCCTCTTTCAGCTACACCATTTGTCACTTTTACTGATTTTAAATTTAAATGCTTTTAGGTAAGAGGAATAATGTTCCCAAGTCTAGGCAGGAATTGTTAGCCGATCACAATTTACTCACAAAGCATCAAATAAAAAGTGCGATTCAGGTCTGATAAGGTCAAAGAAGGTTGTTATCTAAGTAATCACTGGTTTTCCTTTTCTGTACCTCTCAGGCTTCGATGTTTTTGATGTGCTTGAGAACAGCGCCTGGTTTGGTCCAATGGATGTCTCGAGGAGGTTTTATCCCAATCAGTATAAGACACAACTCGGCCACTTCTCTATAATCAGCTCTAGGACTGGTCTTATCTAGGATTTTTTCAATTGCAGTTGTATTTGCCTTTATTTCCTTCCATTCTTGCTCCACTTCGCCTAAACTTTTGGGGTTGTTTTTATCCACTGTATTCGAATTATCTTTCACATAGCTACCAATATTGTTGTTTGACTTTTAATCTTGCTAAAAAGAGTATCACATACTCCTCCAATTATAATTTTGGAATTGTGGTGGCGACAAGGAAAATAAAACATGTTTTTCAAAGTTTTTCCTCAATTAATTTTGCCGAACCTTTCCTTGGTTTTCCTTTGTTTATATGTCTAAAAAGTAAGTAATTTAGACTGTGCATATCGGTTGGTATCATATATATTGAGTGTAATTTTATAAAATTTAATATTATTTCAGGAAAAAAGGTAAATTTTTTATTTTAGAAATAATTTTCCCTTCCTTTTCAATGTTGAAATATATGCAATACGACGTACATGCATAGCTTTCTTAAAACATACGTTTCTAAGTATGTAGTCGGTTACCAAATAAACTTGAAATTTCAAAAAACAAGTTCATTTTTTTGAAAACATTTGTTTTGTTTGTCATACCCGTTTTGTATCATAAATTTTCTATAAAATAAATTTGGACAACTATATCATCATAAAACTTATTTTTCATTGGCGCCGCCCTAAATGGTCCATGCGGCAGGCATTCCGGTAGCCCAAATTTAAAAATATTTTCCTGTCGATTATTTAAGCCTTGGAGAACCAGAAAATCGTCTATTTGAATACTTTTAAAGAAAAGTGATAAATTTGAACAAGTCTAATTTAGTATTGCCACACTGCATCCAACCCTCATCCGATGGGTAAGGAAATCGTCGATAGGCTCAGCCTTAAAGATTTCCTCGAATTCTTCCTTGACTAGAGGCTCCTCGGCCTCTAGGAACTTATATGTGCTGGAACTCCAAAGTAAAACAGAAAGTTCCGGATCCATCCACTCCGGTTCGCCTTCTTACTGCCCGTATTGATCCTGACTCTCCCCGATCTCAAGTAGGGCATAGCTCTTAAAGCTCCGGAAACTTCCAGGTGGAACACGATTTCTTAACGTAGAGGATCCTAAATATAGACGGAGTAGGATTCATATGATCCAAGAAAAGTAAACATTCTTCCTAGGATTTGACTGATTGTAATTTTAAGAGTCTTCACATTTATATTTTGGCGTTATGAACTAACACTATTTATTGTTATCAAAACCAAGATACATAGATGTATCTTGATCAAAACAATAAGAAGCAAAGGATTATGGTTATTCAATAACATTGCAAAGATGATTAGTGTTTAGGTTTAGTGAGTAAATATATAAAATAAAGCATTTCCTTAGTTTTCTTCAATATTGCTGACTTTGTTGCATGTATTAAAAAAATGTAGCATGTGGCTATGTTTATTTGATTTTTTTCTTCAACTCTGGTTATGACTCATAAGTCTTTCGTCCAGACTTTACTACTCTAAGGCACTGAATGGAATATTAACATATTTTTTTCGCTTATATTTATATCAATAAATATAAATATATATATAACTATATATGTCATTTTTTTTTGTTTGTTTTGTAAACCCCACCCCACCGGAACTTAATCTGGTATCGGTCGGTATATATATATATATATATATATATATATATATATATATATATATTATATATATATATCTGGAAGATATACTAATTTTCTATATATTTTTCCGATTGTTCAGGAGATTGGAAGGATCTACATAATCCGATTAAGTTTAGGGAAATGCTTAGGATATTATGAAATTCCTAGGTGGAGAAGACCGATTCCATGAAGTTCACTTAGTACAATGAATTCACATTACTCTCTACATAAGATTGTATTGATTTTTTGTTTTAGAGCTATAGCATATATCATAACTTAATGATTTGTACATATATAGAAGAGGCAATTAAATTATTTGCAGCCTTTAACACACTTAATATGCCACCCATGTTTTTATATATTTCTGCTCCAATTATGAAATAATGGTTCTACTCAATTTCCCACCTGGAATTATTCCCATAATCCAACTCTTTTTTTGTGTCTTCAATATTAATAATCGGTTTACTGTAATATAATCGTACATATTATTATCGCGCACGCCTTAATCGCAGCCTTTAACATCGTATGCTTTTTTTCGTACGTTCCTTTATCGCACGCCTTTAACATCGCAATCTTTTTTAAAGGGAGTATTATTAACGCGTTGCTCAATTGTCGTTGCTGCTTATAATCGCCCGTTTAAACATCGTGGTCATTATCATCGTAGTTTTACTTCAATGAATTCATGAATCCAAAAGAGGAAAAAAAGAAAAAAAGAAAAGGGGGCTGAAGGGAAATAATAATAATAAAAGATATCATCTCATCATCAGTCGTGAGTAAAAACAACAACAACAAACATCTCGAAATTTCTGAAGAATTGTAGTGCTGTTTAAGTCATGGAGAATCCAGCATTATCTTTGCTTAATTTCTTCGAAGGACTTGAAGCCAGGTCTTTGTGGTAAGTGGAAAAATGCATTTATGGACAAATATATAAGAGTCGTGTCCTACTCGTCCAGTTTTATAGGACTTGGATCCGGACTCTTGGGACTCCAGGACTCTGATTCGGATGTGATTGGTCTTATAGTACTTGAATTCAGATTTTTGGGACTCAAGGACTCGGATTCGATCAATTTTTGAGGACTTGAAATCGGACTTGGGAATCCTGAATGATTATATTCAGGATATGGACTCATTTTTGGCTGTGATTCTACGTGTCCCATCCAAGCTATATTATATTTAAGTTTGTATTATAAGTAAGTAGGTTGTAGTAAAGATATGGAATATATGAAATACCATTTGCCATTAATATCAAATAACCTTTCATGATGCCTATTAACAGAAAATCCTTTACGTAATATGTAAAATATTATAGAAAAAGTTATTGTTTATCGTTACTAGTTTTATTTTATTTTCAAAAGTGCTTTTTCATTTTTTCATTCATACTGTTTGAATCGATAGATCACTTTTTATATGTTTAGAATATATTTTACGTCACAATTTCAGGAGTTGAAATCCTGGATTTATCGGCTCCTTACTTCAACGACGACCCGAGTTTATCAAACATAAACATTTGAGCTCCATGGACAACGGGAATAGTTATATTAAGTCATCAGGATTGATGAATTACTAGTAAGAGTCCATTCACGGGACCTTTTGGCGTTAACACACTCAAGCTAAAGACGTTTACGAGCACTACCAAGACGAACTTCTCTACGGAATTTATCTTTATGCAAGAGGAGTTCAAGCATCCAAGACGAAGGAAAGAAGATTGTATACTGCTACAAACACTCTTTTGCGGCAAAGAAAGTCTCTGCTCCTCGATGAGTGACGTGGAGCTACAGGTGGACCTGGCCATGGAGAGGTAGTGTCGGTGGAGACCCAGCTTTACTACCGGAATCCAATACATGAAGTCCGCTTATGAAGTTAACTATGTTTTTTTTGTGACAATTGTCCAGTTTAAAATTTGAATGTAATCAGATAAAACAATAATAATACTTTAGTTTATCATTATTTAATAAATCTTATGTTTCTCATTTCAAATCTCGCAATAATTGTAACTGGTCACCAAACTTATCTATTTTTTTTATAAAAAGTGCTAATTAATTTTAATTTATTTTCTAAGATATGTCGTTAAAATGATTAAGCTAATAAAACTTTACTTTAACATGATTTGAAAGAGTTTTTACTATGGATATATGGTCTCTTACAAATTTTCTTACAAATCCAATAAGTTATAGGCGTCTCTTTGAAATAAATCATTTAAACTACTTTTTCACTAGTATTTTATCACTATTTACACTTCAGATAGGGAGAGGTCCTCTCGGAGCAGGAGGGGAAGTACCGAACGATGTCACCCGCAAATCGCAAACTTGAAACCTACGGAATCCTTATGTAGAGCTGCTGCTGATATGAATAGTGGCTTTTAGGTCTCCCTCATAATTAAGATATTATCTTATCAATTTATTATATTATAATACAGACATAGATTAAATACTACTATAGATGAGAAAAACAAACATTTTAAACGAATTTACTGTTCCTACACTTTAATTCATGAAAGTAATTAATTTATATTAGATGGCTAATAAATTTCATTCACAATTTCTTATATCATAATACAGAAAAAAATTCAATATTACTTTAGATGATAAATAAATATTTTAAACGAATTTACTTTTCCGACAGTTTAATTCCCCTTCATTCTTTCTAAGGGATTCCAAACATTAGAAACGTTGACCTTTTTTACTCTTCTTCGCGCTACTGAAACTCAAACATGTGCTGAGTCGGTCATTGGCTTACTTCCTGGAAAAGGTCTATGGCCTATTGAGTAGTCTTAAGGGTTGTTTCATCTTCAAACTTATAATATATTTACAATAGTACAACCTACTTACTTTTAACATAAACTTATGAACAATGATATGAACAACTTTTGGTAAATTAGTTACCGTGAATAATTTAAAATTATTTATGATACGATCACAACAAATTAAAAGCCCAAATATTGTATTTTTTATATATTATTAAAAATTACTTAGAATAATAAATTATGAAAATTCAAAATAAAGACAGAATTAGATTTCACGCAATTATTGTTCATTAATCACCATTCACAAATCAGATTAATTTTGTGTCAAAAAGTATATTGATAAAAAAAGATGATACCCCTTCATAATGTTTAAATAAATATGTTCAATCAATACTTATTATATAAACCTTCCATGATCATGGGAGAACATATTAATGTCTTCTATAATAATCATTTAAAAGAGACGCTTAATTGTGGAACAATTACATCATCAAACAAAGCTCCATGGAGCGTATACAGCTGATTGAATAAAGGAGGGCTTGCTTTAAACTGAGAGGACTTATGATAAACTGTTCGAAAAACTAAAAGAATTGGCCCCTCCTCTAAGTCCAACCTCAATTATGACAGACTTTGAATTGGCATCTGTCAATGCATTCAAACGCGCATTTCCGAGTGCAGAACAAAAGGGGTGTTTTTTTCATTTTAGACAATGTATATTTCGTTCTATTCAAAGCAATGGATTACAGCTAATTTATGAGAACGACTTGATCTTATCATTAAAATTAAAAATCCTGGCGGCCCTTGCTTTCGTGCCTTCCGAAGACGTCGTTCAAGTCTTTGAGCATTTGATTGAGACTACCAACTTTCCAGAGGAATGCCAAACTGTTGTCGACTACTTGGAGGACAACTGGATTGGGCGTCCTAGCCGCAACGGAGATAGAAGGCCACCTCGTTTCCCCATAAATTTATGAAATTGTCATCAGACGACAAAAGAAAATGGATCAAAGACTAATAATAACTGCGAGGGATGGCACAGATCCTTCAATGAACTCATTGGTGCATGCAATCCAACTATTTGGAAGTTCATAGAGACCTTGAAAATGGAACAAGGGAAAAACGCACTATTGGTTGAACAATACCTTGGTGGAACTGAACCCCCTACCAAGAAAAAAATATATAAAAATTCTTCTCTCCGCCTCCAACGAATTTGTAATAATTACGGAGACTACGAAACTACAGATTATTTAAAAGGCATTGCATATAATTTATCATATTAGTGTTTTTTGTGTTTTAGTAATTTCTTTTCGTGTTCTCCACCTATTTATTTATTTTATTTATGTATAAAAATTATTTAAGAAAATACACTCTCGATTATCTCAAAAAGTTTGAAACATTGTAAATTATAGTATTGTTTGTTATATAGCTATTTACGTTTAATTTATGTATAGAAAGTGATATATTTTATTTATATATAAAATAAAGAAGAGTAAAAAAGGTCAACGTTTCTAATGTTTGGAATCCCTCAGAAAGAATGAAGGGGAATTAAACTGTCGGAAAAGTAAATTCGTTTAAAATATTTATTTATCATCTAAAGTAATATTGAATTTTTTTCTGTATTATGATATAAGAAATTGTGAATGAAATTTATTAGCCATCT
Organism: Caligus rogercresseyi; assembly: GCA_013387185.1. NCBI lineage: Eukaryota > Metazoa > Arthropoda > Copepoda > Siphonostomatoida > Caligidae > Caligus > Caligus rogercresseyi. Next base: position 5,713,630 of record CP045905.1, on the reverse strand, counting down.
AATATAAATTAATTACTTTCATGAATTAAAGTGTAGGAACAGTAAATTCGTTTAAAATGTTTGTTTTCTCATCTATAGTAGTATTTAATCTATGTCTGTATTATAATATAATAAATTGATAAGATAATATCTTAATTATGAGGGAGACCTAAAAGCCATTATTCATATCAGCAGCAGCTCTACATAAGGATTCCGTAGGTTTCAAGTTGGCGATTTGCGGGTGACATCGTTCGGTACTTCCCCTCCTGCTCCGAGAGGACCTCTCCCTATCTGAAGTGTAAATAGTGATAAAATACTAGTGAAAAAGTAGTTTAAATGATTTATTTCAAAGAGACGCCTATAACTTATTGGATTTGTAAGAAAATTTGTAAGAGACCATATATCCATAGTAAAAACTCTTTCAAATCATGTTAAAGTAAAGTTTTATTAGCTTAATCATTTTAACGACATATCTTAGAAAATAAATTAAAATTAATTAGCACTTTTTATAAAAAAAAATAGATAAGTTTGGTGACCAGTTACAATTATTGCGAGATTTGAAATGAGAAACATAAGATTTATTAAATAATGATAAACTAAAGTATTATTATTGTTTATCTGATTACATTCAAATTTTAAACTGGACAATTGTCACAAAAAAAAACATAGTTAACTTCATAAGCGGACTTCATGTATTGGATTCCGGTAGTAAAGCTGGGTCTCCACCGACACTACCTCTCCATGGCCAGGTCCACCTGTAGCTCCACGTCACTCATCGAGGAGCAGAGACTTTCTTTGCCGCAAAAGAGTGTTTGTAGCAGTATACAATCTTCTTTCCTTCGTCTTGGATGCTTGAACTCCTCTTGCATAAAGATAAATTCCGTAGAGAAGTTCGTCTTGGTAGTGCTCGTAAACGTCTTTAGCTTGAGTGTGTTAACGCCAAAAGGTCCCGTGAATGGACTCTTACTAGTAATTCATCAATCCTGATGACTTAATATAACTATTCCCGTTGTCCATGGAGCTCAAATGTTTATGTTTGATAAACTCGGGTCGTCGTTGAAGTAAGGAGCCGATAAATCCAGGATTTCAACTCCTGAAATTGTGACGTAAAATATATTCTAAACATATAAAAAGTGATCTATCGATTCAAACAGTATGAATGAAAAAATGAAAAAGCACTTTTGAAAATAAAATAAAACTAGTAACGATAAACAATAACTTTTTCTATAATATTTTACATATTACGTAAAGGATTTTCTGTTAATAGGCATCATGAAAGGTTATTTGATATTAATGGCAAATGGTATTTCATATATCCCATATCTTTACTACAACCTACTTACTTATAATACAAACTTACATATAATATAGCTTGGATGTGACACGTAGAATCACAGCCAAAAATGAGTCCATATCCTGAATATAATCATTCAGGATTCCCAAGTTCGATTTCAAGTCCTCAAAAATTAATCGAATTCGAGTCCTTGAGTCCCAAAAATCTGAATTCAAGTACTATAAGACCAATCACATCCGAATCAGAGTCCTGGAGTCCCAAGAGTCCGGATCCAAGTCCTATAAAACTGGACGAGTAGGACACGACTCTTATATATTTGTCCATAAATGTATTTTTCCACTTACCACAAAGACCTGGCTTCAAGTCCTTCGAATAAATTAAGCAAAGATAATGCTGGATTCTCCATGACTTAAACAGCACTACAATTCTTCAGAAATTTCGAGATGTTTGTTGTTGTTGTTTTTACTCACGACTGATGATGAGATGATATCTTTTATTATTATTATTTCCCTTCAGCCCCCTTTTCTTTTTTTCTTTTTTTCCTCTTTTGGATTCATGAATTCATTGAAGTAAAACTACGATGATAATGACCACGATGTTTAAACGGCCGATTATAAGCAGCAACGACAATTGAGCAACGCGTTAATAATACTCCCTTTAAAAAAGATTGCGATGTTAAAGGCGTGCGATAAAGGAACGTACGAAAAAAAAGCATACGATGTTAAAGGCTGCGATTAAGGCGTGCGCGATAATAATATGTACGATTATATTACTGGACACCTTAATAATCCTACCCCATTTTCCAAAAGCAATAAACTTGTAGGAAGTTTGTGAAAATATATATGAAGACGATTATAATAATACAAACATTTTAAGGAACACGGACATATTACTTTTATAGGATATACCAAAGATAATAGATAATACAAGATGCGCAGAACGCATTGTTTAGATTCCTATGATTAGAAAAGTATAAATGAAACGTCACACACGACGTCACATTGGCGATTTGTTATGATTTATAGCATAAAAATATGTATATTCTCTTTCTTTTCTCTCATTATCAGACATTGAAAAGCGAGGGATATTTTGGGCGTGTGAAAGGGAGAATGTGTGAATGGTGCAATTGAGTTGAGGTTCTTGTTATGACTATTCTCTTTCCTCTCTTGAGGAATATTTATTTCATTTATGAAGAAAGCCTAGTCGGCCGGAACGGAAGGTATTTATTTTATATTTGAATCTCTGTTTTTGCTTCTGTTTTGTATACCTGTAGGAACTCAAAAGCAGATCCCTATAAGGAGAGTTACGACAATAGACTGGAGCGCCACCTGGTGAAATAGCATGTCGGGCTCAAAACAACGCTTGGAATGAAAGAAATTATTATTGTTTCTATGTTATTCTTAGGATAAATAAATAGGAATCTATGACAAAAACTGTATCTATAAAACCTTTCATTTATTGAAGGTATTGTTTCAGTAAATAAATAGTCTCCCTTATGCATATAACTCCATATTTTATACATGATTTACTAAATAATAAAATAAAAATATGTATATCATGTAAATAAATAAAAATTATCCATAAGAAACGATTGTCCCAAAAATATCCTAAGTATTGATGAACTGGATTTAACATTGAACCTGATTTATATATCCCAGGTTAGGGAAATGATGAATTATTAACGACAAAATAATTTTAAAAAAATCTTTTTTTTTAATTGAAATATATTTTTCAACACGTAGTAATAAAGAATAAATAATTATTATTTATATTTTTTATTACTACGTGTTGTAAAATATATTTCAATTTAAAATAAAATATTTTAATTTTTATTTTGTAATTTATAATTTATCATTTCACTAATCTGGGATATATTAATTAATATAACATACATGAATTTGATAATTATTTACATAATTTTCTCATGCAAATACTTCTATTTCCAAATAAATTGGAGGTTTTATTCGACCTTTTTTAATATAGTCGTTTGTTCTCGTAAATGTATGTGTAAACGAATTTTTATATACCTTGATATACATTGTAATACTTCATGACATTGTGGTATATACTCTAATGATGATCTAATTAGTTGAACTGCCATTTCTATTATTGAAGATCCTATTTGTTTCATTTTTACTAATTCTTTTACATATAATTCAAATATTCCTTCAACTTTTGTAAACTCCTTAATAAATTTATACGAACAAAATATTAATCCACGAGCAGACGAATAGTTTCTTAATGAATTATTTTTTTTAAATAGATCTTTAAAGTTTATATTGTTTTTACACTTCGAAATAACTATTTCAAAAGACTTTTTATTTACAACTCCCTCGATAAATTATAGATATTTTGAGCCTGACTTGAGAGTCAGCTGCTACACAGACAGGTCTCACGACGTAACTCTCCTTATAGGGCTCTGCTCAAAAGAGGAAAGAGAATAGTGATAACAAGAGCCTCAACTCAATTGCACCATTCACACATTCTCCCTTTCACACGCCCAAAATATCCCTCACTTTTCAATATCTACTCATTATTAGAGATAAAAAGTCGAGGGATATTTTGGGCGTGTGAAAGGGAGAATGTCTGAAGGGTGCAATTGAGTTCAAGCTCCTTGTTAACACTATTCTCTTTCCTCTCTTGAGGAATATTTATTTCATTTATGAAGCAGGCCAAGTCGGCCAGAACGGAAGGTATTTATTTTATATTTGAATCTCTGTTTTTGCTTCTGTTCTGAGGAAAGAGAATAGTGATAACAAGGAGCTTGAGCTCAATTGCACCCTTCAGACATTCTCCCTTTCACACACCCAAAATATCCCTCGACTTTCTATCTCTACTCATTATCTTTCTGTCATTTTGATGGTAAGGACTACTACTTTTATGGACTAGTGAAAAATATAAATAATTAAACCTTTTCAGATGTTAATAAATTGTCTGAGTTTCGGCCTGAAAATTGAAAATCTAATGTAAATAACATATTAAACCAATTTCATTTTTTTTGCTGAAAATCATGTGAATGGATTCACGTCCAAGGGGGGGGGGGATAAAAAAACTATAAAAAAATAATAGAAAATGATTACTTCCACTTCAGGGATGGTGCATTGGTTCATTTAAAAGATACATTTATTTTTGGAGTTGTGATGAAATACATCCCCCTCCCCATCCCAAAAACTAAATCGGACATTTTTGATCTACTCTATCAGTAAAAACAATGTTCTTGATGTATTTGCGCACGATCCCATACGGTAGCAATCACTGGAGAAAGAGTGGTGTGTAAGCATGAGTGGGCTGGAGTAGAAATACTATTAATACCAAATGACCAATCGAAGGATGTTCTGTTCCGAAGGTGTGGATCTTGTATGGTGGTACCATAGCAAAATACGGGCCCAAAGGTTTAGGAAGAGGAGTGAAGAATACCGTATGGAGAAAGAGCAGCAATTTTCATATCAAAATCCGGAACATATCATTGATCTCTTGTTGAATCCTTTAAAATATCCAGCTGCAGAAGCGATGAAGAGAAAGAGTCCTCCCCAAAGCGACTGAGATAGATTTAGGAGACCGACACACAGTCTCAAAAGGAGGGCGAAGAGAGTGAGGTGAGAATAGAAACCAAGGGAAGGAGAAACATGGTTGCGGATGTAGCAGAAATTAGACATAAAAGAAGATCTACTACCACAAGAGTTTCAACCATAGAGATATAAAGATATAGAGAGGTGATTCCCCAATTGCAGAGAAACAGCGTTCTGTTGTGTCTATTTGTTCAAAATAAACAAAGTAATTTGTACTACGTCATCGTAAGCTGATCATAGAGAAATAATATATCTCTATGATCAGCTTACGATGACGTAGTATCAATTACTTTGTTTTTTAGTGGACACACAGAAACAATAGAACGCTGTTTCTCTGCTATTTCAACCATAGAGATATAAAGATATAGAGAGCTGATTCTCTTCAATAGCAGAGAAACAGCGTTCTATTGTTTCTGTGTGTCCACAAAAAAAAACAAAGTAATTGATACTACGTCACCGTAAGCTGATCATAGAGATATAAACATAACACAATGACGTATTTCTCTTCCCTCCAATAGCAGAGAAACATCGTTCAGCTATATTCTTGACACAATGACGTATTTCTCTGACGAGTCCAATAAGTTCTCTATATCCATATATCTCTATGATTTCAACGAATACAATTGTCCGAGAGAAAAGTCAAAGATCAATTTTATATAAATATAACCAATCTCTCAGGACAGGGACTGTCTATAAGTGAGTCGAGATGAGCCTTGATGGAAGTAAGCAACACTATGTTTGGAAAAATATGAAAAATGTCGGGGAATGGGATGAGATCTTTGACAGGGATCCAGCGCCAAGTACAAAAAGCATCAGGGCAGTTTTGCATCAAATTGAGGCCCAAAGTCTGTGTCTAGTTGTGGCTAAGCTTGAGAAGGAGAATAATCAAGTTAGAATAATCACGCATGCATCAAACAGCACCACCAAGAAAAGTGTTTGTCAGTTCATGAATGATCAAAACAGCACATGAGTTTGGAAATGCTCTTATGACATACATGAAAAAGAGGAATGATCAAAACACAGTGGATTATATAAAATGTTAATAAGATCTTGTATCTGGAAAGGAGTGTCGTGCTAATTAAGAAGTTATTTATAATCTGTCATTGGGACGAAGTATTAAAAAATATCTATTTATAACTGAAATAAAAGATCATACCATTTATTCCTTATGAGTTTAGTCCTTTTAATATAAATGACTGCAAGAATATCGAATGAAAAAAGAAAAAACATCTCAATTAGGTATATGTTTATTTTAAAGCATGCGGCTCCTTTAAGACTATTTGCGGTTCTTTTAAGTCCCACTGAAAATTTATTACATTCAGGAAACGACCGGGTATTTTTGTATCTAAAAATCACCAGGCAGGGATTTTAATATTTTCCTTCGTTCGTCATTCTGAAAATATTTTTAAAAGTATTTAAAAATTATCTTCTAAAAATAGATCATCACTTTCTATTAGAAAATAATTTATTTTTAAAAAAATTTATTGCAAAAATTTTTTTCTAAAAAAGGTACATTCTTTGCACGATCCATATTGTCTGATTCCGTGAACGCATTCAGGATTACTGAGGTTGCAGAAGCAGAAAGGGAAGACAAAGTTATTTTAGAGAACGATCCAAATAAGAGAATTAGGAACCTTGTTCAACAAGAAAAATATTCAGCAAAGTTAATAGTAAAAATTAATAACAACGGCTTAATCTTAACAAAAGCCTGTGACATCTTATAATATTTTCATTCTCGCTTCCAATCAATAGTTGGAAGAAGAGAAGGTCATTTTCCTACTAGAAAAAGACAAAGCAAAGATGCCCCCGGGATATACTCTTTGGATATAATTACACTGTACCTGAAGAAAAAGTATAAAGATAATAAAGCGTGTGGTCCGGACGGCATTGTCGGTAAAGTGTATTCTCTTTTTCCGGATCAAGTGGCTATTAAAAATTGGCCAAGCCATGGAGAAGAAGGGTAAAATCTGTAAATCGCTAACAAAGGGACGAATCACTCTTATCCCTAAGAAGGGTGATGGCTCAGACTTTAGTCATTGGAGACCAATAACGGTCCTCAATGAATCGTTCAGAATTCTATACGGAATTTTAGCTCAGAAAATGGGAAGCATTCTAGAGAAAAATATTGGAATTCATCAAAAGGGCTTTTGAAACATCGAAAAATTTATGACGTCTCACGCAACATCCAGGCAGCCATTGATTCAGTTGAGAAAAGGCAAAAAATTCGGTGCAATCATTACAATTGATTTTTCTAAAGCCTTTGATAGCATTCGTCATCGGCATATTCTAAAGGCAATAACAAAAAAATTACCCAATTTTTTTTTTACCCTGTCCGCCTATAAAGCCTATAAACCTTGGCAAGAGTTGCAGATAGGGTTGCCCTTCTGCTCCACTCTTATTCATTCTCGCTATTGAAGAATTCGCCAGAAGACTGTGGGATAAATTCGATGGTTTTGGAATCGACTTTGAGGGGAGTCGCCACTTGGTCGACTTATACGCAGATGACGTTACCCTGACGATAGAGGGTAACTCTGAGAAGCAGATTTTAATGCGTGTGAGAGTAATCCTCAACTGTTTTACTAAATATGAAAAGATATCTGGTCTTTCTCTCAACAAGACCAAAACAGCCTTTTTACCAGTTGGATCATGGACCCCACCCCTGGATTTTAAAATTAACGAATGCAAAGTGAAGAGCAGAATAGAAATTCTGGGGATATAATGGTGTCGAAAGGGTTTTGATGAAAAGAATTGGATGGATATTTCTTCATTAATTCTCCAGAGAACGGGGAAGTGACGGAGTCTGAATGTTCAGAAAGAATAGACTTTTACAATACAAAAATAGTTCCGGCAGTTCTCTACAAAGAAACCTCTATCTCTTCCATTGCTGAGCGGGCAATCGAGGAAGAAGGAAAATGGATGAGGAACTTATTTCACAAGAATGATATTCCTGCAGTGAAAAGGCCAAAAAAACTCTTTGGGGGAGGTATCTCTCAGCTCTCTGTTATTTTACCCAAAGTTTATATAGTTTTTTTAGTGATATTTCGAAAAATCCGTCAATAAAATGGCGACGAACAATAAGTTTTAATAAAATATACCTCAAATTATCCCCGGTCTGGGGGGTAGTGCAACGGATTATTTGGAAAAATAAAACTTCTTTTGAGAATGACTCTACTGTTGATATCATTAGAAAGAATTATAAAAAGACATTTTTCTTTCGAAACTGGAGTGGCTCTGCAGAATTGGAAGGATTCGCATTAACTCACGGAATTTTAACTCTCCATGATTTAAGCACTCAAACAGTTTTCCGAGATGGAAGATTTAAATTTCCTTTGTGAGGATCCGCAAAGTTCCAGGGTGTTCCAAAACCTTGACATCTTAAGTTGTTATAATTTTCTTATGATGAAGAAATGGCAAATTTATCAAATAAATATTTAAAATTGCTCGACCTTCCGGAAAAATTGAGAAAAAGAATCACTGGTTCGCTCTCTGAAATATATGATGGGAAAAAATTACGTCGCAGTTACAAATATCTGCAGATTGCATCAAGTTTTGGAAGCCCTGTAAGGACTGTGTCAGAATATATAATTCCACTATTCATGCTTTTGTAGAGTGCCAGGCAGTGGGGCTTCTTAAACGATTTGTAATTCTAAATGTAAAAGGTCTTGGAAAAGAATCGGCAGATAAATACTCCAAAGCAATTATTTTATTTGGTATGGGCAACAATGCCAAATCGTCGTGTACCAAAGCCATAAACTTTGCTATTTTGAACGCGAAGGCCTTAATTGCGAAGAAAATTATATCGTGGGACCGTCTTCATCCGTACGAGCTAAGAAGTGCGCTTCTCTCGGCTGCAGCAAGATATGGTGCGTTGGAATTGAAGATTCCCTCTCTTCAGAATGAACTATGCGTCTAAGGAGATCCAATATTATCCATCTTTATCCCTCAATCATTGCCGAACAATATTTAGAATTTTTAAGTGCTTTTTAAGATGCGAATAGTTTATTCAATATTTTTTGTGCGATATTTTAAATGACTCTATATTATCTATTTGTGTTTTAAGTTTTAAATTCTAATCGTCGTAAAATATGTTTTAGTTCATCTCCATTGCTAAAATTTTAAACTATAATGTTTATTTGTTTTCATTTTAACGTATTAGCTTTGGTTTTTATGTATTTATGTACATTCTGTAAAATTGAGCTGTGAAATATATAAAAAAAAAGTCGCCACTCTCAGAAAGCCAAAGGAACGAATAGAACAATTGAAAAAAATTTAGTCCCGGCTCCCGGCGAAAAAAGTGTCCCGGTTGTTTTGTGATTATTACATAATGTGGTGTTATTTTGTAATGTGGTGTTACATGACTCTTACAAAAATATTTTTTCGTCATTGTGGCTCTTGATTACGACAGTTTTAAAGAATATTACTTATCAATTAGGAATTGTTTTCAATTAGAGTAAGTTACAATGGGAAAAACATGGATTGAATTTAGGAACCGACCGGATAGCTGGTTCGGCCTGGTTCGATGCTCAGCTATTTTTGGGCTGCCTGGCCTCTTATTTTGACCATGGCAGATGTTTTCTTCATTATTTTTTCGTTTTTTTTGCATATCTTTATGATATAATCCGTTTTTTGTCTAATCCAGGACCAGTTTAAAAAAGTTGTTGCATAGTCCAAGCACAAAAAAGCTGCCCAGTCAGCTCTTGGTTGAAAGTATTTATTCAGCAGTATTTTGGCAAACAATAAAGCTTACATTCAAGCTGAAATGTCTTTAAAAATGTCACTTTTTGGGTAGTTTTTAATTTTCAAAGGGTGGGGGGTTATTTTAAAGATACAGAGTTACTTTTGTGTTGATAGTGTTAACCAAGTACCAAATAGGTGGTTTGAAATTTTGAGCATGTTTGGGGAAAGACAGAAACAGAAAAAACTAAAGATATAGTGAGACTTCATACTTCTTATCAAGAAATAGAGAGTGATGTGATATAATTTAACTCACAGTTTCAAGGAGAAAAGTATGATATACGTGAATTAGGTCCAATATTTACGGTAGTACTGTATGCCACTGTCTTTCTCCTGATACTAGATGACTTTAAAAAAATGTTTAAGGATTTTTCAATCATATAAAATATATATCACTCAAGTTTTTAAAAAGTCAATTAACAGATTGTTTCTGTGACTGAATGTCAAAATAATAAAAATAAATATGTATATAAGTTAGTTACTTTTCAAAAGTATTAGGGCCTTTGCAATCACTGAGACAGTTTTTAATACGTTCTAAAAATTGTGTCTTAGCGTATTGCCTATTCATTACTACCTTTATGAACAATGTTTTGTTAACAAAATAATTGCCGTATCCTATGTTTATTGGTATTTCTAAATTCATTAATCCAAACTAAAACCATTCATTCCCGTTTAATACTTTGGTGTGCAGGAAAGATAGCAAAAACATCTATTAGGTAAAGGTCAAATTAGATAAGGATTTTTTTGATTGATTTTATATAAATATATATCATATAATGCATCATTTATCTGGAAATCATACATAATATAATTTGTAAAATAATAAATCAAAATAGCAAGAGGGGTTGTGATAATAAAATCATAAATACACATTTATATATATATATATATATTGACGGGATCTCCTTGTTTGTATAGCCGTCTTGAACTGTGCTTTTAAGATGTTTATATTAGTCAGTTGTCTCTGAAAAAGTCCCCCTTCAACATCTCTTATTATGTGTTTTATATTGTGAATAAATCGAAATATATTTTAAGTCCCCGTCTCGACTCCTTATTGTGGCAGGGTTCCTCATCATATATATTATTCATATTTTCCCTCAGGTAACTGTGGAATAGTTTAGTGCGCAGCTGTTCGAACCTGTTTGGACCCGAAGGATGCCGATAGTGTCACAGGAATCTACAATTTTTACTCTCTCTCTACACCGTTGTCGGATTTTAAATATCTCATCTCATTTTAAGAAGCTCGTCAACATATTTTAACGTATCAATTTCTACTGGATCGTCACGCAACCTCATAATCAATTTTTAAATTAACCCCTTTTTTAATTATTTTAATCATGTCGAAGGATCCTAGCCAATCCATGAACATGTTTAAACGCCATTTTATCAACAAGCTTGAGGGTGTAAAAAATTATATGAATGAATTCACTCATGACTCCAACTCAATTTCAAGAGAGCAAATTTATACAAAAGACAGAAGATTTCACACTTCAAGGGAAACGCCTGAATACCGCTTGGATTGTTAAATTTTCCATGGAAGACATCCCAAGCGAGGTCTTTGATCAATTCGATTCACTACATTTGAGTTCTGAGAAAGAATATGAAAAAATGATTGTTGAAATAGATTAATTTTCTATTTGAAAAAGATCATGTAACGGGGAAGTCAACGTTAATACGAGAACAGTTCAGATTTGTGAATACATCCTGAATGGATGATACTTTGAAACCGAGAGAGGTTCTAAAGAGATCATTTACTCTCAACGAGTTCAATGCATGGTTGGCAAAGTTTGTTGTTTATTTCAATCACAATGAAAGGCATCTCTCAGCATAAGATACTTCTGTAAAGAGACAACTCTTTGACGTTTAATAGAGTCAAACCTCGTTGCTGAGCTTGGAGCAAGGGAGGATGTTAGCGAAGGGACAGATATTATAGGAGACAATGGATGCCCGGCAAAACTGAGAGAAATATTTCTCCAAGACAACCTTCTTTTCTGTAGACGTCAAAATTTTCTAAATTGCACTCAAAGCAAAGGTCAAAAGTTTTCCGATTGGTGGGCTCTTAAATTAACAAAAGCAAAGGAATATGAGCTGGAGAACATAGCTAGAAAGGAAATTCTACTTCTTGAACTAATTCGTGGCGTGGCTGATACTGATCTCCGATCTGAATTTTTGAAACAAAAGGATCCGACTCTCTATGACCTTCTTGCTATAGCGAAACGATGGCAAACTGCTACATCAGTTTCAATATCTATGGGACTGGATTCTGTCCAGATATCCAAAACTTCTAGTTCCACTTACATGTCCAGAAAAGTGAATAATTAGAAAGTCAAGAACAATATACTGCAAGAGTATAGTGGATCAAAGAAATGCTGGGGATGCAGTAAAAAGGGAATATGCCAAGAAGAATGTACCCTGCGTTTGGGAAAAAGTGTTCAAAATGTGGTCGTTTTGATCATTTAGATAATGTTTGTGATACATATGCTAAGGAGAGAAGTGATCGTTATAAGAGCAGAAATCTACGAACAAGTAACTAGGAATCCGGAACAAAGCTTGTGAGGATCAAGGAAACTACTTCCGGTTCACAATACATATGTGGTTTGTCAATTAAATGTGCAAACGAACCGACGCCTCTGATGTCTGTTGTCATTCGACCAAAGGAAGGAACACCCTTCAAGTTCTCTGCATGCCCTGATACTGGGGCTCAGCAATCGATAGTTTCAATGGACGTTGCAAGGACGTATGGGATGCTTATCGATAAAAATGTTAGAAAGAGAATATCTGCTGCAAATAACAGTATTCTCAACTGCGTTGGGAGTACATTATTTAAATTGAATATGAGGGAAATTCAACTACTGTACGTGCACTTGTCTCTATGTCCTTGAAAGATGAAATTCTACTAGGATGGAAAATACTTCGAAGTCTGGCTGTCATTCCTCAAAGTTTCCCGTCCATTCCCCTGACATCAATCAAAATGAGTTATATTAATAAAGTTATTTCATCTTCAATAGTGCATCTACCACCTTCGCTGGCATTGGAGTCTCAAATCCATACAGTTGCTTCGTGTTCATTTGAATTTGTCTCTGTAGATTTGGGCAAACAAGATGGGACTGATTATTTGATTTTAGCTGATCGTTACTCAGGATGGCCTTTAGTTGCACCCTTACGTCGCCTGAATACCAAATATCTGTTCTGGAGAATTGGTTTTTAGATTATGGCAAACCACTTAACCTGAGATCAGACGGTGGACCTCAATTCCGGGAGAGTTTAAGGAGTGGTGTGCAACCAATAAAATTAATCGATAACTTTCTTCTCTCCACCATCACGAATCGAATGGCCATGCAGAATGTTCTTTCAGGGAGATGAAACATTTATTGGAGAAAAAAATATCATTTAAGAACTTTCGTCACGCTCTATTGGAATGGAGTAACACGCCACGTTATGACGGACTTTCACCGGCTCAGTGGCTCTTTGGACGGTCCCAGAGGACCGAGGTTCTTGCCTTCAAAGAGATATTTAAGTTTTGAAATAGTCATTTTTATGGAAAAACCCTAAAAATGAACATTTGAAACTTTATTATATCGTTTGATTTTGGATGTACATGAAAAATAAAAACTGACATGGAATCCTTGCAATCATACCTACATTTTGCAGCAAATTGTTTGAAAATAGCATTGAAATAAAGGATATTAGAGGCGATCGAATGGCGAATCTTTTTTACTACATTGGTAACTTTTGTGCCCAATGAGCGGACACTTCCCATTATTCGATTCCGTTCAAACTTTCACAAGATGATCTCTATGCACTAAAGTAAAATCCTAGGGGGAGCACAACACTCAAATCCGAAATACTCTAATAAGAATCACCCTAATATATATATATATATATATTCTCTAAAAAACTAAATATTCTATGGGTTATTGGTATTCAAGTGATGCATCGTTTTTTATATACCTGTGCTGTATATATGTGAACAGTTTAATAATTTAAAACATATTTTGTGGACAGGCTCTTCCTTTTTGCCATTGGATATGAACTTGAAAAAATATTTATTGGTCAGAAGAATTTCAATATACAGTCGTCCCTCGCAAATTCGCGATGACCCGGATCCACTACACGACTACTGCAATATATATGAGGGTCACGATGTTGATATATATTGAAATTTAGGGAGATTTGACATCACCCGGCGTTTAAGCCTACGGGAAAAAACGGGAGCCAAGCTGTCGTCGTGTAGTAAAAGAACTGCGAGCTGTCAAGGGGCGAAGTAGCGAAGGCCGACTATATATGTATTCAAATCGACGTAGATGTTATACAATATTATTTTATGAGCTACAAATGAGAACAAATCAAGATGGATGATTATTGTAATTATGAATTCATATTTAACTCCCACTTTTTTTCATTTGACACTAATCTTTTGAGGGAACCTCTTAGTCTATTGACCGAAAAAAAATTGGAAATACTTTTATTGTGAAATTAGTATAATAATAACTAAATAAAGTTGTGTTTCTTTAGTCTAGAGGGTTTGGCATGTCGGGGCTTTTTGTCGCAGTCATAATAAAAGTAAAATGAAAGCAATTCAGGGATAACAAACAAGGCTTACATATATATTTTTTTTAAATCATCTTTGATTTTTTACTGTTAAATATAAAAAATAATATATTCTTTATCCATTTGAAAAATACAAAATATTTTATTTCATATATTGTACTTGAATAGAATATTCACACATTATTATATTATTAACTGTTTATTATGCATTTTTTTATATCACAGTGACTTTTGAGATGATAAATTGTTCAGTTCAAACATTAGCAAAAACATTAGCTAAATGAGGAAGATGTTGCGAGTCAAGGAAAATTATATTTTGCTTAATAAGAACATCATGACCATATCCTGACTACAAAAATTTACGAACTACTAGTGTGTTTGAAATAAAATTGTTTTACTAATTATTTGGTCTTTGAGTGGTTAATATGAGATGGATCAAAAGACTTTTTTATAGTCTTGATAACATCTCAAGAGGGTCGAATCTTTTGATATATTTAGACAAAATAAAGGGAAACCCCCATGATTAAAAAAATAAAGTACACTTGGCAAGAAGTAGTTAATAGCATTTTGATGGCTATCTCTTGATAAAGATATATCTTCTTTTAACGCAAGTAAGAGTTGCAGAGAGCTAAAAATATATCCTACAGATCCACTCGAAAGGCTCTCAAGTGTTTAAATGATAGACTTTTGAATTAAAAACAATTTAAACATTCACTTGTAATTGAAGAGTGAACATGTACAGCAGATACGGTGGTGAGGAAATGTTGAGGGCGCCCAATACCCCGGACAGTGGATTGTCTCTCTCTCCAGACGTGAGTCCAAATAGGATTGAGGAAGAGGATCTTCGAATCTCTCTAAACGTCGAAGAAAGCGTCTGTGTGGAGGAAGATGAACTCTGGCGAAAGCATCCCTACTGCCAAATATGTTCTCACGTATTCCACTCCAATGCTGATTACATCGCTCATGGACGGATTCACTTCCAACAAAGCCTTTTCCCGCCACTCTTCACTCAATATTTATATGCTCCAACACATCAGTTCCTACCGCAGCCTCCCAGTGAGACCCTCTGGCAACCCACGACCCCAATAGTCAGTGCCCCAAAAAAATATAAACGGAAGCGCAAAGAGAAAGATTCCAAAATCTACAAGGGAAGTAGTTCTCAAAAAGAAGATCTGGACTCGGAAACGCTAAACAAACTGAGGAAATATGAGCTGGATGTTCGAGACGGTCAGTGGTGTCGAGTTTGCTCACAGAGGTTTTCTAGTCGCGACCAGCTGGTCGATCACTTGTCCTATGACAAGGGCCATGCACTTTTGGCATCAAAAGAAAAATGAAGTTTGTTATAAATAAAATAACGTGTAATATAAGTTTATTTATTATATATGGAGTTAGAAGCATATCCAAATTGTTTCAAAGATGTTTTAAATGGATACAATGATATAAATAATAGTATTCGCAATAACAGTTGATATATAAGATATGTTCAGTATTTAAAAAGCATATATAAAATATTATAAATGAAATGCATATGATGGTGTATAAATACAAAAATTACAAATAGAAAATGCTTCTTCTCTTTTTCTTGGTTCCCTGATTGCTTGCTACGGATTCATCTTCAGACATAAGGCTTGAAAGGGACGTGACCCTTGAGCTGGAGGAAGAAAAGAAGCCAAAGCGCGTCCTACTCCTGGGGATTCTTTTTTTGTAGTATTTGGTGGGAGGAACTCCTTATGTGTAACCTCTGAGGCTCCGATTTTCCTTTTATTCCTTTTGGCTCGCACCAAATTGGATATATTTTGGAGGAGGGAGGGGTTGGAGTACTCTATGCTGTGAGCGTAGCGAGCCTCTCGAACATTCTTTTTTGGAGGTCTTCTGGAGGTGTTTTTGATGCTGTTCCGTGGTGTGTTTTGATCCGAGAAACAGAGACCGCTGTCGTATGCAGATGAGGATCCAACTTCCCCTCTTCTTCGTCGCCTTCCGACTTCCGATGGGCTTTCATCCTCGGAAGAGGAAGAGCTCATTGAGGAAGAGGATGTAGACGTAGAGATCTGCGAGATTGTCTCTTCATCAACGGAGTTGGGCTGACGGGAAAATTGGATTCCGTAGGGGTTAGCGAAGAAGCATCAGATGATGAAGAATCTATTGATGGAGCCGAGGAGTTTTCAACGGAATTGCTGGTTCGATCAATTAGTGAACCTTTCATGTCATCAATTTTAGAGATAGGTTGACTCATTACATTTGAATTATTGGACTGAGTTACCTCTAACGTAACTAGCAAATCCTTAGTAGATCTCTTGCTGTTGTCTCTCATGGATACTTCCGATATGGAGAGAGTTGATGAGTCATCACTTTCTTCAGAGGAGCTTATTGATGAGTCACTAGAACTCTTATGATCCACATTTATATCTTCCTTGAGTTCTGTAAATGAATCCAATGGATATTTAACTTTAGTACCATCCTCATTTTTTTCGGATACATTATTTTGTCCAATTTTATTATCAATTTCACCTTCATCTAGACAACCATGATTTTTCATTACTTCTTCTTGAGGGACTTCCTTGATCGTAATATATTTTTCCGCTAATGACATGTGGTTTTTAATACTTTGTTTATCAGAGATATTTTCAAACTTTATCCCTTGTTGTGAAACAGATGTCCATGAGGAAGACTCCTCTTCGGATTCAGAGGAAGAAGAGGACAAACTTGAGTCTTCAGATGAAGTAGAAGAAAGAGGGATTTCCTTCCTAGTAGAAGTAGAATCGGATATGCTCTTTGTCTGTTTATCTGTAGAGACGCTTTGTTGAAGGGATACTTGAGCCTCATCATTGGATGCCATGGAGGATGTATGAACGCCGTGAAATGAGAGTCGATTAACTACAGACATCCCACCAAGTATGCTTTGTTGAATGCTCATCATTGTTGAAGGAAGATCGTGTTCATAATCAGATGAGGACTCTTCGTACGGAGAATCCATTGTGGATGATGATGCTGAGGAAGAGCTAGATGATTCATAACTGCTGCCACTACTAGAAGAAATACGACTCTCGGTTTCCTTATCCATCATATTGACCTCCTTATGATCACCCCCTTGTAAATGGTCCGTCATATGATACGGCTTGGATTCATCCTTTGTCTCGACATGCAAGTCTATTGACACTTTTTCCTCATAATAATTTCTTGCTAAGTTATTTTGATTAGAAAATTCTGAATCAATCCTTTCATAATTGCTCAATGTAGATGAACTCATAAGGGAGGATGAAGATGAAAAACTTGAATGTGAACTTGAGCTCTCTTCGATACTTTCATCTTCAGAATCTCTTGAGTCCAAAGAATGATGTTTCAATTCCATCAAATCCAGTGGAACATCTTTATCGTCTATCAAGTCCGTTGCAGTGGTATTGTCATGCATTGAACTTGCATCAACTCTATTGTTAAGTGTGCATGATGCAGAAACATCAATTTCAGGATTCAAGTCATCTGGAACCCCACGTGAATTTGATTCTGTAACAAAAGTAGATGGACTTTCTTCTTGAGTTGGTTCCCTTCTTACTAATATAGACGAGGATTTGGTATCTACGTCTATTTTGTCCTTTGTGGAAATACAAGATGAGTGTAAACTTAGATTGTGGTCTTCCGGCATCTCCCTTGGATCGGAAGTACTCTTTTGTCTCGTGATGAATGAATCTCCTCCATCTGAGCTTCTTGAGGTTGAAGGCGTTCCGAGCGTCGATAAGTCTTCAGATGTCTGTCTTAGGCTGCTGTTCTCATTTAATGAGTCAATCAAAATCTTAGCAACTTCGCTGCTACTTGATCCTGTTTTGTGATCTGGGGGGATGTTTTCTTTTGACAGAGAAGATGACAATAAAGTATGTCCGCTACCTTTATTTGTGTCATGAGAAATGTATGTAGAGGTTGAAGATGTAAAATCGGTGCTGGAAGTAGAGTCGATTGTTTCAGATAAAATATTCACGAGTTCATTATTAATAAGTTCTCTGGCAACTTCAGTACTGCTTGATTGAGTATCATTACTAAGAACAGACGAGTCATTGTATGGATTATCTTTATCATTATTACAAATAGAAGAGCTTTGGCTACTTTTATGCTTAATGAGCTCATGTGCAACAGATGTACTACTATTTGTTTCAGTAAAATCGCCCATAGTTGCTGTTATAGTTGTAGAATCCTCCTCTGAACTGCAACTTGATTCGGTTTCAACATTGTCCATAATGGACTTTGCAATAGCGATACTACTCGACTCATTACTATCATTAATATTGGAAGAATGTAACGCTTCTTCAGCAGGCCGATTTTTCAAGTCATCAACATCGGTTTTACAATAACTATTTCCTTCAACTTTATTTATAAAATTATTAGAAGCCATTTCGTTGGTGTGATGCCTTTGTAAACTATCTATATCATAATGGACTTTTCCATTTTCTTTCGAATTTAGAAGTAAAACATTAGCTATAGCTTCACTATTACTCGAATGTGTCTGAGTTAAAGAGCTAGTGGCTTTTAGCGAAGATGAATCAGAAGAGTCTTCAACTGAAATACTTGAACATGACTCCTTTTTCATTAGAGAAGCTTCCATGCTTTCATTTTTTCGCTCAGAAGGATTTTTTGTCATTGACTCCTCTTGGGATGGTGAGTAATTTAAGTCTTTGTTCTCTACACTATTGTTTTTGCCATCAATGTTGATCCAATGTTCACTTTCCAGAGGATCACTTTCCCTTCCGACTTGTTTGGACGTCCTAAGATTTGAGTCCTCATAGATTAAAGAGGATTCCATTTCGTTTTTATTATTTGAACATTGAAGTGAAACATCGCTTAAAGATTCACTACTACTTATGTGTGTCCCAGTGCTAAAGCTAGATGATTCATTTGATGATGAATCGTCGTCAGAGCTAGTACTGGAGTCATCTTCAGAAGAAAAAACGTCCATATTGTTATTTATAATTCTCTTTTGTCTATCATCAGGTATGTTGTGCTGACTTGATCTTGCATAATATTGTTTGATATATTTATCCCATCCATTTCATTGTTTTGTCCTTTGTCAATAATTGTGAAAGTTTTTGTAGAATCTTTTATTGAATGATTTGTCATTAGTACCGGCTTTTGTGAATCATTTTCAGAACTCAACTCATTGTAATTGTTAATGAGAAGCTCCGCCACAGAAATACTATTGCTTGTCGGTGTTTGTGTACTTGAACTTGAAGCTTCAATGGATGACGACTCTTCCCCTGAGCTAGAACTTAAATCATCTTCGGTTGAAGAAGATGTCTCACTATCTGACATTTGTGTTTCAATAGCAATATTATTTTCTTCGGAGCCTTCGTATCCTATGCTAAATTCTTTATTTGGATCACCCATCACTGTTTCGTTCTTTGGATGAAATGATATTGACTTTTGATTTGTGTTTATCTCATTATTGTCCTTTAAAGTATTATAAATCAGAGCTTCAGCTATAGAAGCACTATTACTGCTTTGAGTCAGAGCACTTGAACTTGTGAAAAATGTTGATGATGAATTTTCATCAGGGCTAGAACTTGAACTCTCTTCATTCGAAGAGGTTACATCATCTGAATGTTGAATTTCTGATTGAACAATAATCTTCGATTCTAATTTATCATTCGAGGTTGAATAACTTAGTTCTTTACTCATCATGGACCCTTTGTTAATCTCAAAATGTATTTTATTATCTTCTGTGCATTCCATATTCATTTTTAAATCGTTCTCCTCTGAATGTGTTGGTATATAATCCTTTAGATGAGATTGCTCAGTATAATTTTGTTTGACCGAATTGCTCAATTTATTTTGTTCGTCCGATTCTTTCAAATTATTAATTAGAACTTCAGCAACAGATGTGCTACTGCTTGTCTGTGTCAACGCACTCGAACTTGTAATTAATGTAGACGAGGAATCATCCTCTGACCCAGAATTTGAATCAACGTCTGCTGAAGAAGAATCCATAGATTTTTGTAGTTTAATAGATGTTCTCTTTTCTTTTGTGCATTCAATATCCACGTTTAAATCCGTGGATGATTCACCTATCGCTTTTTCTAATTCAAATTTTAGCAATGTTGATTTGGTATCAATATTTTCTTCGCTAGGTTCATTTAATTTTGTTGCAATCAGAACTTCAGCCACAGAAGTGCTACTATTTGTCTGAGTCCGACAACTTGAGCCGGTAGCTAATGTTGACGAAGAATCCTCCTCAGAGGTGGAGCTTGAATCATTATCCGTCAAAAAAAAATCATTATCTGATATTTGAATCTCAGTTTTTCCTTCTTTTTCGCCTTCAATGCCAACATTCAACTCCATGGTTGAATCTACAAACACTTTTTCTGAGATACGTTTATCTAAACTATATCCTGGGTTATATTTTCCTTGAGTAGTAACATTAATATCATTTTTAATGCGAACTTCAGCCTCAGAAGTACTATTACTCGTCGAAGACCGATCAGAAGAACTTGTCGCTTCTTTGGATGAATATTCATCATCTGAGCTGGAACTTGAGCCGTCTTCCGTTGAAGATGATTCTGTATTTGAAATCTTTGCTTCAATGTCGATTTTCTTTTCTTTAACGCCTTCAATGACTAGCGATTTTCTGATATATTCAAACTTGCCGTTTGATGATTCCTAATTTCTGTATTGTCATTTATATCATTTTTTATTAATATTTCAGCC
This sequence comes from Caligus rogercresseyi, assembly GCA_013387185.1. NCBI lineage: Eukaryota > Metazoa > Arthropoda > Copepoda > Siphonostomatoida > Caligidae > Caligus > Caligus rogercresseyi. The sequence goes on along the minus strand of CP045905.1, from coordinate 5,692,816 downwards.
ACAGATGTGCTACTACTTGTCTTGGTTGGAACACTTGAACTTGTAATGGATGTCGAAGAAGAATCTTCCTCAAAAGTGGAACTTGAATCATCTTTGGTTGAAGATGTTTCATTACCTGGCATTTTAATTTTATTTGTTTGACTTTTTTCATTCAAGCCTTCAATGTCTATTTTTAATTCAGTTAGGGAATAGGTCAAAGCTTTTTCTGAGAGAGAGGACTGAAAGTTGGACTTTTGTTGAACATTTTTCGCATTATTATCGTTTATATTATTTGTAATCAAGACGTCAGCTACTGAAGAACTGTGGCTTGACTGGGTTAGAGCATTTGAACTTGTAATTAATGCTGACGAAGAGTCTTCTTCAGAGCTTAAAGTTGACTCGTCAACCGATGAAGAACTATAAACTTTTTCTTTCTGAACAATTCCAGAACCCGGTTTTCATTAATATACTTGTCAGTCACGCAGTCTTGAGACTTCAATTGATTACTAGCTTTTTGTTCCAAAGTTTAGTGTTATCAATGGTATGTTCAAAATCTATAGCATGGTCCTCAACAGAAGGTTTGTGTTTATCAAGGATGGATTCAGCTTTTTCTATTGAACTTTTTACTTCCTCGGAACTGTGTAAGCCACTGATTAGAACATTTGCAATAGAACCACTGTCATTAGTCTCTGTCCGTGAGCTGGAACTTGTTGTCTGGATTGATGAAGAATCTTCTATGTTGCTAGAACTCGATTCATCCCAAGATTTCTCAATATTTGATATATCTTTCTCCGAAAAACTTAAGTCACATTTATCTCTATAAATTGTTCCAGTATTAATTTTCTCTAGCTGTTCAATGCTGCTTTCTAATTTTCCTCTCTCTTCAGAATCGTTAAAAGGCTCAGGGGATGTATATTCGTTTATATTTTTGATAAGGACCTCAGCGACAGTTTTACTATTACTGGACGTTGTACTTGTCGTTGCAATCGATGATGAATCTTCCATAGAAGTAGAGTCATATTCACTTATTGATGATTCTATATCTGGTTTGTCAGATTTACTTGGTAAATAATCAATTTTAATTTTGTATCATGAGTTGAAGTTGAACTATTTGATAAATTAGAACTTGTGTCTATAGATAAAGATGACATACACGATTCCCGTCCGTCCTTTTCTAAATTGTGTATAAGGCTATATGCAACCGAATTTGAGTCCCCAGAAAGGCAAAGATTGTAGTCTGAAGAGCTTTCTCTGGTACATGATTGAATTTCAACAGACATAAGAGCATTGGCTTGATCCAGCTCTTTAAAAACTTCAAAGCTACTGCCTTGAGTATCTATTATGTGGGGACTCACACAGTTTGTCGACGATGAAGTGGAATTACTGCAGGGTGGTGAGGAAAGAGATAGACTCTCATCCGTGCGAAGTTTGATGAGTTCTTCTGCAATTTTGGAGTCACTAGATCCTATTGGATAGTCCTTCTTTTCTTCGATCAAAAGTTCATCTGTAAATAAAATTGTTGAGTAAATAAGCCATAGTTTTAAACGTATAAATTATATTTGAAGCTCACCTCTATGAACCACTTTTGAACGCTTAGATGATTGGAATGAATGATCACCGGGGTCCTCGATCTTTTCAGAATGTCCATTTATCAGTTGTATATCGGATGAATTGATATCACGATTCAAATAGTTATAGTCGTATTGTTTATGTATAGCTTTATCAATTGAACAAAAAACTTCTCGACGAGTCAGAAAACTACGAAAATAAGCTTGTACAACCGTGGATGCAAAAAATGAAGAACTAAATCTACTTGAATCCTTATCAAAATTAATAGCTTCCTTTAATGATACATTGTCTTGTATGTCACTTTCTCGATTTATTAAATCATCATTCGAAATATCTATAGATTGAATTTTGGTAGCTGCAAATTGTTGAATTTTAGTTGCAGCTAGTTCTTCCTCTTCAAATATTTTATTGCATTGTAATTGTTGAACCTCTTTCTCGCCTTGTTCCCTCTGAATTGTGATTGGATTTTTGTGGCGCCAAGCTGTTCTTCTTTTAATGCTTTATTGCATTTCAATTGCTCAGCCTCTTTTCTAGCCTTTTTCCCTCGAAATTGGGATTGAATTTGTGTAGCGGAAAGCTGTTGTTCTTCTAATGCTTTATTGCATTTCAATTCCTCTACTTCTTTTCTCCCTTTGTTTCCTCTGAATTGAGATTGAATTTTTGTAGCGGCAAGCTGTTCTTCTTCCAATGTTTTATCACACTTCAATTGCAAAACTTCTTTTCTAGCCTTGTTTCCTATGAATTGAGATTGAATTTTTGTAGCGGCAAGCTGTTCTTCTTCCAATGTTTTATCACACTTCAATTGCAAAACTTCTTTTCTAGCTTTTTTCCCTCGAAATTGGGATTTAATTTTTGCAGCAAGCTGTTCTTCTTCTAATGTTTTGCCACACTTCAATTGTTCAACCTCTTTTCTAGCCTTGTTCCCTCTGAACTGGGATTGGATTTTGGTAGCGGCAAGCTGTTCTTCTTCAAAAACTTTATTGCAGTTCAATTCCTCTACTTCTTTTCTCGCCTTGTTCCCTCTGAATCGTGATTGGATTTTGGTAGCGGCAAGCTGTTCTTCTTCTAATACTTTATTGCATTTCAATTGCTCAGCCTCTTTTCTAGCCTTTTCCCCTCGAAATTGAGATTGAATTTTAGTAGCGGCAAGCTGTTCTTCTTCTAATGCTTTATGCATTTCAATTCCTCTACTTCTTTTCTCGCCTTGTTCCCTCTGAATTGTGATTGAATTTTGTAGCGGCAAGCTGTTCTTCTTCCAATGTTTTATCACACTTCAATTGCTCGACCTCTTTCTTGCCTTTTTTTCTCTAAATTGCGATTGGATTTTGGTAGCGGCAAGCTGTTCTTCTTCTAATGCTTTATTGCATTTCAATTCCTCTATTTCTTTTCTAGCCTTGTTCTCTCTGAACTGGGATTGGATTTTGGTAGCGGCAAGCTGTTCTTCTTCCAATGTTTTGCCACACTTCAATTGTTCAACCTTTTTTCTAGCCTTGTTCCCTCTGAACTGGGATTGGATTTTGGTAGCGGCAAGCTGTTCTTCTTCTAATACTTTATTGCATTTCAATTCTTCTACTTCTTTTCGCCTTGTTCCCTCTGAATTGTGATTGGATTTTGGTAGCGGCAAGCTGTTCTTCTTCTAATGCTTTATTGCATTTCAATTCCTCTACTTCTTTTCTCGCCTTGTTCCCTCTGAATCGTGATTGGATTTTGGTAGCGGCAAGCTGTTCTTCTTCTAATGCTTTATTGCATTTCAATTCCTCTACTTCTTTTCTCGCCTTGTTCCCTCTGAATTGTGATTGGATTTTGGTAGCGGCAAGCTGTTCTTCTTCTAATGTTTTATTGCATTTCAATTCTCTACTTCTTTTCTCGCCTTGTTCCCTCTGAATTGTGATTGGATTTTGGTAGCGGCAAGCTGTTCTTCTTCTAATGCTTTATTGCATTTCATTGCTCACTCTTTTCTCGCCTTTTCCCTCTGAATTGGGATTGAATTTTAGTAGCGGCAAGCTGTTCTTCTTCTAATGCTTTATTGCATTTCAATTCCTCTACTTCTTTTCTCGCCTTGTTCCCTCTGAATTGTGATTGAATTTTTGTAGCGGCAAGCTGTTCTTCTTCCAATGTTTTATCACACTTCAATTGCTCAACCTCTTTTCTCGCCTTGTTTCCTCTGAATTGTGATTGATTTTTGTAGCGGCAAGCTGTTCTTCTTCCAATGTTTTATCACACTTTAATTGCTCAACCTCTTTTCTCCCTTTTTCCCTCTGAATTGTGATTGAATTTAGTAGCGGCAAGCTGTTCTTCTTCAATTTATTGCACTTCATTCACTTCTTTTCTCCCCTTGTTCCCTCGAATTTGATTGAATTTAGTAGCGGCAAGCTGTTCTTCTTCAATGCTTTATTACATTTCAATTGCTCCCTCTTTTCTCGCTTTGTTCCTCTGAATTGAGATTGAATTTTGTAGCGGCAAGCTGTTCTTCTTCTAATGCTTTATTGCATTTCAATTGCTCTACTTCTTTTCTCGCCTTGTTCCCTCTTAATTGTGATTGAATTTTTGTAGCGGCAAGCTGTTCTTCTTCCAATGTTTTATCACACTTTAATTGCTCAACCTCTTTTCTCGCTTTGTTCCCTCTGAATTGTGATTGAATTTTTGTAGCGGCAAGCTGTTCTTCTTCCGATATTTTATCACACTTTAATTGCCCAACCTCTTTTCTCACCTTTTTCCCTCGAAATTGGGATTGAATTATAGTAGCGGCAAACTGTTCTTCTCCAATGTTTATTACACTTCAATTGCTCGACCTCTTTTTTCGCTTTGTTCCTTCTGAATTCAGATTGAATTTTTGTAGCGGCAAGCTGTTCTTCTTCTGATATTTTATCACACTTTAATTGCTCAACCTCTTTTCTCGCCTTGTTCCCTCTGAATTGTGATTGAATTTTTGTAGCGGCAAGCTGTTCTTCTTCCAATGTTTTATCACACTTCAATTGCTCGACCTTTTTTCTGGCCTTGTTCCCTCTGAATTGAGATTGGATTTTGGTGGCGGCGAGTTGTTCTTCCTCCAATGTCTTATCACATATCAATTTTTCAACTTGTTTTCTTGTTTTATTTCCTCTGAATTGAGATTGGATTTTGGTGGCTGCTTTATCCTTTTCTTGATGCAATAGTTTGATATTTTTTATTTTTTCAACTTTTTTTATCTCCGTATTTCCTCTAAACTGGGTTTGAACCATGGTTGCAGCTACTTCTTCTTGATCAATTTTCTTAATATTTTTCGATATTTGAATTTTGTGTCGAGTTTTTTGTCCTTTAATCTGAGACTGAATTATAGTTGCAGCAAATGTCTCCTGATCCAATGTCTTAAAATATTGCAATTTCTCTAAATCCTTTCCAGCTTCATTTTTTCTAAATTGGGGTTGTATATTGGTTGCAGCACCATCTGTAGCTTCTTTTGATTCAGTTTCTCTCAATATTTGAACTTCCTCTTTAACCTTTTTACCTCGAATTAGTGATTGCATTTTGGTTGTACCAATTTGTGTTTCTACAAATACATAATTGTTTTCAGTATTTCGACTTCTTCCCTTGTCTTATTCCCCCTGAATAGAGACTGAATCTTAGTTGCTGCCAAATTTCCTTATGTGATTGCATATTAAATTTTAGGTTGTAAACTTCTTTTTTAGCCTTATTGCCTATGAACTCGTCTTGGATCTGGGTTGCTGCTAGATCTTTTTCAACCAATATATTTTTTGCTCTTTTAGATTCAACTTCTTTTCTCGCTTTGTTTCCTCTGAACTGCGATTGAATTTAGTGGCAGCTAGGTTTTCATCATCGTTATTTATTTCATGATGCATTTTTTGTACTTCCTTCCTTGCCTTATTCCCTCTGAACTGAGATTGTATTTTGGTGGCAGCAAGCTGTTCTTCTTCCAATGTTTTACACCACTTCAATTGCTCGACCTCTTTTCTAGCCTTGTTCCCTCTGAACTGGGATTGGATTTTGGTAGCGGCAAGCTGTTCTTCTTCCAATGTTTTATTGCATTTCCATTCTTCTACTTCTTTTCTAGCCTTGTTCCCTCTGAATTGAGATTGTATTTTGGTAGCGGCAAGCTGTTCTTCTTCTAATGCTTTATTGCATTTCAATTCCTCTACTTCTTTTCTCGCCTTGTTTCCTCTGAATTGAGATTGAATTTTTGTAGCGGCAAGCTGTTCTTCGTACAATGTTTTATCACACTTCAATTGCAAAACTTCTTTGCTAGCCTTGTTTCCTATGAATTGAGATTGAATTTTTGTAGCGGCAAGCTGTTCTTCTTCCAATGTTTTATCACACTTCATTTGCAAAACTTCCTTTCTAGCCTTTTTCCCTCGAAATTGGGATTGAATTTTGGTAGCGGCAAGCTGTTCTTCTTCTAATGTTTTATTGCATTTCCATTCTTCTACTTCTTTTCTCGCCTTGTTCCCTCTGAATTGAGATTGTATTTTGGTAGCGGCAAGCTGTTCTTTTTCTAATGCTTTATTGCATTTCAATTCCTCTACTTCTTTTCTCGCCTTGTTCCCTCTGAATTGTGATTGTATTTTGGTGGCAGCAAGCTGTTCTTCTTCCAATGTTTTACCACACTTCAATTGCTCGACCTCTTTTCTAGCCTTGTTCCCTTTGAACTGGGATTTAATTTTAGTAGTGGCAAACTGTTCTTCTTCCAATGTTTTATCACACTTCAATTGCTCGACCTCTTTTCTTGCCTTTTTTCCTCTAAATTGCGATTGAATTTTGGTAGCGGCAAGCTGTTCTTCTTCTAATGCTTTATTGCATTTCAATTCCTCTATTTCTTTTCTCGCCTTGTTCCCTCTGAATTGTGATTGGATTTTAGTAGCGGCAAGCTGTTCTTCGTTTAATGCTTTATTGCATTTCAATTGCTCAGCCTCTTTTCTAGCCTTTTTCCCTCTAAATTGGGATTGAATTTTAGTAGCGGCAAACTGTTCTTCTTCCAATGTTTTATCACTCTTCAATTGCTCGACCTCTTTTCTTGTCTTGTTTCCCCCGAATTGAGATTGTATTTTTGTTGCAGCTAGTTCCTCCTCTTCCAATGTTTTGACACATTGTAATTGTTTAAACTCTTTTTTTGCTTTATTACCACGAAATCGGGACTGTATTTTTGTTGCAGCAAGCCGTTCCTCTTCTGATGTTTTTGCACACTCGACCTCTTTTCTTGCATTGTTGCTTTTCAACTGAGATTTTATTTTGGTGGCGGCAAGCTGCTCTTCATCTAATATTTTCTCACACTTCAATTGCTCGACCTCTTTTCTAGCTTTGTTCCCTCGGAATTGTGATTGTATTTTAGTTGCAGCTAATTGCTCTTCTTCAAATATATTATCACATTTCAATTGTTTGACCTCTTTTCTAGCCTTTATCCCTCGAAATTGGGATTGAATTTTGGTGGCAGCAAATTGTTCTTCTTCTTTTGTTTTATCACATTTAAACTTCTCAACTTTTTTTCTCGCCTTCTTTCCTCGAAATTGGGACTGAATCTTCGTTGCAGCGAGATGTTCTTCCTCTAATGTCTTATCACATTTTAACTGCTCGACCTCTTCACTCGCCTTATTCTCTCTGAACTGCATTTGAATTTTGGTAGGAGTATGTTGTTCCTTGTCTGATGTTTTATCACTTTTCAATTGCTCAACTTCTCTTCTTGCCTTGTTTCCTCTGAACTGAGATTGAATTTTGGTAGCTGCGAGTTGTTCTTCTTCCATTGTCATCACACATTTCAATTGTGTAACTTCTTGTCTTTCGTTATTTGTCCCATGCCGAGATTGAATTTGTGTACCATCCAGTTGCTTCTCTGATTTCTTTTTTATCATTTGTTGTCTAGATTATTTCCTCTGAACTGTGATTGTATCTTAGTTGCAGCCATGTTTTCTTCCTTTAATTTGTTTTCTTTTCTTATCCTCTTTACCTCATGTCTTGCTTTATTGCCTCTGAATTGCGATTGAATTTTCGTTGCTGCAAGCTCTTTCTCTCTAATTGCTTTGTACTCATTATATTCTTCATGCTCTTGTCTGGCCTTTTGCCCATGGAATTTAGATTCTGTTTTTATTGACATTAAATCCCCCTTCACTTTATTTTCTTGAATATTTTTTTCATTCTCCTCTAATATCATATTATCTATTGACTTCGGTTCACTTTCTAATATGTCACAATTTTTTAGAAAATTGTTTATCTTGGAAGTTATACTTATTCTCATTATGTGACCTGCACAAAGAGATTGCAGTTCAGTAGCTGCTTGATCAGAATCCTTGATTTCATATTTTTCTTAATTTTGTCATCATTCAACAGACTCCCTGAGTCATTTTCCATACTGGAATAACTCTCTGATGAAGAAAAGGAGCTTTCAGAGACGTCTTCTGATTGGGTAGAATTGTTTTTAAAGAAATGATTGAGTAGGTTTTTTGTATCCAGGGTTGATATTTTCAAACCCTTTGTTATGTTTATTTTCCTCACAACGGAATTGAGTTTCTGTCTTCCGGACAAGAAATTAGTTTTATGTGCGTTGTTCTCATTTCCACACTGATACTCTTCAGTGGCGTATTTATCTTGATGAGGAGGATCGGTCTGGCTAGGTTCTTCATTTTCAGGAGTTTGTTGATAGTCATCACACCAGAATTTTTTATTATTGGTACTGTCCGGGGTTGTATTTCTGTGGGGAACCTCTTGAGAGGCGCCTTCGTCTTGATTAGAAGAGTCGTTTTGGTCCTCATTTTCAGATGGTTGTTCTTGATTTTCTCCTGTATTTCCTCCTTGGCCTTCCTCATCATCATAGGAGTCCTCTGAATAGCTTTCCTGGTCAGATTTATCTTTACTCATAGCTTCTTTGTCATCACTTTCCTCCGTCGTATCCTCCTCCTCTTCCTCACTGTAATCTGTAAATTTATCTAAAGAGTCATTCTCTGTTTTTTGTGAGAAGAAAAGCTTTCCCATGAGTGCCATCATTTTAAAGGGATTTGCCTTACCCTGGGATTTGAGAGGCTCTGTGAGAAGTTCCTCCACAACTTCGATTCCTTCTTGCACGTTGGCACGAAGGCTGGATTCCGTCTCCATCATGGAGTGAATGTTTTTGCCCAGAGTCTTTATACTCTTACCACCCTCTGAGGAAGGTCTCTGTGAGCTTGCCGACTCAGATATTTCATCTACTATGGAAGGAGCCTCGTTGACCGTGTCATCGTCATCTTCGTTCTCTTCTTGATCCCTAGCCTTTGGGTCCTTGAAAAAGGAAACAGTCTTGGCACTTTTGAGAAGGGTTTTACCTATAAAAAAGGTTTCAACTCATTTGAATGATTCAGGACTTTTTATGCATTTAAAAGATCCATGCAGGGAATTTTATCGTAATCAAGCAGGGTTTTGCAGGGTTTTTAATATAATTATCAACAAACGAATATAGGACATTCACAAATAACTAAAGCCTTGTTTGGAAATAGTTATTTAATTCGTTTTAATGATATTCTAGAGCTTTGCGAAGTGAAGATGAAGTATATGGGAAGGAAAATAGACGTTGGATATATATAAATATATATATGAGAGCCCGACTTTTTATCGTCTCGCACTGGTTAATGAGCCAAAGTTTAGTCCATATCTTTTACTACTAAAATGTCTTTCTTTAACAGTAATCTTACTTATGACTTGACTTGAAAATAGTGAATTAACCATTGTTTGTTTTTACCCTTTTAAATAAGTTCAAATTTATGGCTACAAAACTTTTTTCTGTACATTCAATAAAGTTTGTTATTATAAATTTGCATTCCCATGAGCTAAATCACTTTATTCATCTCTGCCTTCTGTTACATAGATATATTATTTTTAATAAGCTGATTATTTGCTTGCAAATTTGAAAAAAAATTGTCCTTTTTATTTCTGGGCAAAAATAAGCAATGGCTCATAAGTCCAAATTGACGGTCGAGCTCTACTTTATACAATATATATTAAGCCAACGCGTCACAAAAATGTTTGTTTCTTGTGTATCCAATTTCGTATTTGGAACATGGTGATAATACATATAAAAATTAATCCTAGGCGTGCCTTGATGTCTAATTGCCCAGTTTCCATCGTGCAAACCGAAATTGTGGAAAGTCACGCATTTAAAACTTTACCTTGGTGTAAAAATGTCGGACGTGCAATTTTAACAAAGATGATAGGAGCAAATATGTGGATGCTTTTGAGGACTCAGGTTCGGCTCCCAAGAGAGAAGACCAATCATCCTCATTGAAAAGAGATTCCTAGACTCAAATGTACTAATTTTAATGCCGTAATGTTTATTCATTTCCAAACAGACTAACTCAATTCCATAGAACCAGCAAACATGCAAACAAATACATAAAGAATAGGATGTTTGTATATGGTTCGGCCAGAGCCCTATAAGTAGAGTTACGTCGTCAGAACTGCCTGTGTAGCAGCTGACTTAGAAAAGTCAGGCTCAAAACATTCCTAATTTATCGAGGGAGTTGTAAATAAACAGTCTTTTGAGGTCATTTTTTCGAAGTATCAAAACAATATCAACTTTAAAGATCTATAAAAAACACTCTTATGCCTCCTTGTAGTGCTGTGGATTGTACAAATCACTCCAGAGCCCGAGGATTTTCTCTCTTTATTTTCCATGGAACAATCTCCTAATACATGAAAGGTTTTATGGACACATGTTTTGTCATAGATTCCGATATATTTATCTAAAGGAACAATATTCATTATTTTCAATTCATGGACTGTTTTGAGCCGAAATACTTTTTTTCATCAGGTGACGCTCCAATATATTGTCGTAACTCTTCTTATAGGACTCTGGGTTCGGCTAATCACTCGTTCATTTAGTGTTAATGTGGATTGTAAATCGAGTAAAGCCGTATTTGGGAGTATACTCTTAAGAGTGAATGAATAGGTTCATCGGCCTTATCCATACATGCAAGGGTTTGTAGTGACCAAAGTAATATTTGATTAAAAAAATTTTAATATGCATATATATTAATACAAAAAGAGCTTGGAGATTGGTGAGATGGATTAAGTGTATTATTAAATGGCGGAAGTAACAGCAGTGATATAAAAAGCATTGCAAAAACATAAATATGTACAAAAACATGAAAACTTTTTATTCTTGGATTTAAAAAAAAACTACATACAAGAACGGCGACTATGAGGAATCTTAAAAATATATAGAGTGTGATATGCTGGTGTGTTTTAAATAAGGGAGGATCTTACATCCGAGGGCTTTTGAATAATTCCTGGATTATGGTTATTGCTGTCTTCATGATATTGGCGGACTTCTTGAACAGAAACGTCTTCATCTTCAAAGCTGGAGTAATTGGCATCACTAGATCCTGGAGAGGATTTGTGGACGGAGTTCTCCTTGATTTTAACGTTGGATCGGGATTTACTCTTGCGGCGGGATTCCTTTGTGAGATTTTTGTTCAATTCGGGCTCATCAACTTCATCCTCTGAAACTGAAATGTGAACACGTAAGGATCTTTCTATGGACGATATCTCAAAATAACCAAATAAGTGTAATTATTATTATCCATTGATACTAGATTTTATTTTGAAAAACTATCATTTCTTTTTATCATAAAGTGTCAAGATTACATATCAGTATTTAAACCAATTATTTAAAATAATTAAAATAACGTAATTATTTTCTGTAGACAATCTATTTTCATCACTTTGTTGATCGTTAAATATGAAACCAACGAGTATTTTCTTCACGAATATCTGAATGTTTCATTTGATATTGGAACAAGGGAGGTTTTCAACCAAAATTTTAGTTTTGACTAATTTTGGAGATATATATATATATAATATGATAAAGGTATGCAACAGGGACGTTTTACCTATTGTGAAGATTCATTCTAATAATTATAATATACGAAATGACAAATTATAAATCCAAATATTTTTTTGAATATATTATATTATAATAAATAAATTTTATGCTGTTTCTTTAAAGTTGTTTATGACTTCTAATTTCTTTGTTATATATATATATATATATATATATATATATATATATATATATATATATATATATATATATATATATATATATACATATTTACAGGGTGATTCATTACAATTGAGACACACGTATTACGATATATAATCTTTGTATTAAATTTTTCATAAATATTGTGTAAACTAAAATAATAGTATAATATGTAATAAACAATATATATTTTATGAATTTCCCACGTATCCTCCTTTGGCTTTCAGTACAGCTTTGAAACTCCTAACGGTGGAGGCAACAAAGGCAGATATTTATTCTTCGGATAAGGAGGCCCATGGCTGAAGCAGTTTCTTTTTTAGAATCTCCACTGATGGTCAGGACTTGCCTTCTCTCCAGAGTGGACTACATTCCATAGTACATGGGGTTCAGATCAAGGGAGGATGGTGGCCACAAGTACTTGGGACAAAAGTCTGCAAACATATCATTACAGAAGCTTTAAACCAATGTGCTGGTGTGGGATGGATCCCCATCTTGCTGGAACACTAAAGGTGTCGTTGGATACTCTCTTTGTACCCATGGGACTACCTCCTCGGAGAGAAGGTAAAAATAAACCGCTTGGTCGAACTACGCCCCCTCCTCGACGAAGATCAAAGGGGCCCTCTTCCCGTCCGACGTCACGCCCGCCCAGACCATGACGGAGGGTGGCTTCGGCCTTCTGAAGGCTGTCCTCAGCTCAACCGGGAATGTCCTCCTTCTTTCACGTCAAAATCCGGTCATTTTGACTGTTGTGGGTGAAAATTTTATCACCTGTCTTTGGAGAGTTGTTGAATAATTTTCCTCCCACGGATAAGAGGCTTGTTCATTATGGCCTGGGACAGAATCTGAGGTGGCTTCATCTTATAAGCGAGCATCCTCAGGTCTTTCCTGATCAATCTCCAAATGCTATTGGTGCTCATGTACTCCTCTTTAGGCATCTGTCTCATAGATCAAGTTGGATTTGTCCTGAGTTTCTCCCTGATCCTCTTCTTCCCAGGCAGTGTCCTCTCAATTTTTTCCGGACCTGAACCTTCCTTGAAACCTTGCCTAACTCCTTAAAGGCTTTTATAGTCCTGTAGACCGTTGCTCCGCTCACTGTGGCCTTTAAAATCTTCATAATTTCAACCGTATATTTTCCATTACGAAATGAGGCCAAAATCAAGTCACATTTATCCTGTTCAGAAGCCATTTTCTATTGGAAGCAGGGCTATCTCACACAACTTATATTTATGAAAGTTATAGCTGATATGTTTATGAAAAACAACACAATAAAAATAGAGGGAATATTGAATTTGGGGAAACGTAGGAGTTACCAAAGTGAGAGTCTCAATTATAATGAATCGCCCTGTATATATATATATTATACAGTTTCTGTCAATAAAAAAATATATTAGGGTGTATAATAAATGTCAACACTAACGCCGGCAATCTCTGGATTATCATCTAGATTAGAAAATATAAATCGCCTTTGGTAGCAATGACGTCATGTCAATGCTCTAAGAGCTTATTTAGCTGTTTGAACAGCACGCATTTGCTCACCCTCTTTATCATTCACTGCAAGAGAGTATTTACTTCCTCATGACCCACAACACATCATTCCTAAGAAAATGTTTCATCGTCCAAAACCGGAACCGGTCACAGAGTTTGTGATTTAGAAGCTTTGGACTTTTTGTCGTTTGTTTCGACGACAGTGTGAAGAAGGGTAATGTACCACATCAGGTGAATTTTGCGCTTATTGAAGGGTTTCTCAATCGTTTACCAATATTCTATCGTCCGGTCTGTAATGATCCCTCAATACAGTTCTTAGATGTATACTTGTCGGGGTTAAAAGGTGAACCACAACAGAATTATCGTCTTCCTCTACGTCAGCTTCACTCGGGGGGGGGGGGGGGGGGGGTGAGTGGTCATTCGGGGGTTCAAATGCGTCAAATCTTCTATGTCCGGGTTTTCCAGGGACGTCCAGGCAAGGAGAATATAAATAAGGTGAGGCAATGGGAATCGACGTAGGCAATTGCAGGGCGACAGCTGACTATTTTGTTGTGATGTCACAGGTGCTACGCTTGATTTATAGTTCAGTTTGTATTGGAAAGCGAAAATGTCATATTCTCGAGGAAGTAATTGTGTTTGTACCATCTCCTCTTGCTCTAATCCTCGAGATGCACAATATTTTGCACTTCCGACAAAGGATCTCAATATCCAACGTCTGTGGATTGCACGATGCAGAAGATCCGACAGGATGGGCCTAAAGAATGGGATGACTTCCAAAGGAATATTCAGGCTGAGCTTCTTATGACCTCTGCTAGGAAGATGCTCAAGGCGCAAGCTCTTCCTTCACTCTTCATCCCTGGATCACCCTCCTCAAATGTGTCCAACTCCTTCAGACAGGTCTGTCAAGAAGCCTGTGAACGGGGAAAACATATGACTTGACTAGTGAGGAGGAATGAGGAACTCTCACTCACGAAAATGATGCTGTCCTTCTACAAAGCTAAGTGCCTCAATTTTAGCTCATAAAACTCTAAGGAAACTTTAATTAGAACCTTATTAGAAAATAATCACACAGTGATTTAAATAAGAAGGTTCATGAATCCTTCGACAAAGTTCAATCGTGGTCACTCAAAAGAAGATGTAACTACCGCCCTCATCCTACGGAGCATTTGTACCCGGGCCTTTGAGTACTTGCGCTCACGGAAACTCCTTCCTCTGCCTAGTCGGCAAACACAGGAAAAATTTCAATGACTTTTCCAACGAAGGTTTCTCCTATATCGCTGGATACTTAGCTAGTAAGTTTAAAGACCTCCACCCAACTTTGGGAAACAGACGAGTAACATTGAAGGATTAGAAGAAACTTTAAGTCCTTGGATTGAATTGTTACCGCCCCTTCACCCGTTTTTTGAAGTTCTGCCACCTCTTAGAAAATAATTTCCATTTGTTTCATAATAGCCTTGAAGACACAATCGATAAAGCCCCATGTTTTTCAAAGACTTTTTAAGCCACTTATCAATTTGTATCCAAATTGGTAAAAATAAATTATTAGTTCTTTTTGTAAATAAAAAAAAGAACACGGATTCGAGTCAATTTTCTTAAAAGCTACTTAAACTGAAAAATACTTGTGAAAACTTAAACGCATTGGCCAGGTTACTAATGAGTGTAATTATACTAATATTCTTATGTACCCCCTTTTTGTATGTACATATGTATAATTCTATTATTGTGATTTATAAATTCTTTCAAATAAAATTAAATCTTGATTACATTAATATTTTTTATTGTTTGAAATTTTTATTTGCTAATTGCTTAAAATAATGAATACTAATGATAAATCATAAACATAATCTTTTTTTTTCTTTCATAAAACATGGGTTCTATACACTAACACAGAACAATATTGTAATGAAATATTCTCGATTGAGGCATAAAGCTGATAAATAATTTCTAATCATAGCGCTAATAAATAATGTTTTCTTATTGTAGCATTCGTGACGTCACAAAAATCTCCCTTTTGAACAAGAGCATAAGTCAAAGATTTCCTCTTTGACTCACCTTATTTATATTCTCCTTGCGTCCAGGTGAAAACTGCGACTATAGAAGTTGTTTCTTCATCTTTTTAAAAGCAGATCCACAAAAAAGATATCATAGAAGCTACAGAAGAGGTCTGTGTCATGTCGTTGATTGACTTGCCAAGCTTATACTGGATTAAGAAGTAGGAGCGAAAATCAGGGGTCTCAATTGTAAAGAGTGTTAATAGATAGTAATTGTGCGATTGTCAGCTATTTTTACCTCTTGTGTGACCCCCAATTCAAAGTCTACGCGGACAAAATAAGGTGTGTCTACTTTGTCTACCTATATTGTTGACTTTTCCAGATAACGCACCTAGCTCAATATCTACACTACACCCTACTATAGTTTTTCTTTCGTATATAAAAACCAAAAATTATGTATTTTTAAACACATAATTAATAATACCTAAAAATCCATGCAGTGATTTATCCAGCAGTACGTTACGCCCTGTAATACACAGTTTAATACTTTGGGTTGGCTATTAATATGAAGCTACTATGGGTTGGCATAATAAAACTCTTTATGTCACCACCATCATAACCAGTATAAAATAGACTTTCAACATAAAATTATAATTCAAGGACTGTCTTAGCTTAGTTAAAGCGTGTTCAAATCTGTATACTTCACAGGTTGATAAAGTTTTTTTATCAAACTAATTGAAAAATACATTTTTTATTACCTTTATTTCAACAATTCTTCAGATTCACTAAAAAGACTATATTGATGTGAGAAACAATTGCGAACTAAAATTATGTTTTTATGTTTTAAGAGAAAAATTCCGTTTCTATGGAAATGGACCGTTTCTAGCCCATCTCAGTAAATGGAAAGACGTCAGCAATGTCTGTAATGTCTGCATGGAAGAACCTCAAACTGCAGACCATCTCATCCACAGATGTCCAGCACTCTCATATGAAAGACTTGAAGCTGAGCATTCAGAAGAAGTAGATGACTGCATCCTCGTATTGATGAAGTGCAGAAGAGTGAAAAATATTTTTGTAAATAATTTAGACATTAAGTAAGGAGTTTCGTTTGTTTTGTTTTTAATATTTTTTTTTTATTTTTTTTACTCTAGCAACATAGATACCCCACCGTGTGGTTATGTTCTTTACCTAAGTTGTGTGCTGTTTGTATATGTCTTTGTGTAAAAGAGTAATAAATATTTCTTAACTCAACTCAAGAGAAAAATTCCGATTTACTCTATAGAGGAGACGAATTTGGGTAACACAAAGTTATAGGTCCGATAAAATAATTTCAACACACATTTGTAGTTCCACATGGGTGAAATTCCATTAAGCCATATATTCCAAAAAAATTACTTTATATATAAAGATTTAACTTCACACCCTTTGGTCTTATTGAAGTTTTACTTTAAAAAGAAAATTACATACAATTTTTTAATATATATAATTTTGTTCTAAAATACACTTTTTTCTATTTGTTATTCGGAAAAGGAATCTATTTTTCATCTATTTGGTTCAATAGATTTGAGTCCGATCATAAATATATAAGTATTATAAATTTAATAAATAAAACCACCAAATCTAGAATCATTTTACTGAGGTTCACCAAAATGTATCTTCATCTCTCATGCGTCCTCAACACCTAGAATGGAGCACGCTTTTACTGAGCTAATTCACTCACAAGGCCTCCTACCCTTTCTTTCTTTAACGGATTTTTTGTTCTTTGTTGATTTCTTTTGAGCGGTGGCTTTCGGTTCCCATAGGAGTCGTAAGTTCCTCTGTGACGTTTGAGCCTTGCCAAATGCTTCCTCGCAACAGGATCCTTTTCAATCAAGCACCTAAGAAGAAGAAAAAGTAGAACCTGCTTTGAAAAGTAGTATTTAAATGATTTGAATATTATAGAAAAATGAAACTGAGTTACATTAATTTGTCTTCTTAATGTTAGGCCAAACGTCACACCTGACGTCACATTATCGATTTTTATGATTAATGGCATAAAAATATCTATATTCTCTTTCTTTTCTCTCATTATCTTCCTGTCTTTTTGATAGAAAAGACTACTACTTCTATGGACCTGTGAAAAATATAAATAATCCAACCTTTTCAGATGTTAATAAATTGGCTGAGTTCCGGCCTAAAATTGAAAATCTAATGCAAATAATATATTATTAAACCAATTTCATTTTTTGCTGAAAATCATGTGAATGTAGTTACACAGAGTCATAAAATTCATATTTTTATGTGGCAGATTGCTCGACTGCAACTATGATTGCTCATAGTTAAACATATATTTTCTACAATCTTCTTTTATTTATCAACTGATTTTTGAATGTTAAAAAAAATATTCTTATAGACGAAAACATAACGTCACATGGGGAAAAGCAAAAAACCAAATATTTTGTCTATAAAGTTATAAATAGTTGTATCCATTTAGAGTTACAAATGTCCTATTAAACTGAAGATACTCTTCTTTTTACAACGTAAAACTGTCAAGAGACCTCTCGAGGCTTCCAACTTGCTTCCACAAGGCTAATGGGTTCCATTCACTTGTGTTTTTTAGTGGGACTTTTATGGGTCTGTTTAATGACTGTACCTAATGCAGGGCTCTGCATCCTGTAGGTGAAGTAGTTGAAAGTATCCTTGGCCCAGGCGGGATCCTATGGTTCGTCGTGACTCACAGCAAGTCGAGAGACGTACGTGAGACTGTCGATTGACGTAGATGGTTAGGCTAAAGGGGTAGCCCTCACAGCGTCGGGATGTAAACTTGAACTCCTCTGTGTTAAAATAGATATGAAAATTGATTAAAATCGTATATAGTAAAATGTATTACAGCATTTTTTAAAGAATTAATAATATTTTCAAACTTATATATATATATATATATATATATATATATATATATATATATATATATATATATATATATATATGCCTTATTTTCAAAAGAATAGCCTTTTGTTTTGTATTCCAACTAGTTTTTTAGTAGGTATACTATTTTCAATACTTACCATATAAAAATTAAAGCATTTTCTTATTTCCTATATCATTAATAATGAAAATGTATTTAAACATTTGAAATATTGTATATTACCTCCTAGTCATTGCTGGTAGACTTCATTTGACAAAATATGAAATGAATAAATTGATATTTCTTTTTGATATATAGCATACAAAGTGACATTTTCGTATATAAAAAACTCAACTAGGATTCAAGCGAATTACTGAAAATAATGGGGCATTTTAGGAAATTTTAAGAGCGAAAATATCAGAATATGAAACGTCTTCAATCCAAATTTTAAATTTGAAACGACATTAAAAAAAGCTTTCTACATTAACAAAGGCTTTTTCATAGGCATTCATATAATTAAAATAAAGAACCGTAGTTGTGTGGAATCATGTAGTACATTTGGGTTTCATTTCTATAGGAGCCAAAAGTTGAACAGGGAATCTTTTTACAAGCCATTGAGTCAATAACTGACATACTTGCAAAAACAAGAGAGGTAATGAAGATTTTTTCATCCTCAGACGGAAATATTTTTTACACAGACTCGTAAAAATATTCTTTTTTGCATTCTTAGATGGAAATATATGGAAATTGGGGTTAAAAAAACTGACATTGATTAATGATTTGGGTTGCCTTGTTTTTATAACGTATGTATTTAATTATCGTGCCTTCATAGATGGATTTGAGAATACGAAGCCAGCTGCTCAAAAGAGTCTTGGTAGAAATGCCAAAGGAACGAAAAAGTCTTAAGGCAAATGCACCTTAATCACCGTTTATTTTGGTCAAGGCATTTATATAGTTAAATAAACAATGAAGGGACTGTTAAGCTTTTGTTTAGTATTAGAAGGAACATACTTGATTTTCTTGGAAAGAGAGAGAGTGACTCCTCGTTTCCAAATTTGGACGATGAGACCAATCTATGATTCTCTTCTTAATCAGAATAGAAACCTCTATTATTGATTTTTTTTTAAAGTGCGCTGACATCACTAATGGAACAATAAAACAGAAATAAAATTCGTGATAGAAAAGTGACTATTAACGAATTGAGCTCCTGAAACGCTTGCTAGATGCACAACTGAGGTTCAAAATATCCCTGGAACTCCAAATTTGCCTATGATGATCCTCATTCCTACGTTATTCAAGGGCCTCATAATAAATACTCTACTACAAGATTCGTCTATAATTTTCTTCAAATACTTTATGAATACGCAGATTTCATTTATAAATGATTAATGTAATTCACTATTGACTCCATTGGGCCCTGTAACCATATCAATAACTGTTAGGCACCTTAATAGAATCATGCTTATTCTTAATAGAATACTTCGTACTCGTCATTCGATATGGAAAGTCAATATAACTCCTTATAGAATGCTCATTATTCATTATCTGACTTCCTGAAAATGTATGACGTATTCATAAACGAGACAATTCAAAAGTAAACTAATTACTGGAATGAAGGTTATCTGAATATTATAAGCATAAAATATTGTCCTTACCTCCGACGGCCAAGTATCCATGAAATACCTCTAGTATGTAGGATCCCCTGGGCTGTTGTTCAATTGTTATTTCGTCGAGGTGTGATGGGAGTGGAGGAAGACGTTTGGACTGGCAAAGCTTTTTGTATTTTGCACGAGACTCACTTCGGACATAGTGGTCAGGATGACCAACATATCGCAATACAACGGTTGAAAGCAGGTAAATGTCCTCCTGCAAGAAGTGCAATTCCGCTTAAGTAAGTGTATAATTTATGTATTGCATTTTTTTTGTTTGCATGGGAGAGACATATAAATCGTGTAGATACATATATTTAATCAATATTGTCAAGATATCTCAGTTTTACGTAAATACATTTTATTATTGAAGTATTTTCATTTACTTATTATAGTTTATTATACAACATAAAACTTATTTAACACAACCTTTGACACATTTTTTAAAAAATATGGAGGACTTGATCGGGTTTTTTAAATACAAGACTACATTCGTAGAAATGAAATAACATTCTAAGTTTGTTTTCTTATTTGTTTTCTACCTTTTGTGAATTTCTTTTTTTGATAACAATATCTTTTAATCTAATAAATAAATAGTTCAAAAATACAAAATATACCAAACTATTGATTAGGACATTCATAAAAGAAAACAAACTGACATTGAAGGTTTGTAAAAGGGTACCTTTTGGGCAGTTCTGTTCAATAATGTCAAAAAATGTTCCTTCAATATCAGGCTTTAATAAATGTCTTAAAAACATTTAAATATATTCTCAGTAAAATGGGGTTAAGCAAGGATAACCCTCCACCCAACTGGATGCAAGGCCATAGATAACTATGACTAAATAATATATATTTTTTTTCAATCTTCTTCTTCCTTAATCGATTTTTCCCCAATTGAAGGGAGTGCAGTTGTCACGTCGTATAGCATATGAGGAACTAATTGGGTAAGGTAGAGAAGTATTTTTATTTGCTAATTAAGATTTCTACAGGATTTGCACCGTTTTCGTATTTTAGAGAATCGCTACACATACTTTGACTCAACCAGCCCACCTTTCTAAGGATCAATGCCCAATATACATTTACTTTTCAAACTACCAAACATCCACCGATTTTGGCAAAAATCAGAGGAGACCAATGAAGGCATATATATATATATATATATCACAGACAATTCGACATATATGTATAGTCGTTTAGGGGAAAGTTTATAATCAAAATAAATTCGTAATCTTGCTTTCAGTTTATTTCAGAGTATTCTGATTCAATTGCCCAGGTAAGTATTATAAATTTTTATTTGTATGTAGTAGCTGTAAAAACTCTTGATTGAAAAATCTATGAACAGAAAACGTTAAAAATGAATAAAACGTTAATTTTTGCATACGAAGTCCTAAAAATCATGTTGTGTAATGTATTTTTTTAAATTATTAAATAATGGCCTTAATGTGGAAAAAATTCCTTTACAATAAGAATATACTAAAACTATTTAGGGAGGTTTTTTTTACGCCCCTGGTGTTATATATTTGCAAATAACCAAGTAAAATGTTGCAGCATACTTATTTGGAAATAATCAGGTTCTATCCTCAAACAACCTCCCATACATGGATCCTAAATACTATGAGCTGGTTATTGCTCTACACATATCCCATCATATGTTTTTTTTTATTGTATAAATGAAGTATATTTACTAATGTATTTGTACATACATGAAAGAATCATAAAGCATCCCTACCTTAGTTAACTTATGTAGTAATATTTTTTTCGCCATTCGATCGTCTCTTATGCCTTAATTTCAATGTTATTTTCTAACAATTTGCCGCAAAATGTAGTTATGCTTGCAAGGATTCCGAATCAGTTTTATTTTTTTATGTACATTTAAAATCAAACGCGATAATAAAGTTTCAAAGTGTTCATTTTTGGGGCATTATCCATAACAATGACTATTTCAAAACTTGAATTACTCGTATATTTTGGATGTTTATAATAAATAAAAACTGATTTGGAATCCTAGCAAGCATACCTACATTGTTTGAAAATAGCATTGAAATTAAGGGCATAAGAGGCGATCGAATGGCGAAAAAAAAATACTACATAGTTTATTAACAACCTTTGGGCCCGTTGAGCGGACACTTCCCATTATTCGATTTCGTTCGAACTTTCACAAGAGATCTCTATGCACTAAAGTGAAATCCTAGGGGGAGCCAGACTCTCAAATCCGAAAACGTGAAATATAATCACCCTAATATATATATATATATATATATATATATATATATATATATATATATATATATATATATATATATATATATATATAGCTTTAGTTATCTCATAAATATACTAAATATTGAATTTGTCTACTCGAAGAATTCCTAAATGAAGTGGATCGAGATCCATTCGTGAAAACACCTAAGAATGATATTAAGAATAATAATGTTATCTCTGAGTTGATGTTCACACCTCAACAGCAAATAAATATCTGCTAATTTTTGTCATAATTGCATATGTTTCATGGGTTATTCACGATCCTCTATTTTCAACAAATCACAATTTAGAGCAACAGTCTCTTGCCTAAGTTATAATCAGTACGAATGGAAGTAAAATAGTTTATTCAGCTGTTTCTTGCACTATGACAAGGAGTGTGGTTGTTGTTTTCAATATAAACACAAATGACTAACAACAGAAGAGTATTCATCAAATCAAGGAATCAATGCCCCGTACTTCTTTTACACATTTCATGTAGGTAGATGGCACATTCTTTTTCTCTGGTTTCGTAAGACAACCTTTTGTGTTGAGCAAAATAAAAATTGAAATTCCTTCATAATACGGAGAGTATGACATGATTCAACAACTATTCGATAATACACACAAAACTTTGGTATAAGAATATATTTGAAATTGGTTCCTCATATAAAATTTTTTCGATTTATTTGAAAAACACAATATAAAGTTGAAGATCTAAAAACTTATATGGAGTTATATCAAGTAGCGATGGGCTTTCCCATAGGAAACAAAACAGAAGAAAGCTTAGACTTTAGTTTAGCTTAATGAACAGGGAACAGGAATACAGGACAAACATTATGAATTCGCCTCAAACTTTCTGTATACATTTCTTTTTATCTCTTGAAACTCATTTATAGGATGTTTGCATGAAGGGAGAGTGTTTTTGTAAAAAAACAAAAAGTTATTTTTGTGTGTGTAAGCATTATTTATATTCTTATTATACAAAGTAAATTAATCAACGTCATGTTAAAGAAGAAAAACAAATTTCATCTTAATTCCAAGATGGATTATGTATGTAATTTGATTAAAGTTCTTTATCAGATAATTTACATGACAAAGGCGAAATACAAAAAATATGATTATTTAAAATATAGACAAGTTATGTAAATAATAAATAAATTGTCGATATTTAAAACTGTTTTGTTTTTATTTATAAGCTAAATGAGCTCTCAAGAAGTTAAGATTTGGTAAATGTCTGTCACATATGAAAATCTATCATTTTAGTCATAACATATTTCTGACAAAAAAGTTATTATATATATAGTAGGGTGGTTCTTTAAAAAACCAAAAGTTGGAAAGTTTAAGCTCCTCACCCTAAAGTGGTTCCAAGTTGAAAAAATCCTCCCTGTGAAATTTTTTTCTTAATGGACAAGATTTACCCCTTCTCAACAACATGAAGTTTGACGATACTTAATTACAGTACTTTTCCCCACACTTGAATAGGGTAAAATTTTAACCTGTAGATATCACCATGAAATTCACTGAGTTAATTACTCATATTGTTCCAAACAAAAATGTATTACAAGTTGTTTGAAATAATTTGTTAATACGTCGTGAAAGACTCCGGCTTATCAATGACAATGAGGAGGATAAAGCCTTCCTCTTGGCCCAGCGGGAACGTGGTCGCCGGGGAAAGATGGCAGTGTGGACATACTGTTGGCTAGGAAGGAAAAACGTGCCGCTAAGCGTTGTGAAAAAAGGAAGCGGCAGAGACAGAAGGCAGAGGATGATGCCAACTTGTCCATGGTGGAATTGGTCAGCTCTGAAGATGAGACCACCGAGGAGGCAAGAGGAGATGAAGTGACTCCAACAAAGAACATGAGGTGTGAGAGAGGGAGGAAAAACGTGATCAGTCCAATTGTGGCTGCATCTCTTGACAGGACCAATATTACCGACCGGACGCCGTTTTTGTCCTGTCAGCAGCCGCCCACTCACTCGGCCACGATGTGACCAAAATGAACATCAACCGCAGCACAATCCAAAGGCAACGTCAGAAACACAGGGCAAATGTTTGTGTGGAACTCAAAGAGGAGCTGAGTGGGGACAGCACACTCATCGTTCATTGGGATGGGAAATTGATGCAAGATCTTACAAGCAAGGCAAAAATTGATCGACTACCTATTCTGGTCTCAGGCAATGGAGCGGTGCAACTTCTCAACGTCCCCAAGCTGTCACATGGAACAGGCTATGAGATGGCCAAAGAAGTTGTCAAGGCACTTGAAGACTGGGGTCTTTCTGAGCGCATTGGCGGGATGTCGTTTGACACAACATCTTCAAACACTGGCCGGATCAACGGGGCATGTGTCCTAATTGAACAGCAACTCAAAAAAGATCTCCTGTACTTTGCCTGTCGCCATCATATCCATGAGCTGCTCCTCGGTGAGGTTTTCAGGATGGTCATGGGCCCAATGTCAGGTCCAAATGTAAGCATCTTCAAGCGCTTCCAAGACCACTGGCAATCCATTGACCAGAGCCAGTTTGAGTCTGGTGCTTCTCACCCTGATGTGTGTCCTCTACTGGACCCTGTGGACAAGGCCTGGTTCGAAAGTACCCTAATCAACTGCAAGAGCCTTCGGGATGACTACCGGGAGCTGCTGGAATTAACTCTGATCTTCCTCGGACAGGTCCCCCCACGAGGAGTAAGGTTCCTAGCCCCTGGTCCCATGCACAATGCAAGGTGGATGTCCAAAGGTATCTACTCACTGAAGGTTTGGATGTTCCGGGGCCAATTCAAGCTCACAGCAAGAGAGGAGAAGGGCCTGCGGCAAATCGCCATCTTCGTCTCTTGCTTGTACGCTAAAGCCTGGACACTGGCTCCGGAGGCTGTAGCTGCTCCCCGACATGACCTGCAGCTGCTGAAAGATTTGACGATGTACATGAACAACGTCAACGAGGACGTGGGAAGAGCTGTTCTGAACAAGCTGCAAGGGCACTTGTGGTACCTCTCGGAGGAACTTGTTGCACTAGCACTCTTTGACCCTTTGGTCAGAGTGGAGGACAAGAGGAAAATTCTCACCTCACTTCACACCAAAGAAGGAGAAAAATATCCTGTGAAGCGCCCTAAGCTGCTGCCCAGCCAATCTATCACTGGGCTTGGACTGCAAGACATGGCATCGACAAACACAAGGAGGTTCTTCCAGAAGCTTCGCCTGGAAGAAGGCTTCCTTGATGCAGATCCTGCAACATGGCTAGAGCTGGAAGACTATCAGACAGCGGCAGCCTTCGTGCAGCGCATAGCAGTCATCAATGACCACGCAGAACGAGGTGTTGCCCTCATCCAGGAATACAACAGAAAGCTAACTCGGGATGAGGATCAGTTACAATTTCTACTACAAAATGTTTCTCAGCATCGCAAAGAGTTCCCAGACACCAGGAAGATGACCATAGTGGCTGGTCTGGCAGCCAAAGAGGAGAAGGAGCACCAAGACGGTTAAGTCCTCAAAGAGACTCGGAAAGTGTTCTTAAAAAAAAACTTTTTTTATGTTGCAGTTACATTTGTTCGAAAGAGTAGTTCCATGTACTTAATTGGTGATGGTTAGAAAAGCAGATGGTAACCTGTTAAAACATTCTGATATAACATGTTGAATAAAACATTCTGATATAGTATGTTGAATAAATGGCATATGTTTTCAAGGATTGTTGTTTTTACTCATTACCAGAGCTTTTTCTCATTCCTCGGGCAAGGATTGTGCTGTGCCAAATGGCAAATTCAGCTTTATATTTGCTGATGTAATCAAATGATTTCAAATAACTTGCAATACATTTTTTGTTTGGACTGATGTCAGTAGTCAACTCTGTTAATTTCATGATGATATCTACAGGTTAAAATTTTTACCCTATTCAAGTGTGGGAGAAGTACTGTAATAAGTATCGCCATACTTCAATATTGTTGAGGAAGGGTAAATCTTGTCCAATTAAGAAAAAATTCACAGGGAGGATTTTTTCAACTATTGGAACCACTTTAGGGGTGAGGAGCTTAAACTTTCCAACTTTTGGTTTTTAAGAACCACCCTAATATATATATCATAAAAAAGACCGAATTAAAAGCCTCAATCAACATAATCACTAACTACTCTTAAAAAATACAAAATTTATCGACCTAAGTCGACCTATTGCGATATAATATGGCTACCCAATTGAGCATTTAAAAAAGGAAATCCTATAATAAATTTCATTGATGTTATACTTCACAAGAAAACAAAAATTATCATATCAATGACGTCAATGGATCTGTAGTGCGATTTTTCCTTTTTTTACTGAAGACTTCTCCAGCAATAAAAATATATATTTTCTTATATTTTTGATCCATTCATTTTAAGAATATATATTTCGCCATAAAAGCGACATAATTTTTCCCATAGAGTACCAAAGCATCATATTTTGGCCCTGAATGATGTCCTATCTAGTATTTGTATCATCAAATTTTAAAATTGCTCAACAAAATAAGATCGCAACTCAACAAAATAAGACCACGACTCAACAAAATAACAATAAAATTTAATCTAAAAATCATAAATATTTGGGTAATAGTTTAGCTAGTCCCATATTATATTACATTTGTTTATCTTTGTTATGATTGTAAACCCTATTTTGTGTTCTCTTTTGTATTGTTAGTGATTTATTTGTTTATTTGGTTTATTTTACGTGTCAATGATTTTAATATAAAATATTTTTATATTTAAATTTTGTGTAATTCCAAGTCTGAAGGGAGTAAAAGTTACGAGTAGTAGTAGAAAAGTGGCACTTCTATTAGGACTAACTTAGAGAGAGAAGGTTTACATTTAAAGCTAAAGCCCTAGAAAAGACTTGAAAAGCTATGTAATGGATAGAATATTCGTAAATAGTTTATATTCGATTAACAGCTTTTCAGAAAAGCAAAACATAGGTGAATTGCACTATGTTTCAGTGTTATTTTGCCCCAAAGCTGAAATTCCTAATTTGAGTCCCATTTTTTACGTAGATTCCAAAAATGCCACTTAAAATTTCGTCCGAAAAAAGTTTGGACTTTATGGTCTTTTTGAAAATCAGGTTTTCATCATTTTTAATGGTTCACGCCCAGTTATCTTCGTGCAAAGTAAGAATTGCCACAAATGTAAGAAGTATTTATTTTTCTAGTATGTCAATTTATTTCAAATCATTTTTTATAATTTAAATATCTTTCTTACTATTCGAAAAATGGGCTTTATATTTCAAAAAGTTGATCATTTTTTAGTATTCTATTTAAGCGACTA
Source organism: Caligus rogercresseyi (assembly GCA_013387185.1). NCBI lineage: Eukaryota > Metazoa > Arthropoda > Copepoda > Siphonostomatoida > Caligidae > Caligus > Caligus rogercresseyi. The sequence continues at coordinate 5,665,748 of CP045905.1, read as the reverse complement.
TATAGTTTTTTGTTTCAAATTTATTGACTATAACTAATATGTAATATATTTTTCTTATATGTCAATGCATTTCAGAACAGTTTTTATAATTTCGATATCTGGGATGAAAGTACAGAAAGATCATTTAGTATGACCAAGATTTAATATTGATCATATCAAATAAATACATTCTCGTTGAGGTTACGTTACCTATAATTTTGATTTGTTACGAAGAAATAAACATTCAAATAAAAGGCAACCATACTTTTTTTCTTCGTAACAAATCACAATTATAGTTAACACAACCTCAACAAGAATGTATTTATACAAGGACAACAAGGTTAAGGACGTAAAGGCTCTCAAAACAATCACGAAATCTCTATTAGAGTAGGTAAAAGGCGGGTAGGAGGCACAACAGCTGCTACTGTGAAAACGTTCCCAGAAGATTGTTTGTCATTGGGAAGAAGTGCTGTGTCCCCGGATGCCGGTCAGGCTACGCCGGCAAACCAAAAGGGGGCGTATCCTTCCACACCTTCCCAAAAGATACAGATCGCCGCAAAGCTTGGGTCCGAGCATCCCCAGGGCAAACTAGGAACTACAAGAGAATTCAGCAGTATGTAGCAAGCATTTCAAAGGTAGACAGTGCTTACTAGGCACCTCACTCTAAAAGCAATCAAATTTACCATGAAATTATTTGTTTGTTCTTCTTTCATAAAGCAAAAATCAAATTTGTTGTTTGGTCAATTTTCAGACTCCGATTACCAAGAGGCCAGCCAAGATATGTGGCGACACAGGACGGAACCACTCAAGCTGCGGATCTTGAAGATGGAAGCCGTCCCTTCCAGGTACGACAACTTGCCGGCGTACCTCTCCACCAGCCTACCCGAGCCCAGGTCCGCAACGGCAACATCCTCGTCGTGCCATGAGCAAGCAGCACAAGAGTAGTAGAAGACGCATCAGAAGCATTTCTGAGGAAAGGCAGAATCAGTTCCCTCAAGGACCTACAGAAGAAACTCGACCGCACATGCATGCCCAGAGGAATCGTCGAAGTTGAACAAGACGGGGAGCTGCTCTTCATCAGCATTGACAAGGACCAAAGACGTGCCCATTATCTCCCTCTCCATGGCAGTCAATGAATCTCTGGAAGTCAGGTTATGCGCACAGGGCCTCAAAGTACCAATTGAGAAAGTTTCACACTTAACAGGACTGGAATCAAAAGTCGTCGAGTTATGCTCACAAGTCCTCAACATGCTGTCCTCCCTCAAGACATACTCTCAGTCAAGGATGCCATCCAATGACGTCCTGCAACAGTGCATTGATCTTCTCGATAAAGTGCTACAGGATGTCGAGGACGGACTGCAGCAAAAAAGAAGAAGCAACAAGAAAGAAGCGTTCCTTCAGCTGCTCAATAGTGGTGGCCTCGTCACTTCCAGTAACCTTGTGTACCTCACCTGCATGCATGCGTTACAGCATAAAGCTGAGTTCTTTGACAATGACTACACCCAGGAGATGTTCGTTGCAAGTAGCATCCCTCAAGCTGTCTTTGTCAACATCCTGACCAAGAAGATCTCGAACACCTCTGCTTCTGACTCAATCTGCGACAGTTCTCCCGTTTCCAGGTATTTGTTCCGCCATTACTGCGAATTCTTCCACTGTATGTCTAAGAACTTTGTACAGTCCATCAATGACAAGATCCATGCTGGTCGGAAGAGAGGAAAAGTCAATGAGAGCTCAAGTGTGTGAAAAATTGCTAAACTGCAGTCTTAATTTCTGAATTACTTGTATTTCCTATATTTTATTTGAATTACTTTAATTTTGCTTCGTTCTTGGGCAAACAGACTGAAAATATACTGCTTTGATATGTGCCTAACAATTTATTTATTTAACGCGTTCATTTTCCCTTCTGTTTTTAATGGACCTAGTATGCAAGCAGCTCTCACAGCCTTTCCGTCCTTATATATGTTGTCCGTGATTTATATTATATGATCAATATCAAATCTTGGCCATACTAAATTGATCTTTTCTTTACTTTAATCCCAGATAACGAAATTATAAAAACTGTTCTAAAATGTATAGACATATACCAAAAAAATATTACATATTAATTATATTATAGTCCATAAATTTGAAGAAAAAAATATATAGACGCTTAAATAGAACAATAAAAATGATCAACTTTTTGAAATATAAAGCCTATTTTTTCAATATTACGAAATATATTTAAATTATAAAAACTGATTTGAAATGCATTGGCATACTAAAAAAATAAATACTTATTACATTTGTGGTAATTCTTACTTTGCACTAAAATATGTGGGCGTGAACCATTAAAAATGATGAAAACCCTGCTTTTCAAAAAAGGCCATAAAGTCCAAACCTTTTTTCAGACAATATTTTAAGTAGCATTTTTGAATCTACGTAAAAATGGGACTCAAATTAGGAATTTCAGCCTGGGGGCAAACAATGACCTAATTTTGTTACAAAAATTGTGGGATATATTTTAAGAAAATAATTTTAATAGAAAATATTATTTAGAATGCTTAAGAGTTTTTTTAGAGTGTTTATATATATATATAATTATTTGAATTTGTCTGCAAAATAATAAGGACTCAACAATCAATCATCATTATTGTATTCAATCAATATTTGTGCAGAAAAATATTGGATTAATCAAGATAAACAAAAAAAATGTAATGGACACTTGCACTTCATTTCTAATGATCAGTATTCCAGGCCACTTTGCATTCATTATTGAAATATTTCCTATATAAATATATGTATTGATCTATCTACTTATATTTAGCCCCTCAAACTGAAAAGAACATTTGCAATTATAATAATACACATGCCAATTATTTAGTATATTTATTTCTATTAAACGACGAAAATAATTAGAAGGTCCCAGTTAACGAAACAAATGCTGCTTTAAAAAAATTCTATTATCACAAGATAATTGGATATATTTATGTTTATCTTTGATCGCTTATTGCAAGTTGAGTTATTTATTTTTATGAAGAACATTGGAATAAAAAATAATAATTTATCATTTATAGTTATCGCAAGTTCAAGTTGTTTGCATAAATATAACAATAAGTCCCAATTTATTCCTTACTTTATAATTGGGATGTGTGGGCGAGGTGGAGCGATATGCCTTTGAGGTTGTGCAGTTCGTGGTCGATATAGGCGGCCCCTGAGTCTAGGAGCAGTTGATCGACTCCTTCCACGTCCGCGGAGGAGCAATTGATTTTGAGGCAGTGAAGATGGTTCTGGGGGTGATAAATCCTTTCCAGGGATTTCGATGTTACGAATTCCTCCTACTAGAGACCTAATAGTATTAAAAGCAAATGGAAAATTAATATTTATGCACATTATTAAGGAAATTATATATATATATATATATATATATATAATATATATATATATATATATATATATATATATATATATATATATATATATATATATATATATATATATATACAGTCGTCGCCCTCGCAACTTCGCCCCTTGACATTTCGCAGTTCTTTTACTACGCGACGACGGCTTGGCTCCCGTTTTTTTTTCACGGCAAAATTCCCCCATATGAACTCCATGGCAGAATTTTCACACAAAAAACTTGTAATTCTTCGAAAAAGCAAGATGGCAGCTCAAAAAAAGATCCGGCTGCGTACATGTATTCAACGCACGTACGACAACAAGGCAAAATGGCGGTAGATTTAAACGCCGGGTGATGTCAAATCTCTCTAAATTTCAATATATATCAACATCACGACCCTCATATATATCGCGGTGGTCGTGTAGTGGATCTGGGCCGTCGTGACTTTGCGAGGGACGACTGTATATGTATATACTAATTATTTTTTATTTGTTTTTTTTAAGATTTTAATTTAATATTACATTAATATTGATTTAAATCACATTTTTATGCTTTCAACGATCCTATGTAATTTTTATCGTTTTAAATAAACTTTGATATATATATATACATACAGCATTTTTTAAAAGGACAATTTTGAAAGTTTGTAACTAGAAGCTTTTGTAACTAGAAGAAAATTGGATAAACTGGTGTGATACCTTCGGGATCTAGTGATATCTGGAGAGAGAGGACTCCGATCCCCACTGGATGAGGAGCGAATGCCAGGTACGTTGGGATATTCGGATTTGTAGCGACGGGCGCTGCTTGAGCGTTTATTTGTTGTGGTACCTAAGCTACGGCACCTAGCAAATAAAGATTGATGTGGAAGATTTAAAATTTTATTTTATAACTTACTTACAACCCTTACTTACCATTTAACTAATTTATGCGTTCAAAATACACATAAATTAGCCCAAAGGTAAGTTGCAGTTATAGTAAAATTTCATTTATTTCAAATATTTATTTTACAAAATATCGAATCAGTTATGATTGTAAACGTTTAGGAAAAATATTTTTTAATTATTATAATAATATTTCACTATGTCAAAATATTTCTAAAATAATATATTTTCGAACAAATGATAAAAATATCATTATTATTTTTTTAAACATTTGATTATAATTTTGATTCATTTTACTTTTTATATCTGAAAATAATATTAGATAAGGAAAAGGTATCTTCTGATCTTCTGACTAGGGTCGTCTGCGTGCCATTTGAGAACCAACTTTGATCTAGCCTTCCTCTTGACCCTTGTGGCCTCGTTTAGTAGATATATCTTCCTATACGTGAACGGCTTCATGCCCAGGTCAGCTTTGACCACCCTCCCGATGGTCATCCCAGATACGTTGTACTCCTGAGCCCTCTTATTAATTGAGCGGGCGGGCTACGAAGAATCTTGCCGGCGACGGTTTAGGTCAGCCTTGGTGTACTCACTGATCGCTTCTTTCCTTGTTCAGGCTTCCTTGTGGTTTAGCTTGTCTCTTTGATAACTTTTTTGGAACGCCAGAGGAAGGTTCAGCTTACCCCAAGCATGATCAAGATAGCCTTGTGGGATTGGCCAGAGTCCAACAACTTGACGATGGTTGTTCGCTTGCTTTCAAGGTCCATTTCGTCGTTGTTTTTAAAGAAAAAGTTGTGAAAACTACACAGCAGATGCACAAATGTACGCAAAACATAATTTTATATCATAACAAAACCTCTCAAACTCATATTTAGAAAGATATTACACTTACAATCCGATGTTTCACTAATTCTGCCTAACCCTGTATATATATACATGGGAAATTAAAATGTATATGTATATATATTTTATAATTAAGGTTCCCATCTCCTTTATACAAGACTGTGCTTATATTTGTTCAAAATTATATAAAGAAAATCAATAATCGATAAGTAACCTTTTTTCGGCTTTTAATGAAACTATGATTACTTATCCCTTTATATATATATATATATATATATATATATATATATATATATATATATATATATATAAATATAGCAAATACATTACTTTCATACCCATTGCATTGAAAAAAAAATATAATCGATAAATCAATTGTCTTGTTTTTATTTTCAGAATTTTACAAATAAATTTGTTCAGTGATTTGTGAACAATAATCACATTGTTTATTTGCCATTCTCAAGGCATGAAGTGAAGAAAGCTTTGGAATGATCAAAATATGAATTGAGGCCATGGTTAAGAAAATGTATTTGTCATGAAAAAGGTATATAAATTTTACATTTATAACCATATATTCGTGTACTTTATTTAGTCAGGAAGCGGTTTGAGGTCACATATATTTAAAATACTTACATGTTAAAAAAATATGAAGACATATGAAAGAATGAAAAATATAAGTCATTAAATAACTAAAACATAGAATTGAGTCATTGCAATTTTATAACTTTTGTCATTTTAATCAAAGAGTGTTTGAGCGTTACATTTGATTCTATATGATATTTTAAATTGACACCTATATCTAAAAATATTTATATTTATACTAAAGCCAAATACCACAAATTTTGAACTTTTTTTAACTATAAAAAAAGATTTTCTTATATATAAATCATTTTAAACTTGATAAGTCCCAACTGGAAAATATATGGAACTTAGAAAGACAGCTTATGATAATCATATATTTCTTATATGACTGTTCATCTAAATATGTATATTTTTTTTCTTGGCCCAGTGGGCATATATTTCGACAGATCTACCAACGATATACAAAAAGGTTTGTGCAAATACTTAGTAAAAAAGATCAATAAATAACAATTATTTAAACGAAAATATAAGAAAACATTAAATTAATTTGAACTAAAACATTTAATCTAAAATTATATCTCTAATAATTTTTTTGAAAATAAAGAGACGATTGGGATTATACAAGAAAGGTCGTCGTTTTTAACTGTTCGCATTTTATATAATATGTTGTGAACTTTAGTTATGACGGCGTCACATTTGGCATTCTTTGTGAATGTCAGAAAGTCTTCTTCAGAAGTTTTGGTCTAGAAGAAGTTTTCTAGTGAGGTTTGGAGGGCTTGGTAAGTCTCTGTTAATGCAGGGCAGTTCCAAAGGTTTGTTTGCCACCTTCAGTGAATCGGTCAAAAGTCGATATTTGAACCTTTCTCTGAGGATGTAAGAAATCTATTATTCACAGCAGCGACACAATCGCTTATACTTCTTTGTATCCCACGTCTCTTTAAGTAAGCTTCAAAAGGTACTTTTGTTGAGACTGTGGAAGTATTTGTGGATAATTTGGAGATCTTGATCCTGAAGGGTTATAATGGACGATTCACTCTAGAAGCTTCCCGAAAACACTAGTAAAATACTTATGTCCAAGTCTGTTTAAAATTTCGATAAAAAAATAACATCGCTTGCAATGTGAGCATTCAAAGTTTTTGGGATCGATACATTAGGCAATTTAAAAGAGGCATTTCCCAGCTAAGGACGTTTCAAATGTTTTGATGCACTCTGTTGAGCTATTACAAAATTCTCTTATTCTTCCAGACAACATAGAAATAGTGGGTAAAACTTTTGATAGCCCGTGATAAGGGGATTCGTTATAGTCGATTCCATTATTATATTAATCCAAATATATTAAGAGAATATAAAACGATGTTAATGGCCTAAAATCGTTCATAAACATTTTAGTTCAAAACTTAACTTCTTGGATGAACAAGCAATTAATTTACTTTACAAAAACTTCAGAACCTGATGGTATTGGCGGCAAAATTTTCACCAAATGTTCAGAAAAAGTCGTTCCTTATCTTGTTGAACTAGGTAAGTCCAAAGATTAATTTAGAAAGGCAAACCTTTACACGTTCGACATCTACCAGACTTGTTGATTTATCGTTCATTTGTTGTCATTCGCGAACGATGAACGACGAAGTCTTAGATGAACGACAAGGAAAGTTTCTTATCGTTTGTCGTTCGTTTTTGGCGGCAAAAAAAAGACTTTTCCTTTTTTTTAAATGGCGAGAAAAAAAATCTAAAAAAAGACGAACAACAAATGAACGATGAACGATTCAATTTAAATATAATGATGAACGAAAAACGATAACTTTTGGTGAACGACAAACGAACCACAATTTTTCGTGAACGTCAACAATTAATATAATTGTCAAAATTAACAAAAAAAGTTTTACTCCCGAAATATTATAGATTTGGCTCTATCAGATATTTTATTATTTTTCTTTTTTTAAACGTACGGCCGAAAGGACAAAAGTTTTGTTTATCAATAAATAAGGAAATATTATCTGTGATTATTTTTATAATAATAACGTTTTTTACTTCTTTCAAAGAGAAAAACACGCCCTCAAATTTAGCTCGAAACTATAAATGTTTCAATTTTAACCAAAATCAAATAGCTATTTTTAATATAAAATAGTGTAAATTGGATAAAATGGAAAATAATTTGAGACAAACATACTTTTGCATAAATAGATGCAAAATCCATCATAATATTTTGATGAAAAAATCATTTCATAATCGAGGTTATGAAAATAACTTGAATCATGTGTAAATAAATAAGTTGTTATTTATACGAAGAAGCAAAATGCATACCATAAATTTTACAGACATTGAAGAAATATATTTTGGAGAAAACGTTGGATATGTAAGGGTTATAAGTTCGATGTAATAATTATTATATTTGTGAATAGTAATTGTACTGTTGTGTCTGGGAGGGGGGCTATTAAACGTCAGCTGTACAATTAAAAAAGAATTCCCTTCCTTCGATTCCCTGATTCCTCCAAACGATTCTTTGCATCCATACAAAATTTTGATGGATCAAAAGGTGTTTTAGGGTTGGTGGTGGGCACATCAGAAAAATCCATTATCACCATGCTAATTCTATTTGCCAAAAACATTTTTTTGCAAAGCATATTTTTATATAACTGTTAAAGACCAGAGATATATCGGTTTACGGATTTAAGAGCACAGATAGTACCTTTTTCAAACTATTGGTATCGAAAAGTTTTGTGAAATACTTTTAGTTAAACTAATAGATGAAAACAATTATGTTTTTTTGCCGAAAGGTTTTAAGTTGTATTTTGGACAGTTTTATTATTACCGAAAATTGGCTTTCCATATGCTAATTTTTTTTGCAGAAAAAAGTTTTCTACAATCTCTTGATGATAGCTCGATAGGTTTGGACAAAATATTATATAGAATATTTTGGGGGTAATAAAAATATATTTTTTTGGTGGAGTTTTTCCTTGAAAAACAAGAATCATTAAAAAATCGTTGATTTATTTGTATGATATCTCCTAAACACTTATTTATATAATGGTCTAATTTCCTATGGATACGTTAGAGGTATCAAGGAAATAATATATTTGGTCAAAGTGGACATTTCAGGAAAGTCCCGGGCATCCGGCGTTGCCCGGGACTTTCCTGAAATGTCCACTTTGACATCATCTGGTTTTATAGTTTAATATTGAAATATTTAAAAAAAGTAATCTCTATTTCTTTCTTGACATATACATATTTAAAAAATACTTAATCTCTTATCAACACAAAAGTTATTTCAGGCTGTTAGGTTAATAAATTTTAAAAATTGAAACAATTATATTTTTAGGTCGTTGTTGAGAATTTCAATGGTTTTACAAACCTTGGTCGAAGGATATATTCCATTTCAAAGTTGAGGAAGTTTAATAGATGTTCGATGTCCTGGCGGTTCTCGACTGAAATCTTTTTGAGAAGGTTGTCCTGGTCGGCCCATGCCTCCTGTCAGAAAAAAATAATAACTTTAAATAAGGAATGACAACTTCTTCATCAAAGTGACTTGTCAAGGAATTATGTCAATGCAATAATGTGACTGTCAAATTAAGCTTCTTATAGCAATTTTATCATGTAAAACTTGAACAAGAAAAAGTTAAATGAAACTTATATTTTTTGCATTATAATCGAATATAACATACACGGTTATCAGTAAAAGAAAAATGGGAGTATCTTTATGAAAAAGGTAATAAAGTTTTTTTTTATACTAAAAAATGTTATATATAACATTTAGTTTAAAAATTATTACTTCATAACAATAAATAGTTTTTTGTTTAAAATATAAATTCTTATTTTAAAAATTAATTTTCTCACATCAATTAATTCCAGTTATAATTTAAGTAATTTATACATAAGAAAAAGGAAAATTTATCAGACAATCTTTGAACTATTATAGAAAAGGAAAATGATAAACTGCTCTCATCCTTTACCAAATTCGAACATAATTCCGGTCTGAAAATTAATTACAACAAGACGGCCATACTCCCGTTGGGTTCCTGGACTCCAGATAGTTCTTCTTTAATTCATAGTTGTCGGGTTGTGTATTTTGTATGCATTTTTCGTATTGAATGGAGTAAAAATAGTGTCTCAGAGGGTAATTGGTCTCAAATGAGTCGGATGGTTTATAATAAAGTGAGGCAATGGCGCAATCTTTCTCTGCAGAAAAGGATCGACCTATATAATACCCGAGTGATTCTACTGGTGATGTATAGAGCCATCCCGTTTATTGCTGAATTAGCAATAGTAGAAGAAGACTCTTGGCTGCGCACTCTTTTTCATAAGTCATACCTACCCTCCTTAAAACGTCCTAAAATTTTTGCTGGAGGTGGTCTTTGTCAGTTAGGCTCTATCTTACCCAAATGTTATCTACGAATCGTAGAAGAAATGGGCGTTTTACACGACAAAGACTGGAGAACATTTTATACATCCTCCGAATTTCACAATTGGTTCCATATGAGTACTCCTTTAACAAATTCAGATTTGGAAGCATTTTCTCCCTTTTTAGCTTCAATACAAAGAATCATATGGACGGTTCTGCCTAATTTCTTTTCTGATACTTTTGTGGATGTAATTTATGAAAATAGGGAAAAAGAACCTTTTCTAAAAAAAAATTTGGATCTCCTGTTGCATTAGAGAGAATCGCTTTATCTCAAAATATTCTAACACTTCATGACCTGTAGGTAGGTTTCGGTTTCCTTTAGAACGTTCATGCAATGATTTTAGTCCGTCCAAGCCTTGGTTTTTAAAATTTTATTCCCATAGTGAAGATTCCTTTGGATCTATATCAGAGAGCTTCATACAATTGCTTGATCTCCCTCAATCATGGAAACAGAGGATTTTTCGATCGACGTGTGGTATAATTGATAGTGCCAAATTTACAGCTCAATTTCAGATTTCTGCTCGTTTACTTAGATTTTATTACCCTTGCAATAACTGTGGGGCGTTATTCAACTCAATCATTCATACCTTTGCTGAATGTCCTGTTCTTATGGTAGTCAAGCGTTTTGTTCAATTAAATGTGTGCGAAAATGAAATAATTACCTCAAAGCTTATAAAAGCCTTTATTTTGTTTGGTGTTTGTAAACGTTAATATAATGTACCCCTATCCAAAAAGCTATTGACACAGCACTTTTAAATATAAAATCGTTAGTTGCAAAAAAAATTACAATAAACCCTTTCATCGAGGTCGAGGACCTAAGGGCAATAATCATTGGAGCCGCCGCCCGCTACTCAGCTCTGCAAATTAAGATTCCGAACGCAACATCAGATGATTGGAAATGGGCTGGAAATGTCGTCCGATTCGTACCATCGAGATCAATTCATTTTTTAAAATCAGCCAAGAGGATCTTAAGAAATATCGGCGTTTTTTAAGGAACAAATAAATTGTCATTTTTATTTAGGTCATCACTTTTTAACAGTAAATTTGAACTATAACGTTCATTTATGTTTTTACGCAACTGTTGAAAAGAGTTTTATTTTATTTATATTTATTTGTATTTTAGTGTAGTTTGTATTACACTGTATTGTTTGTTACAAATATTGAATAAAACTTCGTGACCGATAAATAAATAAAAATGATGACGCACGGAAAAAATGACCGCAAAACATGGCAGGTAAGTATTTGAGTGGGAAAAAATAAATGTTGTACTAACACCATTTATCATCTAAATTACTTATTCAATTTATATGAGGAAAAGTGTTTATATACTTATGTACTTGTTTTACCACTCAAATACTTACCTACCCATGAATTGGGGATATTTTTTTCATTTTGGGTCAATTCTTGCAGGACCATTTTTTCTTGGATCAATTCTTCCTAATATCCAAATATGCACATTCACAAAGAATTAAGGATAAGAGATCTGTATGATCCGGTTGACACTTAGATAACTCAGAGTGAGTACTTATTGTCTCAATGAGTCATAACGTTAATAATGTTTATCATTATATGGAGTTATATGCAATTACACAAAATATCAATAAAGTCAATATAAATAAAGAAATATATTTACATATATATATATATATATATATATAATGCAAAAAAATAATAATACGAAATAATTATGAATAAAAATAGGTATTTACTAGAACCTAAAAAGGAAAGACTTGAATTAGGGTGATCAGTTTCTTTAAACAAATCAGAGGATCCTTAAGGGAACTCCAGGATGGAGATGAGGAAATCCTTCAACTTCAAGAGCCTTAGAATGAACAGACTTGAAGCTTAGAATAAATCCAATAGGAATTCAATATACATATAACACTAACACATGTTTTTCTCAGCACGAAAACAGTTTTGCTCATCTGTATTGGTGTCCTTTAGAGCATAGCACTGTCCATTAAAACTTGAGAAAATTGTTTCGATACGTAACAAGTATTTCATATTGTCTTTGTTTCTGCTAAACTAAAAGGCCAAATTGTTATACATGTTTAAAAAACTTATTTTGACCATATGATTTTAGTATTTTGTATGATATCCTGTCCAGTAAAGTGTCAAGACGAGGGCAAGTTCATAACAATTCATCGATTAGAAGCAGTTCAACATGAATTCAAAAAAACTTTTCACGAAGCATCATCTTATAATTTATCTTTATAATTTTTTCTTTATTGTATTTTACCATCTTCAAAATATATTTAATTTCGACCATTTACTCGTCAAAATTTGTATTTTCATTATTGATCATTTCTCCAAAATTTAGAAAATATTTCTATATACCATGCGAAAAGTGGTTTTAAAATTAAGTATTTAGTTTAATTTGGTGTTTCTGTATAATATGTATTATTAATATAAACATGTATTACAAAGACACATAAACAGAAAGAAAATTGAGATTTCAAGTGAAAAAAATGAAGCGCGCAAGCTCAGTAGGGTAGATTGTTTAACTCTCCATATTTAGGGAGCAGATTTGACTCCTTCATTTTCTAATTTCGGAAGGCCAATATTGGTACACCTTATTGAAAGCTCCATAGAATTGGTGGAGTATTTTTGATATGAAAAGGTGATCAATATCCTCCTGACAGATGCAACTCGTTTGAGCCATGTAGACAAAAAAAAGTTTATTAGTCAACTTGTAAGAACTACCATTATGACATGCTTTTCACTTAGGTAGTTACTATTAGTGCATATCAGTCAATACTATAAAAAATGTTCGTTTCGTTACCCTATCATCTTCTAAATGTCAAATAAATATTCGCTAACTTTCCATCCTTTTTTCTTAATGGCGTCTCCCCTTTCTCTTCTAGAGAATTAAAAACCTGATTAGACTCTATTTATTTCTACATCTAAACTATCCTTTACTCACTTTGACAGCCGTTGAGGGTGATTTGTAAGCTGAGAGTTCACGCTCGTATTTCTTTTTCTTCCTTTGATCGTCATCCCTTTGTCTTTGTCGGAGCTCCATGCGGGATCTCCTCTCATCCACTTCCCGAAGATGAAGTCTCTCTCGCTCCATCTCACCTTCTCGTCGTCGACGCTCCCATTCCAGGTTCTGCTGGCGCCACTCCTTTTCGTTTACGGCCGTCCCGGACATTGAAATCTGAGAATGGGAGAAACGAAAGTGAAAATGAGAGGTTTATTATGGATGTAATCAAAAGTTGCGAATATTTATATTTTGCTTTTCACTGATGTAGGAAGTAGTAGTTTCATTAATGATTATGAATATATTAACTTTTCAAAGAAATATTAATATATAAAAATAGAAAACACATTTTCCCAAAAAAATCCCTCTGTCAAGGCTGCGACGAAAGAAATGTATACAATTTTTTTTTCTTAAAATTTATAGGTAAAAAAATATGAATGAATGCAAATATAAGCAGTTTGTATATAAGTCATAACTTCACTCGTGGCTATTGAGATGATGTGAGCTTACAGCCAGGGAGAAGAATATCGTCCTTTACAACATTGGTTGTCATATCTTATGGGGATGATGCCATTTAATACTATTAGTATTAGTAACTCCTCAAAAGTATTAATACTAATTAACATTTACTCATACTACTCAGGGTAAAATAATGTTTATTGCACTTCATTATATATGACGATATATGGATCATCACTCTTTATTTAAAACGTATAAATATAAATAAAAGGTTGTCACCAAGGAAAACGTGTTATTTTCCCTTTTTCCATCGCCAGAAACTATGATATATCTAGACTAGAGATGCCATTTTGGTAGTTCGTGCATACTCACTAAGAAACATCATGCTTTTTGTATCAGTTAAATATAGTAAATATCATATATTTGCGTCTCATTTCTCACATAATCTCACACCTGTCGATTTCCTCCCGTTGTTACATTGTTTTAAAAGATGAGCCAATATAAGTATTTCAAATATGCATTATATAAAAAACAAGAAGATAGTATTCTGCTTTAAGAAACGAAATAAATTGACTTCAACTTACAAATTTGTTACTTTTGTAAAGTACTTATTGCATAATACTCATGAATGTTTCGACTTACCCAAGACTTAGAGAATTGAACTATGGTTAATGTTTTTTCTACTATAATGGGAAGAGCAGTTATACTTTTTTCGCTAAAATAACAAAGCATAATACAGTTTATCAAAACTTTTTTCTTAGCTCAATAAGTGAACTGTTTTTAGAAGAAATTAAATACCAGACTCTTATTATTATCAAAAAAGTTTTAGAGGAGATGGAGAAACATTATTGACAAAAACAAAGCCTACAAAAAAACAGAGAAGCGGAATGGATTGGTAAAAACTATAAACTTCATTAATGCAAGGTTTTGAAGTGGACTAGGATATCCTAAATGTTAAAAAAAAAAGGTTTTACAAGACTGAAGAATTAACTATTTTTTTACTTAGTAGCTTTTATTCACTTAATTTGTTGGTCTAATCATCATTTTATTGCACATAATGATAAAGTAATAATTATACTTCAAATTCATTATTTAAATGATAATTTCTTCATTTAAGCAAGCATATTATATTGGACAAATGTGATGCTTGAGCTATGCCAGGACTTTTAGATGTCATTGCATCCATTGACCCGGACTAATGAGAAAGATGAAAGTTTTGGCTTACAATAAATGTTCATACATCAACACCATGAGTGAAAAGACCATGAGGTATGAATGTGTGTATCAAGTGCCTTTTAATCTTTAGTATTCCTTTCCTTTCAACAAATCACGTTTTAAAACGCAGTCCCAGTGTGATAATCTTTCTAATTTTACAACTAAAAGACGCTTTGGCTAACGACAGTGCTAGGAAGGAACTCCTTTTTTCTGTTCCTATATCCATAGTCATACAAACAGTGCCCTTAGACAAGCGACCTTAAAGGAATGCTGACTGCTTGGCGTGCGACGAGCACTTGCCGCCAGTCTAAACTCTTCGTACTAAATCCCTATCTCGGGAGCAAGATTTTTAAGTATAAACGAGCCCAAATCTGCGTCATCGTTGGAATGGTCACCGGTCATATCGACCTCAACGGGCATCTTTACAAGATGGGAAAGGCCATAACTCCAATCTGCCGACTCTGCGAGGAGGAAGAAGAAACTCTGTATCATTTCATTTTTGGCTGTCCGCCATTAAGGCAAAAAATGATGGCACTTGAGGGAGAGAACGGGGAGCAACGTTTATCCCTCGAGGATTTAATTTTTAATCATTGAAACTTAAAAATATATAAACTAATAATTAATAATAAAGACAGCTCCTAAAGAGTATCACTACCGGCTGATACCGGATTAAGTTCCGGTGAAGTGGGTCCAATCTAGGAGCTAAACAAACAAACAAACTAAAAACATTTTATAACATTACGTTGTTAACATAGATAATATATAAAGTACTGAAGCTGATATGGTAGTGCTCAATATCAGCGTATATTTGTTATACATAGGGGAAAGAGAGGGACACAAAGAAATAAAGAGAGAGTGAGACTTTATTTTTCTTCATTAAATTGGAAGAGTCTCTCTCTTTTCCTTTAGTAATTTGTGTCGCTGTCTTTTCCTCAACAATGGAAACATAACAAATACAATGATACTATACGTTGCTTAGGTCATTTATATTATATATGGCTGTTAAGCTTTCTAATTTCTTATTCAATGAATAGAAAATTTATAAATGAAACAAAGTGTTATATGCTAAAAATGTATATTTCATTATATATTTTGTTTGAAGCTTTCTTTTATTTAACAAACTATTAATAAAGAAAAAGTTTTAATCAATGCAGGAAATTTTCCTTCCTTACATGGCTTTAATTTTCACTAATAATCAACTATTTTTAAAGGCTTGATGGCATGAAACTATAATGACGTGTTAATGTAATCAGCTTCTGCAACACTATTGTTAAAATATACTTTACAAAAATGTAAAAAAAAATTATTTGTACTTTACTTCAATAACAATGAAAAAACGTTTTAGATTTAATCAATAATTATAAAAATAACGAAAGTAACAAACAAACCTCTCACTTTGAACAAGTTTCCATCATAATTTTATCGGGGATAAATATATAGACAAAGTGATTCTTGTCTGTTTTTGCAATGGAGACATTTTATACTATAGGTAGATCATTTTTGTCAAAGTTAAAACAAATTAAAGTCGCGATTAGAATTTCAAACAACCTCAAAATTTTGTTTGTTAAGTAAAGCAATTTACAAACTTTTATAAAAGGTATAATAAATCTATTTATGCAATTAAATTTTAACACGAAATATTTTCTGTAATATAATAGTCTTAAATATTTATATATACATATATATATAGGTATATATATATATATATATATTTGAATAAAAAAATCGACTAAATAATTGCTTTCACATAACAATATATATTTATATTGAACTAATTTTCAACACTTTCTTTGCAACCATTGAAATACTCTTAAAAAGTTTCAATTTTAAATAAACATTTCATACCTTTGTTAAATTTACAGAAAATTTAACTAATTTTATCTAAAAATTATATTTATTGTTTGATATGCCATACTTGCAAAACTTCTGGATTATGAGGTCAAATTATTCATAATATATTAACTTGTATTCTTGTATAAAAATCCATTTTACTACAAATGTTTTATTTTCATATCGGTAATAAATATAAACGGACAAAGAAAATTACGATGAATAAAAGTTATATTGAAAGGATATAGATGTTGGATGAAATGATATGACAAATTGGTGAATACAATCTTTCATATTTAATACAATCTTCCATACTTTAAGGTGGTGTAAATAGAATGGCAAAAAATGGTCAAATAAATATATTTCACGGGATTCCATTAGTTTTTTAAGAAAAAGATAAAAATCAAGGACAAATTTTTCTTTCAGAATTAAAGCTAAAAATGTTTTAATATATTCCTGCCATCTTATTTGTACTGTCTCAATTATATGTAGCTGTTTAGGGATACTATTTCATGCATTTTCTTTCCAATTTCAGTAGAAGCCATTATACTTTCAAATGGCAAATTAAGCCTTTTGACTTGTTTTGTGTTTAATATCTTTTATTTAATTAGAGTATTTACCATTGACAATTTTCTCCTTATATATATTAATAATTTCAGTCATCTAATATTATAAAACATTGTTACGAACAAATAGACGGAAAGTAATCATTGGGAAAACCCTCTCTAATGATACCTCTTGGATTCAATTTGTCTCAGAGTTATGTATCGTAATACCTTCTAAGAAAACTGATGCATACAAGAGACGAAGAAAAAAACTAATTTGAAAAAATATTACCTTATCATTTCTCCCTTTTACAATTCTTAACACTTGGACATTTTTTTGTCAAGGGATGGTTATAATATCTCATTCCTTCTGTTTGTTGCTTCATCGACATCAAGAACAAATATAATCTCACATAAAAGGTTTCATCGAGTATTTTTCTAATTCCATAGATGAATTGGGTTATTGTCGCGTTTTCTCTTTGCTCAATGCTTATTTTGACAAATGACACAGTATGATCAATCTTCATTTATACGAAATAATGATTATTGCTCGCCTTGTATTGTCTTTGACTTAGTAAGTAAGGTTTATTCGACTATATTCATTTAAAATGTTAAAAAGGTTCTGTCATTTTTTTAATGACGTTGTCATTTTTATCAATTTAATATCTTTTGAAAGCAAGTATGCTCTGCTAGTGTAGTCCAAAACCGGTTGGACATAATTTATGATATAATCCTGGATTTACATGAGTGTATACATATATATTTAGAAATCTGTTACTATTTTTATCTTAGTTTTTTAGGGGAAACCCACATGCATTTTTTTATCAATGACATATTGTAGTATTTTGAAAAGAGCTGAAGTAATAAGAATTCCAATATAGCAGAAGTAAAGGATCATAGCTATACAATATATTCGTTGAGCTTTCAGAATTTAAATAATATTATTCTGTTTATAAAGTTGCGAATATTATTCGTAATAAACACAGTAATAAATTTGGAAGTAGAACTATAAATTAAAAAATATCTTTCTTCTATTACAGGCAATGGGAATCGACGTAGGGAATGCAGGGCGACAGCTGACTATTTTGTTGTGATGGCACAGCTGCTACGCTTGATTTCTAGTTCAGTTTGTGGAAAATGCCATATTCTCGAGGAAGTAAGCGTGTTTGTTCCATCCCTTCTTCCTATAATCCTCGAATGAACAATATTTTTCACTTCTGACGTAGGATATCAATATCCAACGTCTTTAGATGAACGATGCAGGAGATCCTACAGGACTGATCTAAAGAATGCGAAGATCTGCGATCGTCATTTTACTCCAGATGACTTCCAAAAGAATATTCAGGCTGAGCTTCTTGGCATCCTTGCTTGGAAGAAGCTTATGTCTCCTCAAGAGTGTGTCCAAGTCCTTCAGATAGGTCCATCAAGAAGCCCGTGAGCAAAAAAATTTGAGTTAACTAGTGAGAAGGAATGAGGAACTCTCACTCACGAAAATGAAGCTGTCCAAATTTAGCTCATAAAACTTTAGGGAAACTTTAATTAGAACCTCATTGGAAAATAATTGCACAGCGATTCAAACAAGAAGCTTAATGAATCCTTCGACAAAGTTTAATCGTGGCTACTCAAAAGAAATGTAGCTACCACCTTCATCCTACTGAGCATAGTAACCGGGCCTTTGAGTACTTGCGCTCTCGGAAACTGCTTCCTCTGCCTAGTCGGCAACATAGGAAAATTCCAATGACTGTTCCAACGAAAACCTCTCCTATATCGCTGGATACTTAGCCAGGAAGTTGAAAGACCTTTGCCCAAATTTGGGGAAACAGACGAGAAACATTGAAGGATTTGAAGAAACTCAAGTCCTTGGATTTAATTATTATCGCCCCTTCACCAGATTTTTGAAGTTCTGCCACCTTCTAAAAATAATTTCCAATTTTTTCATAATAGCAATCAAGACGCAATCGATAAAGACCCCATAATTTTCAAATACTTTTTAGGCCACTTATCAATTTATATCCGAATTGGTCAAAAGAAATTATTATTGCTTTTGTAAAAAAAATTCGAGACAATTTTCTTAATAAGCTACTTCGACTGAAAAACGCTAGTTAAAACTTAAACACATAGGCCAGGCTACTAATTAGCGAAATCATATTTATTTTCTTATGTTCCCCGATTTTTGTATGTACTTGTGTATAATTATATTATTGTGATTTATAAATTCCTTCAAATAAATTAAAATCTTGAGTGTAAAAAATATTTTTATTGTATGAAATTATTATTTGCTAATTACTTAAAACAATGTATACTAATGATACACCATTTAAATAACAATTTTTTCAAACAACAGAATAAAATATTTTAATGAAATATTTTCAATTGAGATATAAAGTTGATAAATATTTCTAATCATAGCACTAATATATAATGTTTTTTTCATTGTAGCATTCGTGACGTTACAAAAATCTCTATTGAACAAGAGCATAAGTCAAAGATCTATTCTCACCTTCTTATTTATATTATCCTTGTGCTGATTACATAATAAATGTCCATGTAAAAAAATAAGGATTTCGAACTCATAGTGTCAAAATGTCCAGCGAATTTAACTACTTTTTGGGGGATTTCTTCCTCCCGAATTATGGAATCCAGCATTTTTTATCCAAAAGTTATAAAAACAGAAGTCTTGAATAATGAATGCAACTTCATTACGTTTTGATGGAAATACTACATTTCCTAGCAAAGCTCTTCAATAACTAACTTAATAATTAACAAATAAACTATGCTAATAACGTAAAAGCTACGTCTTCTAACAATGTAAAGGCAACAATGTTGCCTGATTTCAAAACCAACCAAAATGACAAAGCTGAAGAACACAAATCCTAGAATAATAATATAAAATTGAAGGTCTACATGACCAAATCATTAACAAAGAGTAATTGGGAAAAACTTAAATCATATTGATGTGAATAACTACTAGATATTTAATGTTTTCAATTGAGATTCCGCAAATATATGAACTCAGAAATTATAATCTTCAAGTTCAGGCAGAATTATAATGACATTGACTTTTTATAGTACAAAGCATAACTTCATTCAAAAGAAGCGTTCACCATATTTTTTTTTTTGATTTTTGGGGAATGCTATTATACTCATTGTTTTATTTTTTAAATATATATTATGCTCGGATCCCATATATCTACAAATGATTTGATTATAGGAACTTTAACTCACTTTATAGACACTTGAATTAGTTCTTTTTTTGATAAAACCACGTATTGTTATGGACTATACAGATAATTATTGTGTTAATAATTATTATGTACACCATTATTTTTACATTTCTTAAACAATCAACTTCAAATGTTAGCTTTTATCCCATCTTTTATCAAAAACATGATTATGTAAGATTTGTTGTCTGTTTGTTTGTTTACATATTTTTCTTTTTCTTTTCATGTCTAAAATAGGAATTTTATCTTGAATTTATATTTATTTGCTCTATATAATAACTTCCTTATAAATATCTATGATTAAATATTATATTAGTCCACACATATACAAAATGAAATTGCTTAATTTTCTTTGACGTCCAAGATGTAAGCAGGTCATTTTGGACCCACAACATATTCTATAGTATTTCATTGTAATAATATTGTCTTTATTGATCCAAATTATCACAAAAAAATATTTTGATGTCTATTTTGATATTGTTACATATATACTAAAACATACACATTATTTATCGCATATATGAATATTTATTGGTAAAGCAAATATTATCTTATCGAATAAAAAATATTTATTTTTAGTAATAGTTTAAAAAAGACAAAAATCTTTATCTTCCTTAAAGACATTTTTTATTCACAGTTTTTTTATGTCTTATGCGAATGACGACATATAATAAAATTGAGAGTTTTTTCATTTCTTATCAAGATTTCAAAAGGATTCTGTTCCCTTTTGTAAACGTAATTTATTACCAGCTCCCCCCCACCCTCCCAATTCTTTTCACTGATTTTTGTATGTTAATTTGAATCCAAAAATCAATGCATTGAATGTCATATAGTCGTAAAAACAGATTATTATTTTTCTTGTATTCAATTATATGAATACGATGCAGTAAGTATATCGATACAGAAATCGCTATCCTTCCTCTTCTAATAATCCATTACATATAATTCTTGAGTTTTTTCCTTTATTGAAGACAAAATGAGTTCATGATATAAAGAGAACATTTGTAGTTTGCTTTGGACTGTATGGAACCAGAGTGGGAATTTTTCTGCGTAGGCAAATACCGATGAATATTGTTTTCTATCGTTGGAATTTGAAAATCCAATAGCGCTTTAGGTTTATATTTTAAGAGCATTTAATTTTTGTATATTCCTCTGCTAGTTCAAAACTTTTGTAAAAGATATGTTACAGGCTACGTTATGTTCTCAAATAGCTAAATTCTCAGTCCTTAAATTTTCTCTCCAGAATTACACTTCATAACCTGTGAATGAATCACTAAGTACCCAAACTTTTTTCATATTATCCTCAATTCTTAGGACCCATTTCATTGGCGAGGCACTAATCTTCATTCAAAGGCTACATTCATTCGGTGATAGAAAATAATTGAAGTTTTTAACCATTTTCTTCAAAGATTTCGAATAATGGTCAGTATGTCATTTTTTTGTCTTGAAATTTCTTGAAATGTTTGAAGAAATGTAAGAGAATGAAATATGCTTCTTCTGGATGTGTTGCTAAAATTACATTTTTCGTTGTTGTATTTGCATATGCGAGCAAGAAAAAGAAGCCTATTTAGGCATGAATTCTATTTTCATCCAAATCATACCATTTATATGCATAAACATTCTTTACCCAAACATTTTTATTTGAGATGATATTTTATTAAAGTAAAGAAAAAAATACCAAAACAACATTTGATATTTTTATTTTTATGCTGACTAAATGTATTGATTATTCACTAACATTTCTAATCATGTACATCAAGATAAGCGGCTAAAAATGTCTGCTTCGTATTTTTCAATCTTATTGGTCAATAAATATCATGAGAGTTACAATTGTTGTAGATCCTGTGTAAGAAGTAAAATTGCTAATATTTTAATAATATTTTAAAACATGTTCGAATAACTAACAACGTCGTAAAATTTAATTTGAAATTATTAACAAAGCAACATAAATGATTTCAATTTAATCTCAAAATGGTCCCTGAAGACCTTGACACCATAGGAAGGTTAAAAATTATTGATTAGCTTTAATGGTTATTCTTAAAGAAAGGGGTTACAGTCATGGTTCGAAGTTTTCATTATTATACGCTATGGTATTGAAAACCAAACCGTGCCTTATATCAAGCTTTAGAAGCAAACATGAACAAGTCACAAAAGCCCGCGTGTTTAATTTATTTAAGACTCTGTAGTATAAAGTGTAGATAGTCTACATGCATACGAAAGTACTCTGTATAAACAATCAAGTTAAAAAGAACGAATGAACATGTTTCCTGCTCATCGTGACTTCTTAATAGAAGTCATAAATGTTTGCACATAGGTCCAAAGTAAAGTTGTATATAAAAAACTTTCATGGTCTTTCAGACCGTATGAAAGGTCAATTTATTTACACAGGACAATATAAAATCAAACAAATATATAAGGCTAACCTAGCATGAAATGGGCAACCAACATGACAAAGACTTCATTGCCATTCATACGCTTTCAAGGCTATTCTGGGGTGCTTTATTAATATTGTCACAACAAATCAACTTACAAATATGAACCAATATTGACTTATGGCTTTAATGTATGTATTAAAGTCTGAAGCAATATAAAAACTTTTTCAATCATTTATTTGGGAATAGAAATTGCACAAAATGAAATTTCTAAATAAACATGTAAGCTTGAAGTTTATCTCTCAACATAAAAGTTCTACATCATTATTTAGCAGTGGATAATAAGTAACAAGAATTATAAAAAATATATATAAAACCTAGCAACAGTTTCAAATAAAAAAGATAGCATAATTTTTGAAGAAAAAGAAAATTAAGAAAAAGGAAAAGAAAAAGGAATAAGCTCTGATAGCGAAATTTTAAAAAGCTGCATTTAAAAAAAGCTTTCCGTAGACTTTTATAACTTGAAATGCTGTTAGAGTAAAACAAAAAAAAGCCCAAGAAGAGCCATTCCCACTAACTATCTTAGTAGAAAAGGCTGAGCATCGTGATGTAATCGATATCAAAAAGACAAACATAACATCTTAGTTTATTGTAATATATTAAATAAATTGAAGGCCAAAAAGGTAATCATTATTTAATTTGATTACCTAAGTAGGTACACATTTAATATTGAAATGAAGCTCATATTTTCCCCAGAAAATTTGAATATGCTATAATTCTTTAGGAGAATCCATAGACTTTTAAAATTTTGATGGTGTTTTCGAAACTAAACTTGTTCAATAAATATTGATTACTTGGTATTGCTTTTTACGGGCCTACATGGTATTTATAGATTGTATCCCCTACATTTAAAATATATAATATCGTATTACAATTTAGTTTAGCATATTCAGTACCGTTTTGCTGACTAAGATTGATGAAACACTACTTGCCCTTATAAAGAATTGAAAACTTATCCAAACTTGTCCACAACACATTAACTTTGTATACGAAATAAAAATCCACAATGACAGAATGTTTAAAAGAACCGCAATATTACTTTTGTGTTTCCTGGAACTACCATTATCACGTATGGATTTATTTTAAGTCTTTTAGTTATCAGTAACTCGTTTCTACCGTAGAACAGGCTTGTGAACGGAACGCAAAATTGAACGGTGTTCAGCTGAACGCACGTTCAATGAACGGTACGCTGAACGGAACGCAACTTTTTTTTGAACACTGAACGTTAAACGCAAAAAAAGAGTTTTGCGTTCAGCATTCAATTTTCCCAAACATTTCTTGGACTTTTTCGGAAAAAACGTCATCACTTTTTTGGAAATTCTAAAAAAAACGTCCTCACTACGCATTCCTTTTTTTGGAAATTCTAAAAAAAACCGTCCTCACTAACTTTTTTAGGAAATTCTTACGTCGTCACTTTTATTAATATTTGAATGCTGAACGCTAACGGAACGCTGAACGCAAAAACATTGAACGGAACGCTATTTTTTAACGCTGAACAGAACGCTGAACGCAAAAAAGCTGAACGCTCACTAGCCTGAGTTCTACGTCCTACTGGTATAACTAAAGTTCTCCTGTAGGGTTATTCCTGCGAAATCGATCAAAAAGGGTGATTTTTATGTCAACCTCTCTTCGATTTTTGCATGCAGTTTTATGTTGAGGAGAAACTCATCTATGCAAAAGTAGGTCTCCGTTACCTTTATTTTGAAAATAGAGGCCATCATAGTTCGTTAGCCGTGATCAGTATTCATTCGGACATTGTTTTTCTTTATTGGTTACACCGACATGGTCGGTGATTGGCACTGATTGCTCTCTCCTCCCTCTCTCTCAATCCCCTTTTCTCCTTCCCTCTTTTCTCTCTGCTTTACTTGACTATAGCTTACTTTATCACTATGGACTTTTAAAGTGAAAAAATGAGTCCCCCGAAAAGGCGCGAATTCTTAAATAGTACAGCTTCAACTGCTATTTTTATTAAGATATTGCCAGTCTTAATCGACACATGTTAAATAATTTTTGTCTATCTGCATTGTAGTTTCTAAAAAAATTACAAAAATATTTTTGCACTTCAAACATTCTAATCTCTGATATTAAAAATACAAATATATTGTTTATCATAAGTATGATAACTAATGACAACTATGAGAGAACAGTTTTTCTTAACGATAGAGCTTAAATACCAAGAAAAGGATTTAAAAATACACTTGGAATGACCCTACAGTAATCTTGAAGGAGTCTGTATTTGAACATACTTGAAGACTATTAAATAATTTCATCAAATATAGCTATTGAATTTGCAGTTTATTCACTCTTTCACCTTTTTAATATAAACAAATTTTAGACACCTTTAAAAAACACATCTCCTGTCTAAAAATAATATTAAACGTTTTTTTGCATACTTGCTTCTACTGAGTGCGTATGCAAGGATATAAATAAGCTTTAAGGCATAAAAATGAACCATCTAACCTATGATTTTAGATTTCTAGGTAAATATTGATGTAAGCAAATGCTTAAAAAACATTTGAATGAGGATTGTAGTCTTATTTTTGAAGGGCTTTTTATCATTCTGAATACTTGTTCGATTTAATATATCAAAGTAATTAGTCTATGTTGCAACAAAAAAAATACCCATTGATGAATAAGGAAACGCCATTTTATTTTTATTTTATTGTAATTAAAAATTATAACATAGTTTATTCTGGTTCTTAGAACAAAACACATAAGCATGATTTGGAGTAAACTAAGTACGAGTTCTAGCAAATTAAAAAATAAACACAACTTATAACTCTTTTTTTTTCTTTTCTACATCTTACAGTCAGAGTCAAGGTCTGTATAATAAGGTCTGGGCAATACAAAAACATACATGTA
This sequence comes from Caligus rogercresseyi, assembly GCA_013387185.1. Classification (NCBI taxonomy): domain Eukaryota; kingdom Metazoa; phylum Arthropoda; class Copepoda; order Siphonostomatoida; family Caligidae; genus Caligus; species Caligus rogercresseyi. Next base: position 5,640,147 of record CP045905.1, on the reverse strand, counting down.
ATCCTAGAAGTATAACTACTCAATGACGTCACTGGAGAACGAGTATATATATAATTTATATTTATATATATATTATTTTATTTATTTATGCACTCATATACATATATATTTATAGATAGATAGAGAGATTGATTGATTGATATATAGATAGATGGATATATTCGTTCTCGGTGACGTCATTGAGTAGTCACACTGCTACATGTTTGTTTTTGGATTGCCCAGACCTTATTATATAGACCTTGGTCAGAGTGATGATCCATTTATCGTCAGATATGAACAAACAAAATACTAATTACCTATCCCCCCCCCCCCCGGAGAATTGAGCAGTTACTTTATTATATTAATAATAATATAACATGAGAATTCCTCCATGAGAAGATTTTTTTTTAACGATGTAATTTTCTCTGAATTGAGTGAAGTGATCCTTCACAAATATACAAAATACTTTTTGTATTATTATCTTATCTTCTCTTTCAGGCAATCACGTTTTCCTATCCCTGCGTATGATAATTGTCTTCAAAATACATCTGTTATTTATATATTTAAGAATTCATACATGATTGATAATCAGTTTAAAAGAATATTATACACACAAAGTATTGAGCATTCTTATCACGTACAATTTATCGTAGCTTTTGGGATATTGATGAAGTCAAAATGTAGTACTCGAAGAATCAACATTGCTATATGATAATAGTGTTTTTGAATCTGGCACTATTGATTTAAAGGCTCTGAATATTACATTACGGAAATTTTCAAGCTTTAAAGAGTTCATGTTAAGTAATATCTGGTAAAATTCGGAAGGCTTGTCCTTGGTGGAATGATGAGCTAAGAGAGCAAAGTTGTAAATTAAAAATCTTTCAAAGCAAAAACAAATTAATTTGTATAATAAGGAAAAGAAAAAGTATAAAACGATGATAATCAAAACCAAGCGGGAGGTATTTAAAGCATGGGTAACAATGCTCAAAGGACAAAAGATTACATCTCTAGATTAATGAAGGCAAGATTGAATCATACAAATTTCCGTGTTGGTATTTTGAGTGATTTAATCAACGAAAAGGATAGCCTGAAGTTTCTTTTGGATAAGCTTTCCCTGACTCAAAAGCCACATACAAAGTTAGCTCAGAATCGATACATGCTACCTACACACATACAATCTTTTGACCAAAAAATTGTGAAAAGTGAAATTAATAGCCTTAAATCAATAAAAAGCCTAGTCGAGACCAAATCCTACCAAAAGAATTCAAAAGTTTACCAAAATTGTTTCTAAATTAACAAACCTCTACAATTCTATTTTTTTGCACCAGATGTACTCCAAAGTACAAAGGTGCACGTCTTGAGTAATATTTATTCCCAATCCGAGGTCAAAGGACTAATCCGAACCACGAGCATTCCGGCTAATGACTCTCATAAATGTGGTGCTAATAATCTTGGAATCTGTGTTACAGTTGAAATTCATGAGAGGTGTAATATGGTTCTGTCTAGCCCATTTGCCTCTTCAACGGTACAATCCACTGAAATAAATTGACTTGTAGATACTTGTGAAAATAGTTATCATTGCAACAAAGAAGCTTTCGTTGTCTCTTTGGATATTGAGGATGCGTTTAATAGAGTTGGATTTGGTCACACTATCTAGAGTATGCAAAAGTACAGAGCGGACGAGAAGACGATTTAGTAATATAATCCGAGTACACGTGTCCGGGACGTTAGAAAACGATGACGGATTGGACTAGAAGCTGTAATGCATGTCAAAAGTTCCAAGTCCTAGTATAATAGTATATATATTGTATCTCTTTATATTTTATTTATGGAGTTGGTTAAAGTTTTTTATTTTAAAATGGAGAATTGATTGACACATTTTATAAATTACATTTGCATAATATCTAGGAACACGTTACTAGGAAGAACACGTAATAATGCCCACTGGCTGTTGGTTTGAATCCTAATATGTCATAATTGGTCAAATAAACGATTATTTTGTAACTATATATATATATATGTATATATATATATATATATATATATATATATATATATATATATATATATATATATATATATATATATATATATATATATATATATGGCATACTGGAAGCATGAAGCGCCTTTACAGAAGGGTTTACTATCCTAGGCTGTCATAGCTATGTCATACAGAGCCTGAGGGTTCCATTTGATTAAGCGTAAACTCTGGCATAGAGGTATAGAGGATATATTTGTATATTTTTTTAAGGAATTCATAAACTTTGACTAAAATAGTAAGAGATGGAAAATTGTAAGGTTATAAAAGTCGATAAACTCAGCTTTAAAAATCAACGTAAAGTTCTACACAGTCATCTAACAGTTCTATTACTATAGGCTCCAAAACTCGAAGACATCCCATTCATTTTCCAGTTGTCAATATTTATAGAACAACATCAGAAATGACACGTACGAAAAATGGATTATTTAAAAAGGAAATAAAATTAATTACGCTTTTTTATTTCAACTGTTTATCACTTCATTGTTGAATAAGAATTTTGATGAGTTATGAATCTACGATAAAATTCCATTTACATATATGATTATAAAATATATTATAATCTATATAATAATTCACCAATCTCTGTCCGTCTGTATGTCCGCACGCTATCTCCTCCCACATTTATGGTCAGATTTGAACTTTGAAGGTACCTATAGAATCTTTGGGTCAAGACGGACCTAATAAAAGTATTTGCAAAGTGATGGGACCAGAAATGAAAAAAAAATTCGGACCTTATCTGATTTTACTACCTACTTTTCAAGGTAAAGAGAAGAAAAAAGAAAAGGAAGAGTAAGAGAAATAGAAAAAGAAAAAAGCATCTCATTTGACTTAAAACATATTCTTTGTATAAATTCAAACTTTTTATGAGTAATGTTTGTACAAAATATTCTAGTGATAGTAACGTATCTATTGACTTTTACGTTTTCTAAAAATCTTAATTATTTATACATTAAAAAAATCTTCATTCATTAATGGAAAATATTTTAGGGTTTAATTAATACTAACAATATTAAAGAATAGCATATTTGAACTTCATTCACGTTAAATGATTATTATTCATGTTATTTCATATCAATCAGGTTAATTAGTGATTATTCTTTATTTTATATTATAGGAAGAGCACTTTGTTTATATTTTGTATTTTTAGAGTACAAAGAAATTAAGGTTGCTATCCAGATTTTTATATATTAATACCGTCTTACAAAAATTTACGAGGGGAAACTGAAAGCAATCTTCAAAATTGAGACTCAACAAATGGTATTGAAACTTTGCGAAACATGTTTTTTGTTTGAGATCTTTATTCCATAAAATTGAATTATACATTTGATAAATTATTATAACGAATTTGAAAATGCATAAAGGGTCGAATTCAAAGCTCAATATAAATATTATATATATATATATAGGTATATATATATATCAATTAAATCATGCTGGAATCAATATTCTTATCACCGACCTTTATATTAATATTATTAACAATATGCTGAATTTAAAAAGGGAATAACAATATCTAGGAACACGTTACTAGGAAGAACACGTAATAATGCCCACTGGCTGTTGGTTTGAATTCCTAATATGTCATAATTGGTCAAATAAACGATTATTTTATAACTATATATATATATATATATATATATATATATATATATATATATATATATATATATGGCATACTGGAAGCATTAAGCGCCTTTAGAGAAGGGTTTACTATCCTAGGCTGTCATAACTATGTCATACAGAGCCTGAGGGTTCCATCTGATTAAGCGTAAACTCTGGCATAGAGGTATAGAGGATATATTTATCTCGTTTTATGATTAATTGTAAATTAATAAAGTCGATGAAAAAATACAAAGAAAATTTATTTTATACATGCAGTTAAAGCCAAATATTAAGTCTTAAGAAACAGAAAATAAGTCAAATGAAACACAATTAATAAAAAGGGACTTCATTTTAGGAGATTCTTTTTTTAAATAACTCAGGATGATGACTATATCACTTCACATATATTCGCAAGATATTCTTACCTCCTATCCCGAAGACTAATTATTTGTTTCGCCAAGATGGAAACCCATATTATCCACTACAGAGATAATTATCTGTTTAGTATCAATTTATTTATAAAACCAAATAGAAGGCAATAAACAACATATATATATCGATTTGAGATCGTGCCTTCACATTATATGTAAGAATCTCCATAAGATTAAGCTTTTCTTATGAATGTGTATACAAGTGTGCTATGTACAAAGCTGTTTCTTAGTTCCGTGGTATTGTAATGGAAAACATCCATTAATAATTCATGAAGTATGATAGCCCTAAGCTTTGTTTAATATTATTATACAAAGGTTGTATAAACTATATTCATAGTGATATCTATTGAGCAAATATTTCAATGACCATCATTTATCACTCTAATCATATACTTGTGATATACTTTCTGTTATCAATGATTGCCTGAGCTTTGCCTTCAATAAATGAATTGATTTTTCTTAGAGAGGAATTCATTATTTTTCAATATATGTATGATTTATATATATACATATATAAATAAATATATGAATATATACATATATAGGTATATATAAATATATGAATATATATTAGGGCTGTTCTTATTTTTCAAATGTTTGAAATGTTAGCTACATTGTGAATTTTCTGTTTCTTGGTGATAAAAGAAGACGACATACAAAGTTTGAACAAAATCGGTCAACATTACGGGGTTGCTCAACGAGGTCAAGTTTTAAAAATTTAGTAAAAATATATTTTCCGCAAATTTCTTGAAAATGTTGGGCGTTAAAGACTTCAATAATAACTATTAACTTAAAGGAAATCTATCTTACTACCAGACGTATTTTTGATGTTTTTTTACTTAAACAAAGTTTCTGTAAAAACAAAGAAAAATTGATTGTGTAATGTTAGCATATTTCATAGCTTTTTTGTATCAATTAACTTCACTCGCCTGTAGAAGATGACTTGTTTGCTTCAGAGTAAAATAGTATTTTTAAGTTTAGTACACCTTTAAATGATAAATCCAAAAATGACCTTGGTTGCATTCTATCAATTCCGAATTCAGTACAATCTGAGTGTACATCATATGATTTAGGCCCTGTATTATCCTATAAGAAATCGATTATGAACAAAATAAATAAAATGTGTTTTTTAGATTTGCGTCAAGGTATCTTCTCAAAAAATTCTTTGTCTCTGACCCATTTATAATCCATTATATGCGTTATTTGTACTCGAGATATGTTTTTTAAATGTACATATAACTCTCCACTTATTCATTGACATGATTTAATATACCAAAATATTAAAACTGGTTTACCAAGCTTTCATTTGATATGTTTGGTGTTCTAAAAATCTCTATACTTTAAAGAAATAAGCAAATACATTTTTGTTAATGTTACAAAAAGCTATAAAATATACTAACATTACACACTCCATTTTTTCTTTGTTTTTACAGAAAATTGTGTTTTAGTAAAAAAACCATCAAAAATACATTTGGTAGTAAGTTAGATTTCCTTTAAATTAATAATCATTATTGAAGTCTGTAACGTCCATTATTTCAAGAAATTTGCGGAAAACTATATTTTTACTAAATTTTTAAAACTTTGACCTCGTGAGCAACCCCGTAATGTTGACCGATTTTGTTCAAACTTTGTATGTCGTCTTCTTTTATCACCAAGAAACAGAAAATCCACAATGTTACTAACCTTTTAAATATTTGAAAAATAAGAACAACTTATATATATATATATATGCTGTTACCGTAGATATATTCTACCTGAAAAGTATTTTTTTAGAACGAGAATATTTGTTACCTTATGTTTCAACATAATGAAATTGAAATATGTTGTTGGGTTATAAGACTCAATATAATATAGCTATGCACTGTGAAACAAGTGTTTTTATGGTCCAAATACTTAGACATCGTGGATAAAAACGACCATATGTTCCTCTAAATTCAGACAGGCCACTTTGTTTAAGTGCATCATGTATTTCAAAGGTTTGGGGATTTTTTTACATTGATTGGGTCTATAAGGCTATCCCTAGTATTTTTTACTAATTGACAATTAATGTTTGGCAGTTTGGGTTTTCAAAATAATCTTCACTGGGTTTTTAATGCAACAATTATGTTAGCTTGTGTGTTCAAATCTACCTTCAATGGAATATTTAGTTCCAGGAATCACAATTATGCCGTATTGATATATAAGATATATCTTTCGTGGCTTCTCGGGTTCTAAATGACTCAATAACGGCATGTTTAAGTTTGAAACCCATCACAAGGTCGTCCCTATTACGTGTTATATATACTTACATGTTCTTACTGTATCCTATACATATTTAAATTAATTTATACAGTCTACAAATTCTTTAATATTTTGTATATAAAACAAAGAAGTATCTTTAGTATCTGTATATATTTGGTACAGATTAAATTGATCTTACCTGGTTATTCTTATTTAGATGCGTTTTTCGTGCTGGATGCTGAAAATAGGAGCGGAGATGTTTGTCATTCAGACTATTGTATTGACTAATAAAGTCAGGATTCCAGTCCTTGTAGTGTCTGGACTTGCAAAAGTCCTTAAGCTGACCGCTAAACATGTTGAAAACGATATATTTTCTTATGGTCGTTTATTAAATAAGTTTCAAAAATAACATGACCGATTATTCTTTCCCCATTTACACACGGGATTGGAAATGATCAAATGAGTCCTTGATTGTTAGGAAGAAAGGAGAAAGGAGTAGGAAGTGAGTGTGAAAGTTTTGTTTGATCCATATTTGTGAAAGGGAGGAAGGAAAACATAAGAAGGGGAACTGACTACGAATCACAAAAGGCCAAAATTTATGATAGAAGGGATTGTTTTACTTGGAAAGAAAATATGGAGTGACTAATGTATTTGGTTTTTTATTATTCTGGTATCTTGTGAGTGTTAAATATATATATATTTATAAACATATAATGTATATATATATACATATAATAGCAGCAGCGGTACCTGGCGTTGCAATGTATATAGACCCCCCCCCCCCCCCCCGATCAAATAAACCTGTAGCTCCTCTTAACGGAGTTATGGAAAACCCGGTTTTGTGAGGAAGCCCCCGGGACCCTGAGGATTTCGAATACATAAGGTTTGTCCCGATCTGTCCAGCCCAGTTCTCAGCTATAAAGCACAAAAATAAATAAACATACAGACTGACATATAATGTTTAAGCATATATTTAATATTGCTAGGTTTTGGAAGCGCAAATCCTCCTCATAGCGATATATCAAACCACGTACAACAGCTTCACTGAGTGCTTCCTGATGGACAACTTTTTTGTCAACTCCAATAGGCGACATGACATAGAGATTATTGGGGTTGGCTACACGACTACAGCCTACGTACAGCTGCCAATGGGAAATGACCTGATCCCTGATATTGAGATCGACAACCTTCAGTGATTGTCCCTGACTTTGCCGCTGCTTTATCGCCATGAAGATGAACCTTCATATTTGTAGAAAGGCTGAGATTTTTTGTCCGTTGCCACAGGTACGATGCTTTAACGCATGAATTGACTTGATGCACACGCGTTCTTTTTGGACTATCGGAAGAGTCTGGTGAAATTCTCCTATAAAAACGAACGTAACTCCTCCCATGATCCTATTGTTCCCTTGGATATAGTGGAGAGTGTGATTCACAGCTCCATAAACCTTCTTATTGCTCATGATGGCCTCATTCCAAACAATAAGCTTGCATCTCTCGAGCACCATCGCCTTTGCTGATCCTCTGAATATGTTGCATGTGGCGGTTTCCTGGCTAGACAGATTAAGAAGCAACTTGAAAGCAGAATGAGACGTTCTTCCAACGTCAAGTAGAGTAGCTGCTATTTCGCTTGATACCATTGTAAGTGCGATGTCCTTCTTCTGTCTCACCTTGGCAAAAAGGAGATTGATTACGAACGTCTTTCCGGTACCACTGCGAGCATCAAGAAAGAACTGTCGGCGTCTAACCTCTGGCCTCATTTACTCGTTTGGACGCAGCTGAGTGTCTACCAAGGCACTTGCACTTAGGTGGCATGGCAAGAACTTGACTCACAACACCAACACACACAACCACACAATAGGCTTGCCTACAATAAATGGCCTTCCTGCATTAAGCTAACTGAAACACAAGGAATACTAGAAACTACCTGGAAAGGAAGGGAAAATTGTAGCTTCCAAGTTAAGGCCATGATACGTTGATTAACATAGCAATTAATTAAAAGTTTTATATATATTTCTTAGCTAAATGAGTCATTTTCACTTCAATAAGCGGCACTACTTAAGAATTTGATCCTTTTCCAGGGACTCCTTTATTCACTTTAAAAGTCCATAGTGATTAAGTAAGCTATACTCAAGCAAAAGAGAGAGAAAAGAGGGAAGGAGTAGAAAAAAAAGGAGCTCCTCATTCAAAATAATCATGTCCATGAAGGAAATAATAGAAGTGACGAGTGATATAGAATTCTCTAGGTAGTTCCTCCAAATAAGAGGCCGCCTAAGATTTTATCCGCCCGCATGTACTACATGCCATCGATTAATGAGTAGAGGCTCAAGTCAATGGCCGGTGTCCATGACATGACCATGACTCTCTGGGCACTTGGATGAATTTTTATGGCGAGAGAGATGGGGCAATAATGTGAACGACGCCTTTGACAATTTATTTAAATATATTGCAGAGTTTTATATTTATTTTAAAATTTATTATGTATATATTTACTCAATAAAAGAAAATCTTAAAATTGTTCATTGAATTGAATGTAGGAATTTATACTTCTAAATATATGAGGACAGTTGAGTTGCGACAGGATCGGCATAATAAACAACCCAGCTCTCGATGACCAACGTTTTATATTCAACGTAGAAGAACATAAGTTTATGCATAATCATATTCTACGCTCTATATGAAACTTTAGTCGTCGAGGGCTGGGCTGTTTTTGGTTTTCTAGCGACTATAAAAATTATCCTGGAGTGAAATTATGTTTTATTACACTATAATAATAGTAATAGTAGTTGTATAATTCATTTGGACATTGTTTTTCTTTATTGGTTCCACCGACATGGTCGGTGATTGGCACTGATTACCCTCTCCTCTCTCTCTCTCTCAATCCCCTTTTTCTCCTTCTCTCTCTCTTCATCCTTCTCCTTCCCTCTTTTCTCTATCTTTTACTTTAGTATAGCTTACTTAAACACAATGGACTTTTAAAGTGAATAAAGGAGTCTCTGGAAAAGGAGCGAATTCTTAAATGTTACATTGTAAGGTTCTACTTTCCGTTTGAACGTTCTTTTATTTTTATTTTTTATAATCATTTATCATCTTGTGTATTTCTATGAAATATGACATTTCTTCAACGGTATTGATAACCAATTGGCTAAAATTAAAGGGAAGGTGTGTTTTAGTTGGTCGAAGTTATATAAAAATCTGTGTATCTATGAAACAATCGGATTTACTATCTCTTTACTCGGGCCTGTGTAGATAAGACAAAAGTCTTTCACTTTCATAAAAATTTAATCTCTAATACAAAACTTCTATTATTATTTCCCAAACGCTCTTTATAGTTGGGCAGTCAAATAAAAATAGATTGAGGCTTATAATGAATTGCAAAAAATCACTCTCTCTTCCCCCATCTTTCCATAAATAGTGCTGAACTGTAGTGTATAAGACATTCAAATTTTTCCATGATTCCTTTAAGGACGACCAAATTGGTTTCACTTCCGTTTTTGACCGTTACTTCAATGGGCTCTTGGATTGTCCTTAGACTATTGAGGTTTTTTATTTCCATAAGATATTTTCATCAATTTCATAGGGATTTTGAAAACCCTTAAATATTTCCCACAACATTATTGGTTTCTTTAATAATGTAATTCTGTTGTCAAAACCACTTCTACAATCCTTTATCATGTTAATACCATACCATTGAGTTTTAAAAAAGCGAAGTGTTTCAATGTAGTGTGCAATTTCGGATGAAATCGTTTACACTTTTCCTTCCTTGTCTTTCCAATCACTAACAAATCTGCTCTGATTAGGATCGTCATTAAAATGTTTTATGAGTAAGTTGCATTTTCTCGTTCTATAAAAGTATATATTTTTCTTCTTCGTTTGTGTTTGCGTTGCTACCTAAATTGGGTAAATTGTTTCTTTTTTTCTAGTCAATCTCCTCGCCCATTTCCCCATGATCTTAACACAAAGGTTTGTTGTTGTTGCTGGAGTGTGAAGTAATTCGTTTTCCTTTTCCTTTGCTTCCCCCAACGGCCGGCCGGCTACCATAAGTTCTTGACCCTGTTGATCAGGATCCTGACATTCCAATTAAGAAAAAAGAAATCTAAGAACATAACGTAAAGAAAACAGGTCCCTGCATTCCTATTGACGCTTACGCAAAAAGGAAGTGAGAGATGGATAATAAAAAAGGAGGACTCCTTTGGCTAGAACTTCATTTAAATAATATCCAATTCCTTTTCTAAATGGGTTAATACAAAGTATGAAAAAAACTGTGCTCACACCCGAGAGTCCTTTCTTCCTTACTTTAGTCCTTGATACTTACTGCCTTTTTTTTTAATCCAAAAGGGTGCTGAGAAATTTGATGAAATCCCCAGGAGCAACCTGTATCACTTGCTCACGAGAAGAAAGTATAAAAAAGTTATTTTATTGATTTTAGTCATTCAAAGCAATGTTTTTATTTACTTATTTGCACTTTAGAGACAAAGATATGATAGTGCAATCTCCATATCAGAAGATTTCAGAATTTTGCAGTGTCTCCTTTGTCATGGAAAAGAAGAAAATTGAAATCAACGAGTTGCATTATCGATAATATAAAATTTACTGCGCATGTGTAACCTCCTCTAACTTCCGAGGCATCTTAATATGGGATTGCAACACCCGGCTCTTTTACTCGCCTGACCTAAAACCGAGGGACTACATCTGGAAGGGGAAGTTGGAAAAGAGATGTGCAAGGTCGATCTTAACAACATCGCACTCCGCGGAAGTAATAAATAAATGCAAGTATTTCAAGGGCAAAATTGAAAAGAGGATGTGTGCATAGGAAGGGAATATTGAATCAAGTTCGACCTGAATACCGTGACTAACTTGCTGTAGTGTTTAATCTACTCCAAATTCCCTTTTGATTTGAGCTGGCTGAACTTAACATAGTTCAAATTTATCATGTATATCTTGTATAGCTTATATCCTCCTCTCGGAATGAAGCAAATTAACTAAAGCTAGAAATAATCCATTATTTTTTCATAAATAATTTGATCTTCATTTCTCAAATCTATTTTGAAACTATAGTGAGCCCTCTCACGCCCCGCTTGCAAATCAGAAATCCATACTATGGCATCCAACCAGGACTCAATCGCCCAGAAACCCAAGAAAAAGAATACTGAAAACCAGTTCTTTGACCCTAAAACCTGTCGCGAGTCTGCACTTAGCACCATTATGGTAGTCGTAGAAGTGGAGCCGGGAGTCTTCAACTTTGACTGTGCAGAGTACAAATTCGCTACAGCCATCATACCTCTCTCTCGATACTTCCATTCTCACATCCCGTAGAGAACAACCGCCAAGTGGCTCTTGGAGATCAACTACACGAAGAGCAGAAAAGGGCCAAGAACCTGGATCTTCTATATCTTCGAAGAAAACATCAGAAGCGGACCCCCAAGCAACTCCTGAACAACGGCGAACCCATGGAGAAAGAAGATCCACAACAACCATTCGTCCAGGAACATGATACAAAGGAATTCGTATTTCCAGACACACTTCAACCTTTCCTGAGGATGACAATTTCGTGTGTGCATACGAAAATTGTGAAGAAATATTTGACTCCGAGGACATTCCCCGTTACCAAACGACAAGAAGCTGGATAACATTGTATCCACCCCACTCGATCAAAGCTTCCAATACTTTGAGTGCCCCTATCACTGCAATCACTTCTTCACGGAATTCCCGCCCTTAATCCAACATTTGAACATCTTCCATCGAACCATTTGGCTCAATGCCTTTCATACATTCAAAAAACGTGGATTTATACTTCTTTCCAAACTGCAGCGAGGTTCCCACCTTCTTCTGTGGGGTGATATGCAAAGTCGAAAACGTTGATCTACATGAAATTCCATTTTATCGATGCCTCCTTATTTGATTTGCACTCCAAAAACATTAATAGTACATAAATAATGGAATTCCTTTTTGACATAATCATCATATTCATAATTGTACATATCCTATGTCCATATTTATTGCTGCTCCTACATGTAAATATTTTCCTTTTTTAAGGGAACACATCATATAATTTCACTTTTATACTTTTTTCAGACAAGTATGAATTTGATGGTTAGGTCAAAAAGGAATTCCAGTCCATGTTATTGAAGTGCCAATTAAGATATATACACACGCATATATATATATATATATATATATATATATATATATATATATATATATATATTTATTCAAATGTTTCAAATGTTTGAAACGTTAGCAACATTGTGGATTTTCTGTTTCTTGTTGATAAAAGAAGACGAAATACAAAGTTTGGACAAAATCGGTCAACATTATGCGGTTACGAAACGAGGTCAAAGTTTTAAAAATTTAGTAAAAATATAGTTTTCCGCAAATTTCTTGAAAATGGTGGGCGTTACAGACTTCAGTAATAACTATTAATTTAAAGGATATCTAATTTACTACCCGACGTATTTTTGATGTTTTTTTACTAAAACAAAGTTTTCTGTAAAAACAAAGAAAAGAGAGGCGAGAGAGTATTTTGCTTCACTTTCTCGCCTCTCTTTTTTCTTTCTCTTTCTATCCAGTTAACATTGATTACCAAGCGGTAATTGTATATGCTCATATCAAAAGATCAATTTTTTGGGGAGAGTACGTGCAAAAGTGTATTTGCTTATTTCTCTTAAAGTATATCGATTTTTAGAACAACAAACATATCAAATGAAAGCTTGGTAAACCAGCTTTAATATTTTGGTATACTATATCATGTCAATTTAATAAGTGGAGAGATATATGTACATTAAAAAGACATATCTCTTGTACAAATTGACGCAAATAATGGATTATAAATGCGTCATAGACAAAGTAAATTTTGAGAGGATACCTTCACGCAAATCTAAAAAACACATTTTTATTTATTTTTTTCATACTCGATTTCTTATAGGTCAATACAGGCTCTGAATCATATGATGTAAACTCAGGTTGTACTGAATCCTGAATTGATAGAATGCAAACAAGGTCATTTTGGATTTATCATTTAAAGGTTTACTAAACTTAAAAATACCCTTTTACTCTAAAGCGAGCAAGTCATCTTCTACAGGTGAGTGAAGTTAATTGATACAAAAAGCTATAAAATATGCTGACATTACACACTCCATTTTTTCTTTGTTTTTAGAGAAAACTGTGTTTTAGTTAAAAAAAACATCAAAAATACGTCTGGTAGTAAGTTAGATTTCTTTTAAATTAATAATTATTATTGAAGTCTGTAACGCCCACCATTTTCAAGAAATTTGCGGAAAACTAAATTTTACTAAATTTTAAAACTTTGACCTCGTTGAGCAACCCCGTAATGTTGATTGATTTTGTCCAAACTTTGTATGTCGTCTTCTTTTATCACCAAGAAACAGAAAATCCACAATGTTGCTAACATTTCAAACATTTGAAAAATAAGAACAGCCCTAAATTGTATATATATATATTGTATAATGTTAATAACAATGCTTAGAAGTGGTATTCATAGATATATTATACACTGTGAATATGTTTTTAGATTGTTCTATTACGTATTAACATCATCTAATGTGTTTATACATTTATAAAATAAACATAGTAAAGGGATAAAAATTTATCACGAATTCCACTCAATTTTTTTCCCCAATTGGTTAAGATACAAAATATGCTTACATGAGGTGAATGACCAATGAGTAATAGTGATGATTGAACGTAAAAAGGAGGTGAGTGGCATATACATTATATTTATTAAATAAATGAGATATTTAATGTAAATTGAATAATTGACGCGATTCCGCGTAAACAGAGAGAAAAATAATCAATATTTACATATAAATCAATTAGTAGGACATGGCAATTGTCTTTGTTAAAATTTCTATTGGGGTCAGAGTTCAACAAAGAAGAACACGCAAGGACATTATGATCTCACTCAGGGCTTCGAAGGCCGGACATTCTCCAAAGGATCCCATGGTACTCTCAGTTAGAGTAAATGAGTTTGAATTTCGATCAAATGGATTAAGATACAAGGCATGCCTACGGATGCCAAGACAGACAAGGAGGAAGGCCATAGGTCTGGTCAAGGATCTTTGCGTGGTTTTTTCCATACTAGCTTATAGGAATACTGAGACCAAACAAATTTCTGGCATACAAAATTATTTCACTCTCAATGAGGACCTGCACCAACCTTTTTCGAAGCTTTACAGTCTTGAACCGATATGCATATGCCTTTGTTAGTACTACAACTGAAGCGGAATTATATTTTATTTAAACCAAGAATATACATACAAAGTATTTTGTAATTTTACATTAAATAATATTATTGAATCATTGTATCTTTGAATATTGGCATAATATTACTTTCAACTTACCACTGTTTACTATTTTAATAATAACGAATTTAAAATAGTGTTTCAGAAATTATTTTACTTTTTGTTGTAATATGTTCATTGGTATACTGCATAATATCAATTAGCATATTCTGCAATTCACTTGTATTTCTTCGATTAATTGAAAAAAATGTTATTAGACCTTTCATTCTTAAGCAATCTGAAAGGTGGCACGGTATTTCAAAAAAATTGATGAACCCTAATTGAACAAATTTATTATGTGTCAATTGTGAACTGGCTTACTTCTAATATGTCTTGAACAATTTAAACAATACATAACATTAATTGTAAAGAGTATACTAAAGATGTATCGTCACTTTGAGTGTATCCATGTTTCTTACAAAAGCATAAATATATAATAAATGAATATAAAAATATATCGATTAAATAAGATTTGGACTTTCCCTTTTCGTACATTATATCATAGAAGTATCATTTGAAACCATTCTTGGTAAAGACCGGATGATTTGTGAATCCATCCTGAGAAGATTGATGAAACGTATTCAATAATATAATGATAAGTATAAATGTGGAATTCAATTCGAAAACATTTCGGTGTATATATACCAAATGTAAATAATAATAAACTATATATGAATTAGTTAACTAAAATCTATATGAAAACAATGAATTTTTATTTCATGGCACAATCCCTTATGAAGGAATACAGAAGTTGTTTAGCTCCTAGAATAGATTTACATCACTTGAACTCCTTCCAGTATCAGCCAGTAGTGACAAATCGAGAAGCTTTTGTCTTTATTAATAAAAATATCATTAAAAGTGCATAAACTCAGAAAAGGACAGTCTTCTTCTCCCGAATTTTTCCTCGAGTTATCTCCCTGGAAATGGTTAGCCATAGATGAGGTGGTAAGGTGTTTCATCGTCGATGTTGCAAAGCCGGCATGTCGGGTTCTCGACCTACCCCATCTTGAAGAGCTTCGATTTAGAACTATGTGGCCACTCACCATTCCGATACTTATTTAAATTTAGCGGCACTTATAATCAAAAATATTTGTTCCAACATAGGGCTTCGTGATAAAAAGTTTTGTTAGGCGACATCTTTTCATATTTTGGCGGGAATGGCGATTTGCTATTCGTGAAAGAATTATCTTTTGAGTACAATCTCGGCTAGACATACGGTACTGAAATTGATGTGCCTCTCATGCACAAATTTTTGCTAAAACGTCAGCATATGGATACCCGGTATTATCGTTGTACCCTCTTACCCGCCCTAGCGTGACAATGCAATGAGTTATTGATAGTATCTTTACAAGCGATGCTTTTGGCGCTTAAGAGGTCACATGGTTTCAAGTCCAAACTATCGATACGTACTGTCTGAAAAGATTAATATTTGTTTTTTTACAATTTTATCTCTCTATAAATTACTACCGATTTTCTGATAGGTTCAACTACTATTTCGCTCTGGCTTATATTTAATGACTTTCCCTTTCATGTTATCATGTTAAACATTTTTATAGTAGTTATAATATTATAAGTTACCCAATTTCTATTTAGATAAAGAGATTTGCCAAATAGTACATCAGCTTTGTAGAACTACGAATGTACAACTGACCTGAAATATTTGGCATTAAATAAGTTTAATGGTATATTTTAAGAATAACGTAGTTTACCAATTGTAGTCATATTCTTTTTAGCATACGAAACTTTTGTCTTCGGATTTTCATTCCAAAAATAATTAAATTTGGAACGAGCTCGTTAGCTTATTAGGTAATATAATTAATAATCTTGAATTATTCTTAGGCTCCTATTTGGTCGTATCGATTGATATAATCATCAGCCATTTGTTAGCACATAGGTTTTTTTAGGAAGCAATAATAGGATACTTCTGGGTTCTTTGGCACATTATTATATCCCTGTTTGCAACCAAGAGTAGATCACTAGTAAACCCTTTTGAAACTCAGAATAAAAAGGACTCCAAATTTCACGTCCCAAAGGCAAAGCATTATTTTACTCCATTAGAGTCAGTTTTTGTGAGTAGATTAGTTTATCCCTCCCACGTGCCTCTTTCAACTTCCCTGACCATTGGAGGGTCATTGAGCGAACATGTTTAATGCCTACATTTAGATGTACAAAACATAGCAGAATAGACTCACGATAAACATTTCCCTTCCAGTTGTATAATCCTTCAATCATACTTTGGGGTAATAATAAAAAAAGGAAGAACCATATAAAATGCTCATATTTATTTCAAGATTATAAATTTACAACGAATTAATTCACTAAAATCTGAAATATCTAATCCTCCATAATTATTTTCATCGGCAAGCTTTATTTTCGAAAAGAACAATCCTTCATATTAATGGGCTGTACTCTCGTTTAAGCTTATCCTGATTTTGCAATATCTGAAAAGAAAGTAATTAAGAAATATAAAAGTTCGCTTGTGGAGGTGCTAATTTATTCAATTCTTACTGCAAGCTGCATTGCATCTGTGATATTCCTTTGCATCGTCAGTGTTTTCGTAGTGAGATGTCGCGCACCAGGGGTAATCGCTCTCCACAGTTGAGCAGGAATTATTATAAACAACATGTTTATATCTGTAAGTTTTCATGCAGGCTTTTCCATTGGTGGCATAACATACTATAAAGACATATACAAATAAAGACAAAATAAACCTTACAGATTTCCATCCATGGATGAATTTACAACTGACGGTTGAATAATAATAATTTAAAGATATTGATGGATATTTCAATTATTACCTGTGGGAGTAATGATTGTATCACCTGAAAAATGGAATAAATATTTTAACCCTTTTAAACCAAGGAAAAGCCTTCATGAAAACTTATAGATATAAACATGTTGTTTATAATAATTCCTGCTCAACTGTGGAGAGAGATTACCCCTGGTGCGCGACATCTCACTACGAAAAGACTAAATTTAAAGAAAAGGAATAATTAAGCAATTCATTTCATAGCTTATATTATAATATATATTTATATATTATCTAACCTTGACAGAAATTCCTGCAATTGCCGAAGTCGAAAGCTTCTCCTGTGGAGTAGAGGGATGTTGGCACCACTGCTGGCCATCATTCTGGACATCTGTGCAGCCTCTGTACATAATGTCATCGTAAATGAACGGGAATTGACATGGAGTTCCCTCCGTCGTAACATTGCAAAGAACTTTGAAAAAAAGATAAAAACTTTGAATTATTTTTCTTTTTACATGTTTCATAATTGCTTTTGTATGACTACTATACAACTAAAGCACTTTGGCGATACCAAAAAACAGTAGGCAGAATTGAAATTATATAAAAAATTAGAACAGATAATTTGTATAATTGATAAATTTAGTGAAGTCGCAATATTTATATAGGTATATATATGTATGTCCAATACAATGAACAAAGTATTTGATAAAAATAAATATATTTTGTGTCTTTCTTAACATATCCAAAGTCCCGATTAACACATCAAATTCCAGTCCGGATTAGGTGAAGGGACAATATAAAGTTAATGGATTTTGTGATCGCCGTGTCCGGTCTATTGTCGTTGTTACAGCTATACTACATTTTAAGTTTGAATAGAAACTTCTAAATCAAAGCTTTTTCATTTTCTGGTTTTAATGAGGGAGATTTAAAGGATCCTTACCTTCTTCAAAATCGGCAAAAACCCCTTATCCGAGTGAATACCGGTTTTTTTTAATGTAAGGCTGACAGAGTTTACTTCCTGAGTAAACGACACCTGGAGGACGGTTATCATTGCAGTATAATTATCAAGTTATTGAAAACAACAAATATATTTGACCATTTAGAATAATATATAACTTACTGATGCCTTCCAAAAACATGGTAAACACACCAAGAAGAACGAAATAATAATAAACGGTTGCTCTCTTCATGTTTACAACTCACTTAGTAAATTTGGTGTTTGAAAATAAGTATCATATTATATATGTATTTGATAATACGAACATTAGATTTCGCACTTGTTCCTTTATTTATTTTAATGAAACAGGATAAACTGATTGCATTAATAGGTCAATTGGTTTATTGATATTAATCATTGTAAGCTATTTAGTAATTTGTAAAATGAATGATATATTTATTCAATTGTAATATAATGTTATAATAGGTGTAGTAAAGAGCAATCCATTATTTTTGCATAAATCCGAAGGTTTTATTTTGCACAGTTAGAATGATATAAATATTAGTTAGTGCATATATAACTCAATATTTCAAAATAAACTTTCAAGCAAGAATTTATTACTGCTATACTTTCAATTGCACTATATTAAAACCTACAGGTCTTGAGAAACAGGTCCGATCATCAAATTTTGGGTCAACTATCTCGATTTAGACAATGATACAAACTCTAATAAAATTAAATCCACTGAATTCAAATGTGGTTTTATTTTTTCAAGGGTCCCCATTTTTAAATTGAATTTTGAAATAACAATGATTTTGATTATTGCATCAAAGTAGAAATTAAACTAAGGCTCCCATTTCAAGGGAAGAGATAATAGGCATAGAGTACAGTCAACAATCATTTCATGGGAAGGAAGGCCCTCATGGGAAGAAAAAGTAAAATATTTTCTCACATTTCTTTTGATTCAAAGTATCACTGTAAATAAATGATGCATCTACGGGTGTCGTGTTCGAATCGACAAAGGAGTCTTGATCGAAGAAATAAAGCGGAGATGTGATTTTGTTTTCATGCAGTCTTGAAAATGGTCTCTGATAAATGTCATTTGGTATATGTTGGTAAGGGCGTCGAGAATGTTGTTCTTAATGGGTGCAATGGTTCGATCGGCATAAACCAGATATTTTATCAAACCAATTCTATGAAGTCGTATTATTGGAGTACAAAATCGGTTAGAAAATGTAAAATTTAATTTGCTATTATCGAAAACCCGTAAGTAAATATAAGGTTGCATCATATATTTTTTTTTACTTTCATGGATTCCATGCAGAAAAAAATAACTCTTTTTCCCTTTTAATAGTTTAAAAATCATTATTTTGCTTGGCATCTGAAATATATTCACAGTTGTTCGAAACTGAATAAAAAAATCCCCAAATAATTCAATTGAGGAAATCTATTCAAATGTATAATAAGTCTTACTTCATTAGGAACAAATTTGTTTCCATGTTGGCTATTCTCAAAAGAACAATTGTTTCTATTTTAATTTAAGCTTTATCCTAACTACTTTTTGCCTTGGGTAGTGAATGTTTCAAATCAAATAGACTTGCTGAGTATTGGTCATTCAAAATAGCAAATACTGCAAAATATGGGGAAATTGAAAGGTTGGATTTTAATGAACGGGAAGATTTGTTTTCTTGAAGGTTTTTTAATGTCAGAAAACAAAGTAAACACTTTTACAACTTATCATTGCTTAAAAAAACGTAATCTCATTTTTTTTAACATAATTCATTTTTTAATAATATTTTAAGATGCGTGCGTTTCGGAGATATTTACAGAAAATCAATTATGAAGATGCCTATGTCAAAAAGTATTACGAATGTAAGCTTCTCTCTGTTTTTTTGAATTATATCAAAAAAATGTCCGAGGGGTGATCAAAGATAAATATTTCACGTGCTTAATATTAAAGGTTTTGCTTTAGAAATTTGACCTGTTGGTTAAGAGAAATTTAGACTTATGCTATTTCAACCATAGTTGTAATTGATGATTGGGTGACCACTTGTCTATGTTTATTTAGAAAAAGAAGGAATATTCTTTTGAATGCCTTGTATAACTTAGTCCATCTCACAATCCATTCATAAATAACCGAGGTAGTACAATAAAGGTTTCTTTTTATGTATTGTGTGGATCTTCCGAGAATATTGAATATTCTCCAGGAATTACTCCCTTTTGGGGATGATTTTGTGTATCTGCGGGATCCTAAGAGTCGTAGCAATCGGTGAGATTTGCAGAATAATCATAAACTCTAGTGAGTCTAGGACCAGCAAAATACTTTTTTAACCCTTAGAGTCATACCATGCACATGGAATAAAATTTAGTTGTTTCTCATTTAACTTTTATAAATTGAAGTCTAGAGGGGTATTTAGCCATTAGAGAAAACGGGGTTATGGGCTGGGCCGTTGGGAGGCTGTTAACGACCGTTTATGTTTCTTGAGGACAGCGGCCCACCGGGAATAGTCCCGGTACTCCCGGTGGCCACTCCGCCCCTGCTTATATTATGCAAACTTAAACAGCATTATTTTTTCATTGTATTTGAAGAAGTACTGGCTCAACTAATCTTCAACTGGATTATTGTATAAATTATTTAAATCTATGTATTCTAATTATTATCAAAAATAACTCGTTCAGAACCAAAGGGCATGAAATTTCATGTAAGAAATTATATATGTTATTTTTGTGCAATATTTATGATTTATTTATTGTAGATTAAAACATCTCGTTAGAAATACATTATTCATCGACCGAGAGGATCTTTATTCATGTTTTAATATTGAAACCCTCAGTGCGTCTTCAGCTCACGATCCCAATTCACTGGAAGGATATAGTTGAGAGGGACCTACTCAATGACGAAGAAATGGGCATCATCGAAAGAGTCCCGAATGGCGAGGCAA
The DNA here is from genome assembly GCA_013387185.1 of Caligus rogercresseyi. Lineage (NCBI taxonomy): Eukaryota > Metazoa > Arthropoda > Copepoda > Siphonostomatoida > Caligidae > Caligus > Caligus rogercresseyi. The sequence goes on along the minus strand of CP045905.1, from coordinate 5,618,946 downwards.
GTAGATGGTGTCACAGAATGGTTGTGACGCGAAAACATAATGGGGAACCTAGGTGTACAATTGACCTCTCTCCCCTCAATAAGCACTGTGCCAGGGAGATGCACGCTATGAAATCGCCTTTTCAGCAAGCCAGATCCGTACCTCAGGGGACTTGGAAAACAGTGAATGACGCATAGAACGGGTACCATAGCATACCAATCAGAGACACCTGACAACATTCATCACTCCAATAGGACGGTTCCGATACACCCGAGCGCCACAGGGATTCCTCTCAAGTGGGTATGGCTACAATCGGAGGCTTGATGAGATCATGAAAGATACCCTGCGTAAAGCTAGATGTGTTGATGACACCCTATTATTCGACAATGCACTAGAAAAACCCTGATGGAGAGTGACTGACTTCGTCGAACTAATGGGGAAATCAGGTATTGTTCTCAACCGAGAAAAGTTCCAATTTTGTAAAAAAAAAAGAGCTTGCCTTTGCCGGTTTCAAAATATCAGATAATAAAGTGCAACACTAACCAAAATACATCGAGTCCATTAACACATTTCCCACACCGAAGTCCATCACCGATATCCGTTCGTGGTTCGGCTTGGTCAACCAAGTGGTTCACTATGGAAAACTTAGTGATCTAATGGCCCCATTCAAACCTTTTTTGAGTCCCAACACACCTTTCTCATGGAATCAAGACCTAAACAAGATATTTGAATCATCAAAAAGTATGATCATCCAAGCCATTCGAGATGGAGTTACGATTTATGACCCGGAAATAAAAACGTGCCTGAGAACAGATTGGTCCAACGAAGGAATAGGCTACTATCTCAGCCAGAAACCTTGCGAGTGCGATGCACAAACTTCGGACTGCTGCAATGATGGATGGAGAGTTACTCTAGTGGGCTCGCGGTTCCTTTCTCAAACGGAGCAGAAGTACGCCCCCATCGAAGGTGAGATGCTCGGAGTGGCATGGGCACTAGGACAGATTCGATAATTCACCCACGGTTGCGACAATTTGACCGACCGACCATAAGCCAATGGTAAAGCTTTTGGGAGATAGGATTCTCGATGAGATACCCAACATGAGGTTGTTTTGCCTAAAACAGAGGACGTTACTCTGGAGGTTCCAAATATTCCACCTACCAGGATAAACTAATCACGTGGCCGATGCAACCTCCCGTAATCCGTCATTGAAACCCTTAGACGACACTGAAGAGGAAGAGACAGGATTCATGGTATCGGAGCTCAGTCACAAGTTAGATTTTTTAGGCGATCTCATGGGACAGAATCGTTAGGGAGTACAACAAAGATGCGACAATGTCAGAATTAAGGGAAACGATTTCTATTGGTCACCCATCAAAGCGAGAACAGATGTCACCAAACTTGATCGAATACAGGTCAGTTGTGGAATCTCTATCGGTTTTTAGGAACGTTGTTACTTACAAGGACAGGATTGTTATCCCTCCCAGTCTTAGAAATGAGGTGTTAGAGACGCTACACTCGGCACATCAAGGAGTATCAACAATGATAGCACACAGTGTTTTGGCCAGGAATCACTCATGATATTAAAAGAAAAAGAGACCAATGTGGAGTCTGTAACTCAATTGCGCCATCACAGGCAGCATTGCCCCGATCAGCCCCCCACATCCCAGATACACCTTTTGAAGCCATGGTGGCAGAATACTGTGAAATCAAAGGAAATTACTTCTTAGTCGTCGCTGATAGACTATCAGGATGGATTGAGATAAAGAGAGTGACGAGAAATAGCGAAGCATCCGGGACAAAGGGCTTCATTCAGTGCCTCAGAATATTATTCTCAATTTTTGGTGTACCTAAAGAGCTTTCAAGTGACGGCGGTCCAGAGTTCAAGTCTCAAGCGACCACGGAGTTCCTCCGAAGATGGGGGTTTGAACACAGAATTTCATCCGCTTACTACCCACAATCAAATGGTAGAGCTGAATTAGCGGCGAAAACGACGAAGAGACTCCTACATGATAATACTGGAAGGGGCGGAGATTTGGACAACGATTCATTCTTAAGGGCCTTACTAACACTTCGTAATACCCTGATTCATCATGTGGAGTATCTAAAGCTGAAATAATTTTGGCCATCCCCTGAATGATGCTATGCCACGTATACGGAAAGAAAACCCAACTTTCTTCAATAATGGTATTCACCCATCATGGAGGAAAACCTGGGAACTCAAAGAAAAGACTTTAAGACGCAGGGCAATCACATCTCTCATTCAAAACGAGAACACTGAAGCCTCTCAACCCTGTAAAAAAGTCTAAATCCAAAATCAGACGGGACCACATCCTACAAAATGGGATAGGAGTGGGACTGTCTTGGAGAAAAGGCCCCACGATCAATACCTTTTAAAAGTCGACGACACGGGAAGGATCACTTTAAGAAACAGACGTTTCTTAAAAATGTTCATGGACCCACTCAGGACAACACAGATAGAAACCAAACAGTAACCAACCATTTGTTCTGCAGGGGAAAAGATTCTTCAAGACACTTATGAAGCGTCTTAAGAAAAAATTCCACCCTCCAATGGACTAGAGGTTACGAATACGGTAGAACCAATAAATCCCAGCCTGTTGGTAGAATCTACCCCTCGGCTTGAAGATGGAGTTCCATCTATTCCACACAAGATCCTAAGGAACAGACAGTCATTACACCCATATCCCAACCAAGAAGATCCAAACCAAAAAAAATCTACGACCCTAATACTGGGAGATATGTCGACCAGTCATTATGATCACGGTATTACAGTTACTTTATGAAAATCTTGTAATAACAGGGGTGAGGATGAAGAAGTACTGGCTCGACTAATCTTCAACTGGATTATTGTATATATTATTTAAATCTATGTGTTATAATTATTATTAAAATAACTTGTGAAAAAGAAGAAAACCTAAAAGACTCGTTCAGGACAAAGGGTTTCAATTTCATGTAAGAAATTATATATGTTATTTGTGTGCGATATTTATTATTTATTTATTGTAGATTAAAACATCTCCTTGGAAAAACATTATCCATCGACCGAGAGGATCTTTATTCATATATACTTCAGAGTAAATTGTAGTTTTACAACAAAAAAAAACATCCCAGCAATTTCAAAAAGAAAAATTTTTAAGAAGGGATTTTTCTTCCGTAAATCTTTGACGTCATGATGATACTCCTTCTGTCGTCGTCTATCCTATCCTAAATAATACATTTTTGTATTTATCAGTGAGCTGAACGTTGATAAGTCCATCGTATCGAGTTGCTCCATCGCGTCCTGGTGGTCAGACAACTTAGTTGCATTGTGTTATATTTTCGGAATATCATCTTAGTATATCAACGAATGTGGGCATTCCTCCTCTTTGTCACTTTACTAGAATAAGTCTGCTCGAATTTACTCTTTCTTGGAGCTTCAAGCATCACATCGGAGGTATCTATAAGTAAACAAAAATGTAATTAATAATGCATTCATTTATTTCAGAAAAAGTTAATTTAAAAAATATTTTGCAGGTTCCTCTGAGCAAACCTATAACTTTAACTAAAGTTTGATAAACCTCAACTCATAATGTTATAGGTTTAATGTTGGAGTTATGACTATTATTCAAAATACGAATAATAATACATAACAATAATTGAATTATACTAAAACTTACTTCATGGTGTGCATGCTTCATTAAGATTATTAAAACATATACTATATATTTATAAAAATATTATAGGGCACATAACTCTCCAAGTAGAGAGGCATAATTGGTGCCAAAGTATCTATGTACTCTACCATGACTTCCAGAAAAAATTGCTTCATGTTTCAGATGAAAACGCTAGGAGTAGTTTTTAGAAATGATTTTATAAGTTGAATTCCTAATTATCATTCTATAAAGCAGCAAGTTCATCTTACACCCGAATCGCTTGACTTTGAAATTTGTGTTAGAAGGTCTGCCATTGCAGTTTATTGTGTTCGTGGATTGCAATTACGATTTCGTGAGGCAGATGGTGATTTTTTGTTTCACGATTTTAAAAAAAGTTTCATCTCCCTTAACTATCGATTAGCCTCCTCCATGATTCGGTTCGGTGAAGCTCACATATAACTAGCTTCTAGTATTTCTTGCTGAAACAGCACAACCAGTAAACAGAATAGCCAAAAGTTGTAAAAAGCCATTAGGATTTTGAAATGCTTAAAGAATTCAATGAGGAATGATTCCAGGACCGCGTGTAGAAGATCTGGCGATCTAGTACACATCAAAGAAAAGCTTTTAACCTCAAGTATCCCAAAGATTAGTATATAATGTGGATTTTATTTGTACTTACTTAAGAATATCTTTCAAGGGAAGATATATTATTAACACCAAGCTTAAAGTTTTTTTCTAAAAGTGAAATAATAAGAATGAGTAAGTAAGGTGTAAATAAAATTAGATATATTTGAAATGAAAGATGAATTATGAATGAGAAATAGACCTTCTCATTTTACATTAAATATAGGATTCCATAAAATTAAATTAGTAGAAATGCGCGCCCAAATATTACAGCTAAAAGAAACATCTGAATCATACAATAATAAAACTTTAAAAAATATTAAGTTTTCTTATCTCTTTATTAATATTATTATATTTTTCATTCATCGTCCATCCTTTCGTAACACACCGACTGATTACTCTTATAACTCTTGCAGCATATTTTTTCTATAGCTTTAAATTGTATTTAATTCCTATTTTTATTGTCATCGTCATTCATAACTCTGATAACTGCAACATTTTCTTCCCTCTTTTAATCATTATCTTTAAAAAGTGGTTGAAGATACAGTACAACATGTTGCGAGAAAGATTCTTAGAAAAAAAAATAATGATAATCTGAACCATTGTAATAAAAATCAAATTGCCTTAAACGAACTAGAAATATGTTTTCAAATTCAAAATTAAGCACCAATTACATATAGTACTTTCTCTATTTTATCGTTACGATAAAAGGATAATTTTGGAGTACAATCATAAAAAACATAGCGTGTCGAAGTTACGTATGATAACAGTGCTGATTATCGTTCTCCAGGTAAAGAACATAAAGAACTTAAGATAGGGAGAGAGCTTTCATATTTGTTATAATGAAGAATTGAGATTAACGTCAAATCACCCTACATATTTTATTTGAAATTTCACTCTGAATATTTTTCCAACGACAAATTAACAGAGCTGGGATTCGGTAGAAAAATCTACCGCCGGTTCGATATTCGGTATATACCTTTTACCGATCGATATCAGTATTCGGTAGATTTATTACATATCTACAGTATCGATCGATATTCGGTACGGTAGATTAGAAAGAAAGAGAAATATATTTATGTATCTGCTTTTACTTCTTCATATGCATTTCATATCGGGCAGTTTATAACAAAGGACAATTAAATACATCATTTGTTATAATTTACAGATTATTTGAAATTCAATACATACTATTCTTATATAAATTATATATGTACTTGGACTTTGTAGGCAATGGAAGGCTATAATTTTTTTACACTGTCTCTTATTGTCCGATATTAAATGCACTTTCAGGTACTCTAGTATTCAATGCATAGCAGAAGCTTATATTGAATGTCTATTTATGTATCTACTCTATAATACTATAAGTTATAGTAGTTTATTTATTTCGACGTTCAAGTTCTTCACACAAGGGAGCGCTTGGGCAAAGCGACAGTTGAATGATATTTTCTGCTATTGAAGGGAATAAGCTCTCTATATTTTATGTCTCTATGTGAATGCTATAAAGTCATACTTTAAAAATATACCGTACCGATTGTCAATCGTTATGGTATTCGGTAGTTTCTACCGAATATCGTATAATCGGTTCAATGGTTAAAATCTACCGTCAGTAGTATCGAATACCGATTTACATTCGGTAGTCGCAGCTCTGCAAATCAATGATTGTTACTTTTAAATAAATGTAATGACAGTAATTAGGGTAATTAATACATTGATTAGCATACATTAATACAAGCACATTAAAAAGCACAAATTGTTTTTATAATCTAAAAGTTAACATGAAGAGGTGTAATCTTTTTAAAGGTAAACTCTTTAATATAAAACTACAACTTGCATTCCAATGGGGAAAAAAGTAAAGGTTGTGCGATTATCAAATACATTTTTCCGTAACATAAGTTGCAATTTGAAGAGCTTTTCTTTAAAAGGATTTAAAACGTTTCATAGATAAGGAAATAAATTTATGAATATGAACATTAAAAATAAGTAATAGTTCAAATATTAGCTTTTTATTTTATGAATTTTTTAAACCTTTTCTGCTTTTAAACGAATAAAAATATATATGCAGTTCACGATAGAAAAAATGATTTTAACTATATTTATCTTAAATAAGGCTAAATTTTGACAAGTACGCATATTTAATGTATTTTTAAACATTATGATAAATAAAATATATAACAGTTTGTTAAAAAAATTATAAAAATCACATTTTTATTTCTGATCTACATATGAAATGGAAGCCTATATTAAATAAATTAATATCATATATATATATATATAACGGAAAATATAGCACAAATAAGTGAAATATTATTTTTATTATACTGGATAACGACTTGGTTCTTAGTATAATTGTGAAGTTCGTATATAATATTTTATATGTTAAATAATTAGTTCATTTATAAAATTAAAACTTAATGATGTATTTTTGTATTTATTTGTTTTAAGGAACATATTTTTGAATAAAAGTCATAGTCAATTATCAAAAAAGGAACGTCAAATGATTATTATGTCTTTTTGGGATTAATTTATATTTAATAGTAGATAGCGGCTTATGTATTTGAATTTGATAAACTAGTCGTCAAAAATAAGATGAAGGCCATAAATATTGAGCAGTATTATCAAAAAGTCACAAATATTGGTTAACTAGATTGATAATATATATATATATTTGTTGACGTTCGCGAAAAATTGTCGTTCGTTTGTCGTTGGCCAAAAGTTATCGTTCGTCGTTCATTGTTCATTTTAAATTGAATCGTTCGTCGTTCGTTTGTCGTTCGCCATTCTGAAAAGAATGAGGACTATTTTTAGAAATAAATTTCTGAAAAAAGTGATGACGTTGTTTTTAGAAAAAAAATTCTGAAAAAAAGTGATGACTTTTTTTAGAAATAAATTTATGTAAAAAATTGATGACGTTTTTTAGAAAGGAAATTTGACACATGAAAAAAAAAATCTTTGTCTTTTTTTGGCGCCAAAAACGAACGGACAACGATAAGGAATTTTCCTCATCGTTCGTCGTTCGTCAAAAACTTTGTCGTTCACACAAGACAACAAATGAACGATAAATCAACGAGTCATATATATATATATATATATATATTTTTTTTTTTTTTGTTATTATTATTATTTTTTTTTTTTTAAAAGAATTTATTGCTGTTTCACATTATACACATATGCATTACAATATAGAACAAAGATATAAAACAATACACACATATATAAAGCAAATGAACACGACCACACAGAGGGGTATATGTGTTACTACAGCAGGAGTTGATCTAAAGTATTATACAATATTAAAGTTATCACTAATTATTTTTTCCATTTTTGAGCATTTCATAAATTTAAGGATACGTAGGTCTTCATCCTCTTCTTGCATGAATTGATGTCTCTCATAAGAGAGTGATGGGCATCTGTTGATTAAGTGGTCTGCGCTTTGTGGCTCTTCCATACAAATATTGCAGATTCCGTCAATATTTTTCCATTTACTTAGATGAGCCAAAAATGGTCCGTGGCCTGTATAAGCTTGAACAAGAAGACTCATGTTTTGGCGCGATAGTTGAGTAGTCTTGGATTTTTTTTTTAACATGCGATGTGTGTGCTTCATTAGTTGATCATCTTTGTATCTACTACACCACTCATAAAAAAAGAATTCATGTATCACCTTCTTTATGTAGCTAGGAGGTGCTCCAACACTCAAACGGCTCTCACTTTCGATACCTTTTTTTGCTAGGTAGTCAGCATATTCATTTCCTGTAATGTTTGAATGACCTCTACACCAATCAAGTTTTATATTAATGTCACATTTACCAATGTTTAGTGTTTCTTTACACTTTTTTACAGAGAGGATTCAGAATAGCAGCAATTGCTGATTGAGAATCCGATCGAATTATCACGTTTTTTGATGGTTTATCTTGGTTTAGTAGAGCTATCACCGACTGAGTGATTGCAGTGACCTCCGCTTGGAAGACTGATGCTTCGTTATTCAATGATACAGAGGATTGATGAATAGACACATCACCACGAGTGATAGTCCATCCCGCTCCTGTGCATCCCTGCTCATCTTTAGATCCATCGGTGTATATAATTGTATCTGGGTGTTCAACGTTGCAGTTGTCAACCCATATGCGACAACCAGTGATATAGTCATTGACTTGATTCAGTTTTAGTTTGTCCAGTATCTTATCACTAAGAAAACGATGTCCTCGTCGCCTTGGGAGATTGCCCACTCCATCCCATGTATCACGGAGAGTAAATTTTGTTCTCCATCTTGACTTTGTTGCATGTTCTTTTATATAGAGGTCGAGAGGAGTTATCCCTAGCACTGCCTCTAATCCTGATGTCGGTGTTGAGCGAAGAGTTTGAGTCATACCCAGAAGTACTTTTCTCTGAATGCTTTTTAATTTCCTGATTCCATCTTTCTTCGCAGTAATGGAGTGCCCCCATATAAGACACCCATATGTGATGATAGGTCGTATCATAGCTTCATAGAGCCACAGGATTTTATCAGAGGTTAGTCCCCATTTTTGCCCTATTACTGCCTTTGCCATATTCCATATGCGGGAACACTTTGCAGCTTTTGCTTTGAGGTGTTCGGTCCAAGTTAGTCCTTGATCAAAAATAACACCCAGATACTTCATTTGTGCTTCATACTCCATACCCATTCCAGCGATATATAACTGCGGAAAGTATTTAGATCTTAATTTATATGCTTTTGAGAAGACAATAGCTCTTGACTTTGATGGATTAAAGGTCAGGCCGTTTGTTGCTCCCCATTTTAAAACTATATCAATTGCATCTTGCATTCTATTGACAAGAGTACTTGGATGCTTACCACTAATTAGTAAAAGGATATCATCTGCATAACCTATAACTTGAACCGCATCCTCTTTGAACTCAGTCAAAAGGGTATCCATGATCATGTTCCATACCACTGGAGACAAAACTCCCCCTTGAGGACTACCACGCGTTGGTTGAACACTGAACTTTTCACCTTTTAATTCAGCGGTTACTGTTCTTGTATTTAGAAGTTCCATGTACCAAGATGCGATACATTGTGGTATTCCAAGTTTTGTCATTGCTGTATTTGCTGAGTGAAATTGTATGTAATCAAAGGCACCAGTGCAATCAAAACTGACTGCAAGTGTGCACTGTTTTTGATATATTGATTTTTCGATTAAGTCAACTGCTTGTGACAAAGCTGTTTCTGTCGATAGGCCCTTTGTGTAAGCATGTTGCGAATGAAGTCTAGGGATAATTTCTTCTACTTTCCATTGTACAATTCTTTCGAGTCCTTTAAGGATGTAGTTCGAGAGTGTGATAGGTCTAAATGACTTTGCTGAGCTATAGTCATCTTTGCCCGGTTTTGGCAGGAATATAACTTTCATTTCTTGCCAAATTTTGGGTGTATAACCAGTGCTTAGAATGATTTTGTAAAGTTCCGAGATGTAATTGATTAGGTGGTCTCCGAGTTGTTGTAGTACAATTGGCTTAAGCTCGTCAGGTCCTGAGCTTTTATATGGTTCAAATGAGTTGAAAGACTCTCTGACCTTGTTACTGTCTACAAAATCAATGTCAAAATTATTTACTTCCAATAATTTATTATTAGTACTATTCACTCTGCAGTCAGGAAAATGAGTTTCCATTAATATCCTTAGAGATTGAGCTGGTGACTGTGCGTAACTATCACCTGTTTTTAGGAGACCAATTGAGTCTTCAGTGGGTTTTTGAACTTTGACCAACTTTGCAATATCTTTAGCACTCTCAGCTTTGCTGCAGAAATTTCTCTTCTCTTTTCTGAGTGCTGTGCGATATTCATTTTTTGTTTTTAGGTACTCTTCCCTGTGTACACTATAATTACGCTTAGGTTCGAGCTTGTTGAGTTTATTTCTCAGACTGGCTAGATGCTTTGTCCACCAAGGTACTGATTTTGTTTGTATTGTCCTTCTTAAAGGACAAGTATTGTCAAGTGCCTTTATTATAATATCATATAATGATTCTGCACATTGATCTATCACGTTGGAATCCGGAAGTATTTCGGGTAGAGACGCATTTTCTAAGTGGCGTCTAAAGTTATTCCAATTAACTCTTTTTAAGTTTCTTGACTTTTTGGCGATTGGTTTGTATTTTCCAAAGTTAAAAATTATGTATCGATGATCAGACATGGATGGTCGTAGATCTACGTGCCATCCTTTGATCTCAAACTTTTTAAAAGCATGTTGGTTCATTATTGTAATGTCAATGACTGAACTTGCACGTTGTGTGACAAAGGTAGGCTCGTTCCCTTTATTCAATACTATAAGATTATGTTCATCAATTATATTCTCAAGTATTTCTCCTCTGGTGTCAATACATTTGCTACCCCAAAGATGATTATGAGCATTAGAATCCATAACTATAAGAAGAGGCTTTTGTTGATGTTCACAATGCTTAAGGAGACTTAACATTGTTTTATTCTCTACTGATTGTAGTTGATCGAGATAGATTGCACATATATATGTTATAGATTCGTCTATTTTTAAGCATACTGTGCAAACATCTTTGTCAGAGAATTCTGGGACAAACCATGCATTCAAATGATTGGCAGTTCTGATACACGCTCTTGGTTTGGTTTCAGACTTACTATGAATTGTATATCCTTTTAGTGTTAGACTTTTTATTGAACCATTATTCAGATATGGTTCTGTTATTAAAGCTATTTGTGATGTTCTCAGCTTTAATTCTGAATTAGCTGCTTTGCTGTGTTGTGTATTTATATAAGAACAACTAATCATTTTTATTTGTTTTATCTTTTGGCTTGTTTGTTGTCCTTGGGTGAAGGATCTCTGCTGCATCACAGAAAAACCTGTCTATTTTTCCCTGTTTTTTAGTGCCTGTAGATGTTTTTTTATGGATTATACTTGTTTGTACTTGAGTGTCTGAGGTTTTTTTGTCAATTGAAGTTTGATCACTATTGTGGTCCTTACCACTATTTCCGCCTGAATCAGAAGTCTTGTTAATGTTTTGACATGGTTCTTTTGGACCTTCCTCTGTTCCGTGTTGCCCTTCTTTGTCACTGTCTCCCTCTGTTCCTTGATGTTTGTCCATTAGTATAGCTTCCTCATCCTCAGTCTGACTCTGAAGCTCCTCTTCGTCCTCATTTTCTGTTTCTTGCTCAGGTTGTACAATTGTCGCCTTCCGAGGGTCTTGGAATCGTACTTTTCCTGCAGAGGCTATACGTAGGGTACAATCAACAAGTTGCGTGTCTTTCAATGCGGTTGTGTCAACAGATAAATGTAGAACTTTCCCTGTCTTAGTCATTTCTGACCTGGTAATTTCTACCTTACCGTTGATTTTTAGAGTTTTGCATTGGTGAGAGATAATGCGAGTGAGTACTTCGTCCGCAATGTTTCCAGTTACCCCTCTTATGAATCCTGTGAGACTCGTCTTTTCTTTCCTTTCCTCCCTCATTTTTTCAGCTTCAGCCCATGAAATGGGTAGGAGAGGAGTTGATTTAGAGACAACATTCCTGACATATCGACCAGAAGCATCATCATTCACGTAAATAGCAGCTCTCTTGTTGGTGTATCTACACCCTTTAAAATTTGGGATCCACTCATCACCCGGAGAGGACAGGCGGCGTACATAATCCGTATCCAGGATTTCAATGACTTTGTGCCATTCGACCAATGAAATGTGGTTACCGTTTTTCCTTGTGAGAACAATTTCATTTGCCTCTTTGGCAATTTGGGCGTATAAAAACACTTTTTTGGGCCTGGGTTTTACCCCTTCTTTTTCCGTGTTCCTTACGGTATCCTGAGAGTTTTGGCATCTCTTTGGAGGAGGAGTTTCCTCTGTGTGGCCTTCTCTGCCGCACTTCATTTTTGTGTCTTTATTAAAGACGGTGTTTTTCTATTCGTAGACAGTTTTTGGCGAGGAGCCTCTTTTAGATCCTCTTTTTGGCTCTTAGATTGAGCCTTTGTTCTTTTACCCCACTTATTGTAGGTAACTTTTTCCCAAACCATGGTGTTTGGATTGTTATCTTCAGGCAAGGCGTTATCCAGTATAATAAAAATACTATTTCACTTATTTGTGCTATATTTTCTGTTATATATAAATAAATAAATAAATATATATATATATATATATATATTATATTTATATATATATTCAGTTTTTACTTACTTTGATAAAGCGCACGTTCTATTTAATAGTTTTTGATTTTACTTATAAGTCAAATGAGTATTAATTAATTTAATATAGGCTTCCATTTCATATGTAGATCATTAATAAAAATGTGATTTTTATAATTCTTTTAACAAACTGTTATATATTTTATTTATCATAATGTTTAAAAATACATTAAATTTGCGTACTTGTCAAAATTTAGCCTTATTTTAAGATAAATATAGTTAAAATCATTTTTTCTATCGTGAACTGCATAAATATTTTTATTCGTTTAAAAAGCAGAAAAATGTTTAAAAAAATTCATAAAATAAAAAGCTAATATTTGAACTATTACTTATTTTTAATATTCATATTCATAAATTTATTTCCTTAGCTATGAAACGTTTTAAATCCTTTTAAAGAAAAGCTCTTCAAATTGCAACTTATGTTACGGAAAAATGTATTTTGATAATCGCACAACCTTTACTTTTTTTCCCATTGGAATGCAAGTTGTAGTTTTATATTAAAGATTTTACCTTTAAAAAGATTACACCTCTTCATGTTAACTTTTAGATTATAAAACAATTTGTGCTTGTATTATTGTATGCTAATCAATGTATTAATTACCCTAATTACTTATTATATATATATATATATATATATATATATATATATGGGTTCTCCAAGGCTTAAATAATCGACAGGAAAAATATTTTGAATTTGGGTCGCCGGAATGCCTGCCGCATGGGCGGAACCAATGAAAATTGAGTTTTTATGAGGATTTAGTAATCCAAGTGAGATTTAAAGAAAAATTTATTATACAAAACGGGTAGGACAAACCAAATATATTTTATTAAAATTGCAATTTGTTTTTCAAAATGTCAAGTTTTTTTAGTAACCGACTACTTATTTAGATACATATGTTTTAAGAGAGCTATGCATGTACGTCGTGTTACATATATTTCAACATTGGAAAGGAAGGGAAAATTATTTCTAAAATCAAAATTTTACCTATTTTTTTTAATAATTTTTAATTATACGAAAAATATGCTATAATATATATGGTACCGGACAATATGCACAGTATAAATAACTTACTTTTTAGACATATAAACAAAGGAAAACCAAAGAAACTGATTCAATAGAAGGGATGTATATTTTGTGGTATGTTTATATGTAGCGTGCCCTGCAGTAAATATTTTCTGGTTTCTTTCATTGACATTATTGGATGTATTTTCCTTTTTTTAAGAAATAAAATAAGACTAATTGATCGGCAAATTTTATTCACAATTTATACAGAAGTTCAAAATATACACATACAAATGAAATGTAAAAATAATTTCAATGATGACTAATTTATTTATTAGATGGTCTAATTTTTTACACATACATATATACCTTGGTCATTGATTCACTGTAGATTTCCTTAGATTGTTGTATTTTTGCCAGTTATATTTGACAACTTGTAATAAATGATGTCTCTGCTCTTCATCCGCTGTAATCTTTGCAGCGAAGTCACTAATCATTTTTAGTCCTCTTTCAGCTACACCATTTGTCACTTTTACTGATTTAAAATTTCAATGCTTTTAGGTAAGAGGAATAATGTTCCCAAGTCTAGGCAGGAACTGTTAGCCGATCACAATTTACTCACAAAGCATAAAATAAAAAGTGCGATTCAGGTCTGATAAGGTCAAAGAAGGTTGTTATCTAAGTAATCATTTTCCTTTTCTGTACCTCTCAGGCTTCGATGTTTTTGAAAACTTTACTGCGACCTTTCTTTAGCAATCTTGGTCATACTTTCGTGTGAGCTAAACAATGCAATTACTACTGCTTTCTGGGTGAGGTACCAACGGTGGTTCTTTAGCTTATTGAGAACAGAAGTTACTTCTTTACTGTCTTGACGAAAATATTGAAGCATGTTATTGAAAAGAAGAAGATCGTCTATTGGAGCATCAGTTGTTGACGTAGAGGTTATCCAGTATCTAGTGTAGAACAAGGCCAATATTTTCTTTAATCACTTTAGCTTGGAAGTATTGTAGTTGAAATACTGCAGTTTTTCAGAGATTATCTACATCTTCATACAGTAAATATTCCTCGCCATCCATTGTGCTTGTGAACAGCGCCTGGTTTGGTCCAATGGATATCTCGAGGAGGATTTATCCCAATCAGTATAAAACACAACTTGGCCACTTCTCTATAATCAGCTCTAGGACTGGTCTTATCTAGGATTTTTTCAATTGCAGTTGTATTTGCCTTTATTTCCTTCCATTCTTGCTGCACTTCGCCTAAAGTTTTGGGGTTGTTTTTATCCACTGTATTCGAATTATCTTTCACATAGCTAAAAATATTGTTGTTTGACTTTTAATCTTGCTAAAAAGAGTATCACATACTCCTCAAATTAGGTTACTTTTTAGCTGTGCAAGGAGCAACACGTCATTCAGTGCGTCTTCAAGTTGAAGTTGTTTTAGCGGAGTTAGGAACTCCTTGTACGTTTTTAACTATGTTATAATTGTTATAAGTGCACTTCCTTCCTCTTCCGGATCAATTTTGGACTTCAACCATCGGAATCAGCCCTATTTCAACGGTTTTAGATCATTATTGGTCCAAAGCTTTTCTTCTTTTTCTTCTCTTTATGAGAGAAACTCCTTACATAATTTGTGCGGAACGTTAAGAAAAGTTATTATCACAAAACCTTCCCAAGATGAGGAATGATAAAGATAACGTCAATCAAAAAGATTCGAATCAAACCGAATCTCTAGAAAATGAAAATGCCGACGACCTGAAATGGAAGACGGTTACATCTAAAAAGAAAGGCAAGATGGGACAAGCCAATCCCTCCGAACCAACAAAACCGTTCAAAAGAAAGAGGGAGGACAAGTCAAATGAAACTCCCCCTCCAAAAAGAGCCGGAAAGAATGAATTGGGCTTACCTCTACAACAACAAAATCATAACAAAACTAAGAGACGGTTTCTTTATGCTGAGATAGCAAAAGAAGCCAATGAGCTTATCATTGTTCGTAAGAACGGTGATCATATTTCACTTGATGAGTGGAATAAGACCATTAAAATTCTAGATACAGACTATGTCAGTCGTATGTCCTCATCTGTTGGAAAATGGATTCCCACTTATGAAGGGCGCCGATACACAAACAAAAGAGCTGTAATATATATCAACGATGATGCTTCTGCCAAATATGTGCGAAAAATTATAGCTACATCCACACCTCTACTGACAACTTCATGGGCAGAAGCAGAAGAAATGAGGAATGCCCGTAAGGGAAAAAAGATGCTCACAGGATTTATCCGAGGAATCACCGGTGACATTATCGATGATATACTTGCTAAAATCATTAAACATCAATGCACTATTCGTGGCATTGAAGGGAAAGTTGAAGTTGCAAAATCAGATCTAACTCAACTTGGAAAAGTTCTCTATCTCTCTGTAGACCAACAAGCGTTTAAAAGTCTCCAATTAGTGGATTTTACTCTTCACATTGCATCAGCAGGGAAAGTGCGCTTTCAAGACCCCCGGGATGCTCCGACTGTTGAAGAAAAAGAAGAAACTGTTGAAAAAGACGACATCGAACTTGATGATAATAAGGAAAATAAAAATCAACATATTGACAATGATAGAAACACCACAGAAGATGGAAACAATAAAAAAATTAAAGACACTGGAAATCATGACAAGAACGACAGAAAAATCTATGGAAAAGAAGCGAAATATCCTATTACTAGATCTATCGGATTAACAGAAAGTGTTCCCAAAGACAATAAAAAACAGTCAAAAATTAATTGTTTTTTCAAGAAATTGAAATGATTGTTAAGAAAAGTAATTGATCATGTGGTCATGTAATCTATATTCTTGTACTATTAAAATGTAACTCCATATTACTGTTGTAGCACATATACCCCGTTGCGTGGTCGTGCTCATTTCTTTAGTTTGTATGTGTGTTATATATATTCATATGTATATATACGTATATCTATTGTGATGCAGTAATAAACTTCTAACTAACTAACTAACTCCTCAAATTATAATTTTGGTATTGTGGTGGCGACAAGCAAAATAAAACATGTTTTTCCCAAGTTTTTCCTCAATTAATTTTGCTGAACCCTTCCTTGGTTTTCTTTTGTTTATATGTCTAAAAAGTAAGTAATTTAGACTGTGCATATCGGTTGGTATCAAAAATATTGTAGCGTATTTTTATAAAATTAAAAATTATTTAGGAAAATAGGTAAAATTTTGATTTTAGAAATAATTTTCTCACAAATTTTCAATGTTGAAATATATATAATACGGCGTACATGCATAGCTCTCTTAAAACATATGTATCTAAAAAGTAGTCGGTTACTAAAAGAACTTGAAATTTTGAAAAACAAATTGCAATTTTTAATAAAATATATTTGGTTTGTCGTAACCGTTTTGTATTATAATTTTTTCTTTAAATCTCACTTGGATTACTAAATCCTCATAAAAACTCAATTTTCATTGGCGCCGCCCTAAATGGCCCATGCTGCAGGCATTCCGGCAACCCAAATTCAAAAATATTTTTCCTGTCGATTATTTAAGCCTTGGAGAACCAGAAAATCATCTATTTGAATGTTTTTAATGAAAAGTGTTAAATTGAACAAGTATATATATATATATATATATATATATGTGTGTGTGTGTGTGTGTATGTGTGTATAATTCAAATATAAAAAGCCTTTTTTCATAAGCAAGGTCTTTATTCTATTTTAAATATAAACAAATTGTATATATATATAACAGATAATAAAGAAAATTGTGTTTCATAAAAGCATAAATAAATATTCTAGTTTAAAACCATTTTCCTTTAAAGACTACAAATTCTTATAACAAGTAAATAGATATATTTATCAAAATATCAAAGATTAAAATAAAATTCCACATAGTATAAAAGATGAAACAATAAATAAAAAATAATCCATTTTTATTCATAACTCCTTGAACTTTTTAAACTGTTTGATGATTATTCTGAGTGATTTGGCAAAAGGTTTTTGACTTTGATTTACGGATATGATAAAAACGGATGTTGCTAAAATAAAATAAAAAAACTGTAATTCTTTATTGACCTTATATTCGAACTTTTTTAAATGTAGATATCAAGTTAACTTTTATGTTTCTCTTAAAAATAATTTAAAGAAGAAGTTTAATCACTTTTATGCTCTTACAAAATAGACATTAACTACATATATGCCGTAGTGGCAAATTCTAGACGTGTTTATCCAGGCCCGGCAGCAGGCCCAGGCTTTTTGGGGGACCCTACAGTTGTTATGGGGGGGGGGGCACAGTTGGCACATTCATAAAAAATTGGACCCACGTCACTCAATGGGTGGGCGGGCTTACGTCACTCGTTGGGCGGGCCTGGCCCCCCTCAAATCCGCCCATCCCGCCGGACCTGTGTTTATCCCTAAATTTACATTTTTCATAGAAAAAGAATAATTTCACTTGGATTAGAGTGTTCAAGATAACAAAAAAATGAGATCTTGAAGTCCCCAATTGCCAAAATAAAGAACCTAGTACATCGTTATCTACGGAAAAATGTGGTTCACTGGGTATTAAGTGCAATGGGATTAAAAATTGTTCGATTATACACAAAAAAAACTTTGATATTATTTTTAAATAATTATTTTTTTTAGAAATCAGAAGACCTATAAAGACATAAAATAGCTTAATTGGACTTAAAACGGAATTTTATTTAAATAATTAAATCATAACATTTTATTTGCATCGTTTTCCAGTCCATTATGTGCCAAAACTAAAAGTAGTTAAAAATACACATCAGGAAAGTTGAATGCTTAAAATACCATTATTAAAAGATAATTCTGTAAAATAATACACACGCTATAATTTAAAATAATTCTACCTAAGAGGACTTAACTTAATCAAACAACAATACAATTCGATGTTTTAAAAATGATAAAGAGTTATGGAAAATAACAATAAAGATTACTTTCTACTTTAAAAACTAAGTTTGAAGATAAAAAGGCGTTTCTTTATTAGTTGATTGTAGCGTAAAAGAAGGTTCGATTATATGAGTTCGTTAAAATATTGAGTTTTACAACGGTTATGTCTAAATGATCAACTCTATAAGTCCTCAAGTGGCAACATAATGTTTCACTCATGGATTCTGGGCAGCTTGAAGTAAATATGATATAGCATAATAACAATGTTATTATTTTTATTCACTTATTCCTATAACGGTTTTGAAATAATATTTTTTTTCTGTTCTAAGATCCATCATAATTTCCTCCTCATAAATTTTTATTATTTGCCTAGATGGTTCGATAGAATTGCATCCAATAGGATATAAATAAGCATTATAGTGTTAAAATTAGTCTATCGAATCTAGGACCTTATCAATGAGGTAGACCAAAATTGACCATCCCCTCTCGGGATTCGAACCTGTGCCCCAACATTGAGAGTTGAACACGCCTTAACACGCACGGATATCGAGCTCCATTCTTTAATTCTTCTTTTGGAAGTTATGTGAAACTCCGATATGGGCTCAAAATATGAAGTTTACATTCGAATACGAATCGTAAATGAAAAAAGTTTTTGAATTTTTTATACAGATTTGCTCTGTCTTTTAAGTATTTATGATATAAAATTGAAATGTAAAACAAACTTAATACTTGTTCCAAAATATATTTACTTGAATTTAGAAAAATGCAATTTTAAAATTATTATTAAAAACTATGAATTGCCATAATTTAGAATTAAACCATCAATGATATAAAGGATGGTATTCTCGTATGCCACCAACAAAGTCATTATGATTCTATATTTTTGTATTTGAAAAAACCTAATATATTGAGGATAGCATGTAAATTCAAGTTGAAAAACGAGTTTTACTCCTCTTGATTCAAAAATCATTTTTGTGGAGCAATGACATAAATATATAGGTATGTTATCAGTTACAGTTAAATGTGTCAATTTTTGGAGTGGCTTAAGTCATTCGTTTTGTACCTTTTAAAGACTCAATCCTGTTGCTATAGAACGCCAGTCGGACACCACACTTATTTGACACACTTAAATTTTTTTAGAATGATTTGATGGGCATTACAAATCATAACCTAAGGTGGAAAAGGAGAGGTCTAACTAATGTTGAAAAATATACAATAAAAGCAAAATACATTTGTAAATCTTATTAAAATTACAACCATAACCTATCTCAGAGTTATAAATTGATGATCATTTATTTATGTTGTTTTAATAAGTAAAAATAGCTAATTAGCTAGTAATTTCTTCAATTAAAGCATTGATTTTATATAGAAATGTAAAATAATTGCAAGTATATATTATAACGATGAAATAATGATATTAAGCAATATAGATTGATAGTACACATAATTTGATAATACCTTTAAGCTATCTCAATAAATTTTGTTGTCAAGAAAACACTCACTCTCTAGGTGTACATGTACAAACTTTGAAAGTCTTCATTGTTTACCTTGACCGGTCAGAGTTACTCGAAAAATAATAATTATAAACATTAGATCTGATAATATTTTTTCGTTATATAAGATTTCAAATAGAAGCCGAAAATATAAATATTACATAGCATAATTATGCCATAAGTTAAATATAACAATAACGACACGAAATTCTCTTCACACAAAAGAGTGATTCAATTATATACAACGGTATTTTATTTATAACAACAAAAGCAGTTTTGAATTAGTGGAAAAGTCGGTTTGTTAGATCCCTGGGTAGAGAAGAGGGTTAATTGCAGCTTAACAAATATACACGGGCCTATATATATACAATAGAAGCAGGCCCTTTGTTAGTTATGATTATAAACAACGATCTCATTGAGCATAAGTTGCCCTATCAAAAAGTGTATGCAAATATCTTTATAGAGTTTTAATTTGTTCATTTTTTTCAACATATATATATGAAGTGACTTGAGGTCCGTATAAAAGTAATATGAAAAGAGTGGCTCAGTCGACTTTATATGCCAATACCTAGTTCAACTCCAAAGTGGAAATAACATCAAATATAGTTAGTTATTTGAGGGGTCTAAGAAAGGGCTCTGTCTAAAGAGCGTATGAGAACTATCCACCAAACCACCGTCCATGTCTAAAAAAAATCCGTGGAAAAGATTTTCTTTGTCATGATCACAATCAATTATTTTTAACCAAGATGACTTTATGCAGATGCAACTATAATTATCTCGAGTAATTGATATAATGATATTGACTAAATAGTTTACCGAGCTCACTATGTAAAGATAAAAGAAATGAAAAAAGAAATCCGAGTTGGAATCGACATATCCAATGAGATATCATCGACAGGGACTGAAATCGGGAATAATATTTCGTACTCATACATTATTTGGAGAAAACAACAAACAAATCTTGAAGTTCTGGTTAAGTATTAAGTATTAAACATAGGTTCTACGAATAAAAGAAAAGGAGTCCATTTCGAATCTCAATCAAATTTTGTAATTCCAAAGATACTTTGCTACACAGTAAAGCATCTGTCATTCATTTAATGATGGATTAAATTGAATGGTAGATGGACAGTGAATATGAACACTCAATATACTATATTAATAACCGGTTGAACCCAAAGTATTATTGTCGGTAACCCCAAATTATCATAATTGGGTCTGGCTGAACTCGAAGGCACAGAGTCGTTTGATTGGAAGACCCAAAATGTCATAATTATTATAGTTAATGTGATCTGAGGCCCCTCAACACATATTGACTTGCCATTCAATATGTGTCAAGCACTTCCAGGATAAAACATATATGTTTGGAAAAATATTTTTTATTGGGGGTGAATCTTGAGTTTGATAGGTACAGATAAGGATAAAGCATGGGCTCCCAGCAATTAAAGTAATGGAATCCATGACAAATCATTGGCAAAATTCTGTAATTATATTTTGCATTTGATAAATCTATTTCTTAGAGACGCCATTATACTTTTCGTCATTGTCAATATATCAGTAGGCCGATGGAATTATAGTTAGGCATTTTTATTACTTCTTCCTGAGGAGCACAAGATGCATTGTACATACATCAACAAATATTGTGATTTATTCAGTACACAGATACTAAATTTATATGTGCAGACATTTTTCAAGATATTCATATCCATGGATGAAGTTCTTATAGGTAGGCAATGTCTCTGGGAATTACTCCTCTTTTTCTCTCCATTCCTACATACACAGCATGTGTTCAGATTTCTTACGAGGTAAAAAACAAACAAAAATGTGTCTCTGATCTAAAAATATATATTTCCTAGAGGAGGGATGGGAGTGGAGGGAGGGAGGGTGCATTTTTTGTTTTGAGAGCTTTTAATTACTTTTATTACTTTTCAACGACAACAACAAAAAACAACTCTTCAAGGATGAACTCAATTCCTTACCCCAAATTACTATAAAGAAACATATATTAATACATCTTTGTCTCGACACATACCCATATTAACTGTAGCGTCTACCATTATTATCTATGTTGAGGGCGCAGAGTCGCCTCCCGAGAGGAGAAGGTCAAAATATATCAACATCATTGAGAAAAAAAAAACCTAGGTCCGATTAAGCAAGGAATAAAAAACGTACATGAATACCTTGAGTATGAGGAGTTTCTTTACTGAATGAATATTATTAACACGTGACAACGTTGGAGTCTATTTAAAGGATTCGTAAAGGATCGATGCCCAAGAGAAGAGATAATTTGTATTCTTAGGAAATATATATTCTTATCATCGAGTTGATGTACACACATCAATTTTCGTTAAAGTTAAGCGATGCTTTATTGTATAATGCACATCACTCTTGATATTTTCCCCCTCCTATTCTTTCAACCATTCACATTTCAAAAAGATTTCTAAATTCCAGAGCTGCGACTACCGAATGTAAATCGGATTCGATACTACCGACGGTAGATTTCAAATATCGAATCGATTATACGATATTCGGTGGAAACTACCGAATACCGGAGCGATTGTCAATCGGTACGGTATATTTGAAAGTATTACTTTTGTAGGGTGTCCAGTAATTTCATCGCGCGTAAATTTGTCGCCAACCTTTTTATAGCCGTTTTTTTGTCGCGGGTATTTACATCGCTTGCTGATTTATAGTCAGTCAATTTTGTCGTTCTTCTTTTCGTAGTAGGCATTTTTGTAATGAAACTTTTTTGTAGTGTAGTATTTTCCTCGTTTGTCTTTTTCTCGTGGGTATTTTTGTCACGTAGCTTTTCGTAGTGGGTATTTTTGTCGCAATTTATTTTCTTACTTTATAGACCTTATCTCGCAGGTTCGGTTGGGGGTCTCATAAGGGTTTTAATATTTCGCTGACACTTTTTTGCTTGTTCCGCCAGGAATACTATGGGATTAAAATTGATCGCCGATTCTTATTAATGTGAAACACACTCGGTCTAGTGCCTGAAAAACTCTTGAGCTGGTTTTTCTTACGATCCAGAAGAGATCGCAATAGATTTTGAACCAATATGGCACCCAGCTGAGGCTGGTGAAGTCCTTAAAATAAAGGTAAATTTTTAAGGCCAGGTGTTTTCACCTTAAGAAGAGTCGGCAGTGGATTTCAAACCATGGGACACCCAGTTAAAGTAATTCTTAGGAATATATGCCGTTAGATTAGGGTCTACGAAAGTATTAGGCTGGGTGTTTTCTACCTTAATAAGAGTCGGCGGTCAATTATAATTCCATAGTACTCCTGGCGGAACAACTAAGGCTCAGGTGTGCAAAACTCTAAGGCCGTGTGTCTATTCTCCCAAAAAAGTGTCAGCGGTAGATAAAAAAATCTATAGCCTTCCATTTCCTACAAAATCCAAGTAATTTATATAAGATTAGTATGAATTGAATATCAAATAATCTCTAATAAATTATAACAAATGATGTATTTAATTGTCCTTTGTTACAAACTGTCCGATATTAAATGCATCTGAAGAAGGAAAAGCAGATACCTAAATAAATGTCTGTCTCTTTTTAATCTACCGTACCTAATATTGATCGATACTGTAGATAAATAATAAAATATACCTAATACCAATATCGATTGGTATTCGGTATATACCGAATATCGAACCGGCGGTAGATTTTT
The DNA here is from genome assembly GCA_013387185.1 of Caligus rogercresseyi. NCBI lineage: Eukaryota > Metazoa > Arthropoda > Copepoda > Siphonostomatoida > Caligidae > Caligus > Caligus rogercresseyi. The sequence goes on along the minus strand of CP045905.1, from coordinate 5,595,457 downwards.
CTACTGAATCCCAGCTCTGCTAAATTCTTATTCTTAGTTATAATAAATATTGTGAACAGATGTCGAGGCTCTCCTTAGTAACGTATCATACTTATTTCAACCAATCAGATCGCTGGGATGCTGTGGAGTACTTTGAGAAATTCACACATGGCGGGAAATGTCACACCAAACAAGTCACAATTAATAATAATACAATTATATTTTAAAAACCCATACTAATACTATAGATTATCTACAACCTTCTGTTCTATTTTGAGTAATTATACTGTAAAAAATAGTTCATGGTATAGTATTGGCCATACAAAATACGTATTATCATGCAAGGATAAAATAGATCCCTTGTCTTACGTAACGTTTCTGGATCATGTGACTCGTGTAATGCCTATGTATTTAGTTATTCAACTCCTTCTTGTATCATGGTTCGTTTTGTGTAGATCTATGTGGATCATATATAATTACAAGGAATATACCCATGAAGCTTTATTCATACTGCTTCATAGGACAGCGAAATATAACTCCTTTATATACAATTGTTATTTTTTGTTATATCAGATGAAACGCTTATAAAACAATTGGTTTTCTACACTCTTAATACCAATTTTTTTCATTTATATGATAAGTTTTTCGATTTCACATAAAGTTTACATACTATAATCAGTAAATATAGTTCTTTAGACGTTGTGAAGCAAAAAATCAATAAAAATAACACATAACTTTGCAAAGTTTTTTTCATTTACGGACAGGCCCGGCGGGATGGGCGGTCTTGAGGGGGGCCAGGCTCGCCCACCGAGTGACGTGGTTCCGATTTTTTTATGAATGTGCCAACTGTGCCCCCCCCCATAACAACTGTAGGGCCCCCCAAAAGTCTTGGCCTGCTGCCGGGCCTGTTTACGGAAGAAGAGATACATTTCGATTGGAACCTTTCTCTGCGTGGTCGTAAAAAATAACCTTCCTCCCTAATTTTCCACCTGATATTAGTCGCATAGCTATGTTACATTCCAGGAATAGAAAAACAAGACATAATCCATTTTTAACTTTATTTCTACAATGCTATAGCTTCATGGTTCGGTGTTTTTCTGTTTAAAATACTTCCCTTCAAACAAAGTCATCATGCCTCTGAAACGAGGGCTTCTTTTATTATGTAAACTATTTTTAATCGAGCGTACATCGACTTAGTCATTCGCGTAAATTCGTTGCCCTTACAAGTGTTACAATTAAACGTAAGAGTCTTGACAACAACTTGCTATTGTGAAAATATGAACATTCGCTGTTTCTTTTATATGTAAATATGATATTTCTCTTTTGAATAAAAATAAAAATAGTAACATACTTCATGTATCAATTGTCGAGGCCAGATTTTATGGCATATACAAATAATGTTCCGATATAAAGTTTGAGAATACCATGACTCACATATTTGAGTCTTAACATCAAGGGGGTGGTGATATTTCTAGTAACAACAAGGAAAGGGTGGTATATCATCAATTATTCGATTAATTAAACCTTTGCTTATCGATAATTCAGGTCATTACTGTCTCTAGAAACAAATGTATTTGAATGTGTTCTTCTTTACTCAACTTCGACTATAAGTAAATCGTTTGCTGAATTTGCGAGAACTATCATATATTTAATTATGGCATCTTGGAAATCATTATTTTGTTTTAACTCATAACTAACAACTCTGAATGGTTCACTGTAAGTAGTACGAAAGTTGTTATAATATTAATATATGTACACAACCCTCAAAAATATGCCTAAGTTGATGTATTATAGTTGATGTATTCAGTGCCTTAGAGTAGGAGAGTCTGGACGAAAGACTGATGAGTCATAACATAAGCTGACAAAAACCCATAACAAACAAATTTAATATAATAAATTAAGGGGTGTTTGGATTTAATAGCAAATTTAATGTTATTTGTATAAATCAAAGGGGATATATTTTAATGTAAAAAGATGGTAATTGACTTGAATTTGCTATGAATTGCATTATTGTTATGATTTTGCCACTATTTTGAGCAGAAATAGGATTTCTATGTTGAATAACAATATTATTGCATTTCTAATTTTATTCGTAATGTGGGCAGCCCTTCATCGATCACGAAACCTTTTTGATTTTATACTTTATATCTCTAGAATCAGTCATCAAAATAGTTTTTTTTATAGTTATAAATTATATTTCATTCATACAACATTTTTGTAAATAGAAAAGTGGTAGGGGACAAATGGTCAATATATAAAGTTTAAAACACGAAAAATGCTTTTAAAAAAATAAAACTTGGATTCAATTTTTTCATAAAATATATAAATGTTTATTAATAATTGATTCGGTCTAGGAGGGAGATGTATCTTTCCACCAACTTGTCCAGTCCTATAGGGAGAGGGTTCCCCTTGACCCGCGAGGCGTACATAATTTCTTGAACCTTGGAAATTATGGACTCTATTTGAAAAGCGTTCTCATAATTGGGGGACGTTGATATTAGCCAGTCTGGGGGTTCAAGGTGTTCACCGTATGCCCTTTGTATTTTTTCCTCTACTGACTTAACAACAGGGATAATGATTGGGCAGAAATAGAAAAAGTGGAACGAGGTCTCCTTCTCTTTTCCACACCAGTGGCATAGTTGATCTTCTGAATGGATCTTCGATTTACTCATGAAGAGAGATGAAGTTGCCAGCCTGTGAAAATAGGTTTTTCTTAAAACTTTACCCAGAATAAGAGCAACAAATGATCTATCCGGAGTAAAAAAACAAAACATTGGAAGCATTTCACATAATGCCACCTGAGAAAACTTATGTCGAAAGGCAATCCTATCGTACATCGCACAATTCAAGAGTAGAATGAGGCTACTGCCAATATTATCATTCTACTCTTGAAACTGATTGGACTCCGGAACGATTATTTGTTGCTCTTATTCTGGGTAAAGTATTACGAGAAACCTAATTTGATGACTGATCCTAGAGATATAAAGTATAAAATCAAAAAGGTCTATATTAACTATATTTTTCTGAATAAAAAGTCTCAATCCGATTTTAATAAGACACTTAACTCAGGGATAAGATGTGCTACACCAATGAATACTAAAACAATCAGGAATGGAAAAGTCGCGCAACCTTTCAAAACATAAATACAAAGTGAGGTCGACTAATTTATTTATTTGCCGCGTGAATGAAGTAGTGGAAGTGTGTAGCGGAATCGTTTTAGAACTACCTATTTATCTTCAAACTAGACGACAATGGGGAAGGTTTGTGTTGCTCCGGGTTGCAAGAGTGGCTACAAACCAAAGGCCAATGAGGGGAAAAAGAGACGGTTTCATATGTTCCCCAAGGATGAGTCCCTACGCTAACTCTGGACAAAGGCTGTTCCGCGAAAAAATTGAATACCTTCAAGACATTCTGCGTTGTGTGACGTATATTTCATGTCCTCCGATTATAAGCCAGAGTCTACTGACTCTAATCCATCACGTTCAGACAGATCTGGAAGAACTCTTTGTCTTAAGATATTAAAAAAAGATGCCGTCCCTTCCAATTTTCCAAATCTTCCTCACTACTATTCAAAAAAGCCTCTTCCAAAGCGTTCCTCCACCTCAACCTCCTCCTCACGACTCCTTAATGAAAACGAGCAAATTTTAAAAAGATTAAGGCTTTTGAAGAGGCCAACTCATTTTTAACACTCGAAGAGCTTCAAATTAAAATGGATAGGACTTGCCTTCCGAGCGGCGTTCAGGAACATTATGATTAAAAAGGTAAAAAACTGGTATTCTTCAAGATGAACATTAGTCATGGAGGACCGTCAATAGACTTCAGTCTAAAGATTAATGAAGAAATGACAATCCATATACGGTAAGCCAAACTTCATTCCTTAAGCCTTCTTTATTTATATATTGTTTTTCACATATCAAAACTTGACTATTCCTCAGTATTTTCTTATTAATACTGATTCATACAACTACGATGACTTTATTCCCTGCTATGTTGTATTTTTCAGGGTGAAAGATAGAGATCTATCTTTTAATCATCTCGAACATATCACCAAGAACAATCATATTACAAAATGTGACACCCTCCTTAATATTTTGGTCTTCTTAAATTATTTGCCATCAAACTTTTGCACCAATCAACTATTTAGCTTGGAAAATGAATGAAACACAGCTTTAAATCATTTGACAAATCCCATTTGGACGAAGCAAAAGAGAAGAAATTAGACTTTTTTTTTGAAGAATATCACAAGTTTAGGCAAAATTTCACTGAAAGATCTGGAATATCATTTTTATGAGGATATAAATTCAACAAATGAAAAGATTAAGTCTTCTTCTTTATATATATATTTGTCCAATTTAAAACATTTTACTTTTAAAGATTAATTTAAATATATTATTGACATATCTATAGTTTACTTTTGTTCTGGTTATATCGCGCATACCTTATGTAAAACTATAGCCTGTCATTCTTGCTACAATTTATTGACAGCTTTATATAAAAAATCGATGTAAAATTATTCTCCTTAGAAAATATTGATGATGAAAGTAAACTTTTAGATCAAATTAATCGAGGTGGGCTAACTCGTCCTTCTGATGTTCTTTTTTTAACGTGTTCCTTTGGTTATGCATTTTTTTCAGAAATTCAAAATTCAAAAAGTATCTTCAAAGAGTTGATTTCTTCCCCTTCTTCAAAAAATATTTTTGTTCTTTTGTTTATTAAACTTTTGGAAAATGATACTTACGCTTTGGAAATTATTTTAGCAGAATGCGAAGAAGACCATTCCTTTGAAAAAATTTATTCCACAAATCGCTGCTAAAAATTTTAAATGTATGTCCAAAAATTATATTTCGGAAATCAATGATCAAATTCACAAAAACAAAAGAAAAACAAACAGTCAAAATATGACAAATAATTCTTAGAGATTGAAAAAACTTAAAGGAGAATAAACAAAATGTATGTACGTTATTATAATTTTGCAGAATGTCTTAAATGTATCTATGTTTATTTAATATATGTCCATAAAATTTGTAAATAGTAAAAAATATATATTTCGTTCTCAAAATCATAATTTGATATGAAATAAATAAGAAAAGGAGAATGTAAGCGTATTCTCCTTTTTCCTTTTTAGATCCCTCATCGTATTTCCTCACGAGCCTTCTTTTCCCTATTGTTTTAGTATTCATTGGCTACACTAATAAATCTGAATGCCTCCATGGCAGTTTTTGAAAGAAGTTTGTGAGTATTTATTCTTGTTTATATTGAATTTGATGGATATTAGTTTTATTTCAATTGATCATTCTTAGTTTTATTTAAATTAATCAAAATTTCTTATAATTATACTTTAATCATTTTTTCTAAGTTTTGTTTATAAAGTTCAACAGTAATATTGAATACTCTGTCCAATTATTATATAGGAGCATAAAAAATAGATGTCCTTCAAATTAAATATAAAAAATAATATATTTAAATAATTACTAAAAACCTCTTTTAAAAACTGCCTTGGAGACATTCAGATTTATTAGTGTAAACATCTTATCCCTTAGTTAAGTGTAGCGATAAAAACGGATTGAGTCTTTTTATTCAGAAAAATATAGTTAATAGCAGAAGCTGTCGTGTGGTTCAACAGTTGACTCGCTAGACAAACTCTTTGCTTTTGATTGCTCTGGTATTATGAATGAATTTCCTTAATTTTATGAACTATTTTAATTCTTGGGTATTTATTTTTATGAAGTCCTAAAAATCTTTTTTATAATAGTAGATCCCTCAAGCCGATAATGGCCTCTGTCTAAAAGGTGATTTCTTAAGAGTTTGATCAAATGAGAGACATCATGAAACATATAAATTATCTTTGATTTATCAGACGGATTCCAAAAAATTGACAAATCCTTTGAGACTTCCAATGAGTTACGCAGTCCAACATTTCATGGGGTCATATCTGAAACTAAATTCAAAACTGCAATGCCCCTTCTTTCAACTTCATTTGTTTGATAGTCCAACTGCTTGTTTCACATGGGTCCATTGAAAAAGAAAAATAGCAGAGTTTTTGCTAAAAGAATAGTTGTTTTTTGGACTCCATTAGTACTGTGTGGGATTGCTATCATGCAACCAAGTGTTGTGCTCCAGGATGCAGAACGGGATACGGCAATGAGCCTCGACAGTCGGGTGGTGCGGTTCATCTGTGGCTAAACAAAAGCAAAAACCCCGGACTTCATTCCGCCTGGCTAAGGGCTATTCCTAGAGAAACAGATTTAAAGAACTGAAGACTTCCATCCCTCATCCTCACGAAGAAACAAAGAAGGTTTACTTGCTGTTCGATCCAGTGCACAACTTCAAAAACATCTACAACTGTTTCCAACGGGTGGAGGTGTTCGAGTGCCCATCAACGCTCAGAAGCTCTGGGACCTTCAGGCCAAATTTTGCCCACTTCAGGGAGATTCACTTCAAGGAGTCTCATTTTAAAGTCAAACAGGCCCACAAATTGACCCTCAAAGCACTGAATTCTACAAACCTGGAGAAGGCCAATGTGAATCGGCTGATGCTGTGTTTCATGAGTCATCTATTGGATCGACTACATCCGATCTTCTCTACCTTTCCTGTCTTTATGCTCACTCCAGGTACTCCTACATTACAGCTACTCCTGAAGAAAAAGACAGTTTACTTGGCACCCCAAATCCTAGAGTTTCATTTGTTGCCACATGTACTGAAAAGATGCAAGGCAATTCCAACTCGACATTATAGCCTTTGTGGGAGTAAAGTGTGAGGAAGGTCACTTGTGGTCGGCTTTTCTTCAAAGAATATCCTTTGTCTTGTCTAATGTTATGGTTAAAATTTAATCGCTAAACTCATTGATGACATCAGATCCATACCAAAAAGAGAAATTCAGACAATATATCCGATACAAAAAGAAAAAGCAGCTAAGTTACAATCAAAATTTCTGATTTGTAGACTTGGGCTAACTATGCATTTTTTGATAGTGCCTTTTCTGTGTTATATGTTTTTAATATTTATTACCTCCGCCGAAGGAGGTATTGTTTTCACTGGCGTTGGTTTGTTGGTTTGTTTGTTGGTTTGTCAGCAGGATAACTCAAAAAGTACCGAACGGATTCGAATGAAACTTTGTGGAGTTGTTGTAAATGCCAAAACAAACAAGTGATTAAATTTTGGCATCTCTAAGTGCTTTTTTAATATGCAAAATGAGTAAAATATTACTAACTAGAGGCATATATACACTCAGAGAGTGTGTACCTCCACCGATGCCCACAACATTCGTATTCAAACATTCTCCCTTTCACACGCCCGATTTTCGGTGTCCAGTAATATAATCGTACATATTATTATCGCGCACGCCTTAATCGCAGCCTTTAACATCGTATGCTTTTTTTCGTACGTTCCTTTATCGCACGCCTTTAACATCGCAATCTTTTTTAAAGGGAGTATTATTAACGCGTTGCTCAATTGTCGTTGCTGCTTATAATCGCCCGTTTAAACATCGTGGTCATTATCATCGTAGTTTTACTTCAATGAATTCATGAATCCAAAAGAGGAAAAAAAAGAAAAGGGGGCTGAAGGGAAATAATAATAATAAAAGATATCATCTCATCATCAGTCGTGAGTAAAAACAACAACAACAAACATCTCGAAATTTCTGAAGAATTGTAGTGCTGTTTAAGTCATGGAGAATCCAGCATTATCTTTGCTTAATTTCTTCGAAGGACTTGAAGCCAGGTCTTTGTGGTAAGTGGAAAAATGCATTTATGGACAATATATAAGAGTCGTGCCCTACTCGTCCAGTTTTATAGGACTTGGATCCGGACTCTTGGGACTCCAGGACTCTGATTCGGATGTGATTGGTCTTATAGTACTTGAATTCAGATTTTTGGGACTCAAGGACTCGAATTCGATTAATTTTTGAGGACTTGAAATCGAACTTGGGAATCCTGAATGATTATATTCAGGATATGGACTCATTTTTGGCTGTGATTCTACGTGTCACATCCAAGCTATATTATATTTAAGTTTGTATTATAAGTAAGTAGGTTGTAGTAAAGATATGGAATATATGAAATACCATTTGCCATTAATATCAAATAACCTTTCATGATGCCTATTAACAGAAAATCCTTTAGTAATATGTAAAATATTATAGAAAAAGTTATTGTTTATCGTTACTAGTTTTATTTTATTTTCAAAAGTGCTTTTTCATTTTTTCATTCATACTGTTTGAATCGATAGATCACTTTTTATATGTTAAGAATATATTTTACGTCACAATTTCAGGAGTTGAAATCCTGGATTTATCGGCTCCTTACTTCAACGACGACCCGAGTTTATCAAACATAAACATTTGAGCTCCATGGACAACGGGAATAGTTATATTAAGTCATCAGGATTGATGAGTTACTAGTAAGAGTCCATTCACGGGACCTTTTGGCGTTAACACACTCAAGCTAAAGACGTTTACGAGCACTACCAAGACGAACTTCTCTACGGAATTAATCTTTATGCAAGAGGAGTTCAAGCATCCAAGACGAAGGAAAGAAACACTCTTTTGCGGCAAAGAAAGTCTCCGCTCCTCGATGAGTGACGTGGAGCTACAGGTGGACCTGGCCATGGAGAGGTAGTGTCGGTGGAGACCCAGCTTTACTACCGGAATCCAATACTATTGTACCCTTCCCTCGCCGTTCTCCGAGGAACCCGAGTTGCCTCCGTGAGTGTCGTGAGACTGTAAGGCATTGCATATAATTTATCATATTAGTGTTTTTTGTGTTATTAGTAATTTCTTTTCGTGTTCTCCACCTATTTATTTATTTTATTTATGTATAAAAATTATTTAAGAAAATACACTCTCGATTATCTCAAAAAGTTTGAAACATTGTAAATTATAGTATTGTTTGTGTTATATAGCTATTTACGTTTAATTTATGTATAGAAAGTGATATATTTTATTTATATATAAAATAAACTCTCAGTTCTCAAAAAAAAAGTTGGATAAAAGATTCATTGTATACGGTAATATTTCATGCCCTTTCTTCAGAGTTTTATATCATAGCAGACATCCAAGGGGACTGCACATCTATCTCATTAGGGAGAACAAATTATTTTATTTTCAATTTAAGCGTCTCTTTTAAATAATTATTATAGAAGACATTAATATTTTTTCCCATGATCATGGAAGGTTTATGTAATAAGTATTGATTGAAACATATTTATTTAAACATTATGAAGGGGTATCATCTTTTTTTATCAATATACTTTTTGACACAAAATTAATCTGATTTGTGAATGGTGATTAATGAACAATAATGCGTGAAATCTAATTCTGTCTTTATTTTGAATTTTCATAATTTATTATTCTAAGTAATTTTTAATAATATATAAGAAATACAATATTTGGTCTTTTAATTTGTTGTGATCGTATCATAAATAATTTTAAATTATTCACGGTAACTAATTTACCAAAAGTTGTTCATATCATTGTTCATAAGTTTATGTTAAAAGTAAGTAGGTTGTACTATTGTAAATATATTATAAGTTTGAAGATGAAACAACCCTTAAGACTACTCAATAGGCCATAGACCTTTTCCAGGAAGTAAGCCAATGACCGACTCAGCACATGTTTGAGTTTCAGTAGTGCGAAGAAGAGTAAAAAAGGTCAACGTTTCTAATGTTTGGAATCCCTCAGAAAGAATGAAGGGGAATTAAACTGTCGGAAAAGTAAATTCGTTTAAAATATTTATTTATCATCTAAAGTAATATTGAATTTTTTCTGTATTATGAAATAAGAAATTGTGAATGAAATTTATTAGCCATCTAATATAAATTAATTACTTTCATGAATTAAAGTGTAGGAACCGTAAATTCGTTTAAAATGGGTTTTTTTCTCATCTATAGTAGTATTTAATCTATGTCTATATTATAATATAATAAATTGATAAGATAATATCTTAATTATGAGGGAGAGAGGATTTCAACTCCTAAAATTATGACGTAAAATATATTCTAAACATATAAAAGTGATCTATCGATTCAAACAGTATGAATGAAAAAATGAAAAAGCACTTATGAAAATAAAACTAGTAACGATAAACAATAACTTTTTCTATAATATTTTACATATTACTTAAAGGATTTTCTGTTAATAGGCATCATGAAAGGTTATTTGATATTAATGGCAAATGGTATTTCATATATTCCATATCTTTACTACAACCTACTTACTTATAATACAAATTTTAAACTGGTCAATTGTCACAAAAAAAAAAGTTAATTTAATAAGCGGACTTCATGGAATAAAAAATATTAGTTATGGGGTTAAATGGCACGGGGGGTGATAGTCCGGGGTGCGTTAGTCTGGGGGGGGGGTAGTCCTGTTAGGGTTGATGATCAAGGGATGGAGGAAGGGATCGAGGAAGGGATCGAGGGATCTCCAACAAGTAATGGACTAAAGTCAAAAGCACATTATTAGTATGAACGCTCGTCCTAGGACCCACGAAGTTTCGTGAATGATTCACGACGTCGTGAAGGTAATGAGGATGGGCAGGCAATTAACGGATTCCATTATAGGCCGCCTATCAATCAATATATATTTGTGGAACCCGTGTCTATGCTCTCCATAACTAAGTGGTGCGGCACTTCGATCCTAAGAATAAATTAAAGTGATTAAAGCAAATATAATAATAATAAATTCTTTTCACCTTCAGCATCTTGAAGAATCTCTCCTTTGTTGCCGTGCAATCTTCCCCAAACACCCAGCTCTAAGGCACGAGATGGCCTAGATTATACTTCCTCTTTGTCATGAGGGATTCATCAATTCAAGGCACCATGCCTGGGCCTCAAATTTTGCATACACTAGAACTCAATTTTCTAGTACACGGCTGATGGAGCACACATTCCCAAGGCATGGTGAACCGTTCAGAAGGACATTTTATGGGCCCAGGACCAAAGCAATCGTCTGAATTTGTTGAAAGGGAGTTTGTAGTTTTTCCAACGGGAGCCACTCCTTTCGCTGATGGTCCCGTTTCCATGGGTACCACATTTCCACCGCCTCATTGGACACAGACATTCAGGACACGAAGGAGGATTAGACCGTAGGCGAACCCTTATTTGTAGAATTTGCCTGGATGATTTGGCATCCTTTGGAACGTTGATAATTGCCTCCATTGTATTCAAATGAAACTGATTCTTCCTTTACTCTCTCTCCCTTTTTGTTTACATTGGTGGTTTTGCCAATGGAATAAATTGTATGACACAACCTCCAACCCAGGGTCGTTTCGTTTTAAAGAGTTAAAAAAAATTAGGTAACGTTTCTGTAGCAAGAATGTTTTATGCAAAATTATCAGGAAGTATATAAGAGAATATAAGAAATAATATATAGTTTTTTAAATCAAATAAATCATTTACAGAAGATTTTTAAATTTAAACATATGAAACAAAATTAATGTTGAATAAAACACTATAAAAATAATTTGTTCCACCTTTTTTTGATAAGTTAGCTGTGCTTGTTTATTTTATAGAAATAACATTTCTACATTTTTTCTTATATTCTCTTAAACATTTCCTGTGTGAGGGACCGTGCCCGATAATTTCGCATAAAACTTTCTGCAACAGGATCGTTACTTAAAAGATTTTCGACGAACCACACACACTTTACAAATAAATGCTTCGACTAAGTGTATCTGAAAATAGGGTATAGACCAAGGCTTATATTTAGTTCTATGAAAGTTTTTAATACACTTTTTCATTAAAATCTACAACAACAACAAAAAAGGACGAGAAGCCATATAAACAGAACATATGATTTGTTGAAAAGTAAACTCAATTCAGATATGCAAAAAGCTATTGAACAAAAAACTTTTTTGGGGCGAATGATCTTGTATCAAAAATGTTTTATGCGATATTATAAGCCCCACATGAGAAACATTGGCGCTTTTCCATTTATTTACATGAGCAATAAATACGTTCATGGTTTAATCTTGATAAGATCCTTTGGATTTCGTGATATTAGGAAGACATACGATTATTTGTTCCATCCTCCATGATTGGATGATCCTAAAAAACAAGAAAAATAATGCTCATTAAATTAATAAATATAGTGTATTTATTAAATTTTTAAAATTAATTATGTTAGTTTTCATTTTATTTTAAAATAAGTGGAGATTTGTCCTCACTTATCCTAGGTCTGAGTTAAGTCCTTAGTGGTATTATTGGTTTGTCTTTTATATTTAGTATCTTTTATGGTCGATTTATTGTTTTATTGACTGATTGTTTTTGCTTGATATCGTAAGATCATGTTTATTATTATTTATTTTTTCAACATTTAATTTTTGTATTTTAACTTTTGTTTGGAGACCTAATTTAAAACTAAAATGTTTATAAATATATAAAAATACATTCTTTTTTTATTGGAAGAGATTGATTGTGGTACTAAATTGTTAATGGTATGATATCTTACTCGTGTCTGTCAATTAAAGATAGTGAGGGGGCAAATAAGAGATGGATATATTTCAATCCTTAATTTTAGATCAGAAGACTTTGCTTGTGAATTGGGTTGCATTTGTGTTTAGAAGTCTTCTTCTACTTTTACACTCATATGCCAATGCTTCGAGGATTTCAATAGCCTTACAGTCTCACGACACTCACGGAGGCAACTCGGGTTCCTCGGAGAACGGCGAGGGAAGGGTACAATAGTATTGGATTCCGGTAGTAAAGCTGGGTCTCCACCGACACTACCTCTCCATGGCCAGGTCCACCTGTAGCTCCACGTCACTCATCGAGGAGCGGAGACTTTCTTTGCCGCAAAAGAGTGTTTCTTTCCTTCGTCTTGGATGCTTGAACTCCTCTTGCATAAAGATTAATTCCGTAGAGAAGTTCGTCTTGGTAGTGCTCGTAAACGTCTTTAGCTTGAGTGTGTTAACGCCAAAAGGTCCCGTGAATGGACTCTTACTAGTAACTCATCAATCCTGATGACTTAATATAACTATTCCCGTTGTCCATGGAGCTCAAATGTTTATGTTTGATAAACTCGGGTCGTCGTTGAAGTAAGGAGCCGATAAATCCAGGATTTCAACTCCTGAAATTGTGACGTAAAATATATTCTAAACATATAAAAAGTGATCTATCGATTCAAACAGTATGAATGAAAAAATGAAAAAGCACTTTTGAAAATAAAATAAAACTAGTAACGATAAACAATAACTTTTTCTATAATATTTTACATATTACGTAAAGGATTTTCTGTTAATAGGCATCATGAAAGGTTATTTGATATTAATGGCAAATGGTATTTCATATATTCCATATCTTTACTACAACCTACTTACTTATAATACAAACTTAAATATAATATAGCTTGGATGGGACACGTAGAATCACAGCCAAAAATGAGTCCATATCCTGAATATAATCATTCAGGATTCCCAAGTCCGATTTCAAGTCCTCAAAAATTGATCGAATCCGAGTCCTTGAGTCCCAAAAATCTGAATTCAAGTACTATAAGACCAATCACATCCGAATCAGAGTCCTGGAGTCCCAAGAGTCCGGATCCAAGTCCTATAAAACTGGACGAGTAGGACACGACTCTTATATATTTGTCCATAAATGCATTTTTCCACTTACCACAAAGACCTGGCTTCAAGTCCTTCGAAGAAATTAAGCAAAGATAATGCTGGATTCTCCATGACTTAAACAGCACTACAATTCTTCAGAAATTTCGAGATGTTTGTTGTTGTTGTTTTTACTCACGACTGATGATGAGATGATATCTTTTATTATTATTATTTCCCTTCAGCCCCCTTTTCTTTTTTTCCTCTTTTGGATTCATGAATTCATTGAAGTAAAACTACGATGATAATGACCACGATGTTTAAACGGCCGATTATAAGCAGCAACGACAATTGAGCAACGCGTTAATAATACTCCCTTTAAAAAAGATTGCGATGTTAAAGGCGTGCGATAAAGGAACGTACGAAAAAAAGCATACGATGTTAAAGGCTGCGATTAAGGCGTGCGCGATAATAATATGTACGATTATATTACAGTAAACCCCGATTTTCTATCTCTAATCATTGTTTCTCTCTGTTCTCTGTTAGCTCATTTTGCATATTAAAAAAGCACTCAGAGACGGGAAGAGGAAGAAGTTTAAGCTACGTCACTGGGTTAACATAGTCCTGAGCTGATATATGAACAATAATACGTTAATGAATATTTTTTTAGCGTTTGTTCTTTCCTACTCCCTGAATAGAGACCCCATTTCATTTAGTATTTTGCTCATTTTGCATATTAAAAAAGCACTTAGAGATGCCAAAATTTAATCACTTGGCATTTCCAACAACTCCACAAAGTTTCATTCGAATCCGTTCAGTACTTTTTGAGTTATCCTGCTGACAAACCAACAAACTAACAAACCAACAAACGCCAGTGAAAACAATACCTCCTTCGGCGGAGGTAATAATAATAATGAAATGGGGTCTCTATTCAGGGAGTAGGAAAGAACAAACACTAAAAAAATGTTCATTGACGTATTATTGTTCATTTATCAGCTCAGAACTATGTCAACCCAGTGACGTAGCTTAAACTTCTTCCTCTACCCGTCTTCCCATAATAACATAACATACATATAATAACGCTAATATTAAGAGCATGATGGAGAAAAGAAAGGAGTTTAAACATCCAGTAACGTATTTCTGAATTGACCAATAACAAGTATGACGTCAATGGATGTTTTTTAGGATGGCTCTCTCCTCACTCATTATTCACCAAACACACCTACTTATGTAGACATATATGATAGGATTATAATTCCGTTAAGTGATTCAAATGAATCACTATTCATTTGTGGGGATCGGCGGAGGTTTGCACTCTCTGAGTGAATACATGCCTCTAGTTTTTATTGTAATTGAAGTGGTAATAAAATATCATTCGTATTAGAAATACTAGCCCATTGCCGCTCCGCGGCTGTGGCTAGGCCCTCCGGGCGGGTGGGTGGCCTACGGCCACAGCATTATACATGGTAACATATCTTTGGATAATATGTTGAGGCAAGGGTTGAACCTTGCATCAAACAATGAAGTTTATGAAGCTTATGATGATGGAGACTTCGTATAGAAAGTAGTTTATAATAGAGAATGATATGAGTATTTTTCAACCAAAAAAAAGGAGAGGGAATTTTTTTATATTATACAAATATATACATATGTATTTTTTTTCTTTTTTTTTCCTCTTCTTACTTTAAAAAACCTCTATCGTCTCATTAAAAAAAGTGGGCACAGATACTTAGCAACGTTCAGCGAGGCAAATATGAAGCAAAAGACTTATGCACTAAAAAGTTTAAGGAAATTATATATACCTTATACTACATATATTTACTTCTAATGAAAGAACGCTTACTTAAAAAGCCTCCTACGAGCTAAGAGGCAAATACTCTCCTCCGTAAGACCTTCTTCATGATTTGGAGGGCAAATCAACATTATAAACTTTGCACGGGAAACTATTTTCATGATGTTATCGTATTCATAAGTACATGTCAAACATTCATATACATAGAGCTTCTCCCTTCTCTTTCTACTTCGGAGCGCGTTCATCTTTGTCTCCTGTGAGAAAAGGGGGAAAAGTTTGAAGTATTCAAACTGGTTAATAAGATTGGTGAACCCAAGGTTGGGGCAATACAAAAACAAACATGTAGCAGTGTGATTACTCAATGACGTCAATGGAGAACAATTATATATATATCAATCAATCTAATCTATCTATCTATCTATCTATCTATCTATCTATCTATCTATATATATATATATATATATATATATATATATATATATATATATATATATATATATATATATATATATATTATATATATATTTATTTATATATATATACATGTATGTGTTTGTGTATAAATAAATAAATAAAATAAATATATATATATATATATATAAATATATAAATATATATATTCGTTCCCCAGTGACGTCATTGAGTAGTTATACTGCTAGGATTACATGTTTGTTTTGTATTGCCCAGACCTTATTATACAGACCTTGGGTGAACCGTGGTGTTAATTTATGACGTCATATGGTGACTGACATTTATTTCACAGACCTCATTTTTTGCGAGGGCTTCATTTCGTATATTCTCAATAAAAATACTCCTGAACATGCTTGAAGGCTTAGTATATTCCAGGGTCATATTTTGCTTACACAAATATAATAAAAGATCATGACAATAATTAAGATACATTTTTTTTAAATATTCACTCCATAAAATGTTGTATTATATATAAAGCTCCCATATAGTTTGAAGCCTTATTATATGCATTAACATGTCATTAGCATTTATAGAAAGACCTTCAATAACATCAATACATAATACTTGTTGCGACAGTTGCAAGGTTGGACAATACAAAAACAAACATGTAGCAGTGTGACTACTCAATGACGTCACTGGAGAACGATTATATATATATATTAGGGGGTATTATAGAAACCTAATATTAAGATATCAAAATTTAACCCCCCGCGAAAGTTGCGTCATAAGAAACTAAATGATCGTAGAAAAAATGGATTTTGGTTTGACCCCCCCCTTACCCCCCCCATATTGCGTTTAAAGGTTTCGTTATGAAGCAAAACTTTTTTGTTATTACTAATTTAAGAAAAGTTTAGTTTTACAAAATTTAGCTATGATCAATGTATGACTTTGTTATTTTTTGCATATTTTCGTCAAATAATATTTAGTGCCAATAAATGAACCTAAATGCTGACGCACCATACATTTTTTAAATAACGGCTCCTACTAGGGTTTTTTATTAGTTTCAAGAAGGAAAAAGAAAAAAAGTGTACTCATGATGATGTTTTTAAGTTATTTTTTAAATAAGTTTGCTTTTCACATCTTAATTTTCATACAGTAAATCCCTCACATGGTTGAGAATATAAATCTATGACGTTGATTATATCCATAAACTTTTGCAGATAATCATATAACGACGAAAAATGTTTTCTCAATTGATAAAAAGAAGTTATTGTTAAAGGTAACTTGTTATTCTAAAACTTAATTCTTATTTCTTAAAAAAAAATTTTAGAATTCCACCATGAATACATTGACCACGTATTACTAAAAAGTAGCATATCGGAAGATCAAGCGAAATATCTACTTTCAGTAGTCGAAGAACATTAAAGACTTGACACTTTGGTCACTGTTGTGTGTTACGGATGCAACACCAATGTCAGAATATGGTAAGGAGTAATAAAAAGACTCGAGTTATGTCTTAAAAGACCACTTCAGTGGATTATTTGTCTTCTACACATGAATGAGTTACCTTTTAGAGAAGTTTTCAAACATTTAGATGGCGCACAAAAAGGACCTCGGACTTATGAAGGTACCATAGGAAAATTAATTAATATAGACTTAACCAAAAATTCAATAAAAAGTTTTTAAATTCTTTTAGGAAAAGTAAAATACCTAAATCAAAGTTTACTGTATTCTTTAAGCTTAGATAAAAATATTTATACGAAATTACATTAGGAATACAAACAGGAAATTTTTCGAATTCAAGCTTTTGCTACAGGTCACCAGGAGCATTACATGGGGCAAACTGTCTTACCATAGTCAACAGAATTTTAAGATCCTATATTTCTCAAAAAAGTCCATGTGAGTCTCACATAAAACTTGTAAAAGGCCTAACCGATAAATAAATGGAAACAAGAATATTTTCCCTGGAAAAAGTTTTGGTTGCAAAAAAGAATATTAAAAACAAAGAAATTTTCAACTACTCAAAACTATCAGTTGTAATTCTAAGAATTTTTTAAATCTTATCGACTGGTCAAATATAAATTTGTCTGTTCCTCCAATTGTGCCTGAAGAAGATCTTATAAAAGCAAAAGAACATCCTTTAAAAACTAATAAGTATCCTTGTCATTCACAATCAGTGAAAAGAGTTGTAAAACTAGTAACGGAGGCATCTGCAAAAGTTTTTGGATACAATCAACGTCATAGATTTATATTCTCAACCATGTGAGGGCGTTACTGTATGAAAATTAAGATGTGAAAAGCAAACTTATTTAAAAAATAACTTAAAAACATCATCATGAGTATCCTTTTTTTCTGTTTCCTTCTTGAAACTAATAAAGAACCCTAGTAGGAGCCGTTATTTAAAAAATGTATGGTGCGTCAGCATTTAGGTTCATTTATTGGCACTAAATATTATTTGACGAAAATGTGCAAAAAATAACAAAGTCATACATTGATCATAGCTAAATTTTGTAAAACTAAATTTTTCCAAAATAAGTAATAACAAAAAAGTTTTGCTTCATAACGAAACCTTTGAACGCAATTTGGGGGGGGGGGGGGGGGGGGGGTCAAACCAAAATCCATTTTTCTAAGATCATTTAGTTTCTTATGACGCAACTTTCGCAGGGGGATAAATTTTGATATCTTAATATTAGGTTTCTATAATACCCCTAATATATATATATCAATCAATCTCCCTATCTATCTCTCTCTCTCTCTCTCTCTATATATATATATATATATATATATATATAAATATATATATATAAAAAAATATACATAAATATTATAAATATATATATTCGTTCTACAGTGACGTCATTGAGTAGTTATACTGCCAGCATTACATGTTTGTTTTTGTATAGCTCAGACCATATTATACAGACCTTTG
Source organism: Caligus rogercresseyi (assembly GCA_013387185.1). Classification (NCBI taxonomy): domain Eukaryota; kingdom Metazoa; phylum Arthropoda; class Copepoda; order Siphonostomatoida; family Caligidae; genus Caligus; species Caligus rogercresseyi. The sequence goes on along the minus strand of CP045905.1, from coordinate 5,576,808 downwards.
GTGAACCGTGGTGTTAATTTATGACGTCATATGGTGCCGGATATTTTTATTGCGAGGGCTTCATTTCGTATTATATTATTTAAAAACCAATTATAAAATAAAAAGTCTCCCTAGAGGTTACATTAGATTCATAATTTAGAGCGCCCCCTAGGGAGCAAAAAAGAACTAACATTATAGCCAACTCCTATGCTATATATATGTAGCATATGTACTTATGAAATAATGCTTACCAATAAAACTTTTTTGTTTTTCATCCAATTTTAAAAATTTCTTCACATTTGCATTAAACTCCCCAATTGGGAACAACTATATTAACACAAAAAAAAAATCCCTTAAGTTTTTTGAAAAAATCAGTTTTTGGGTTTTCTGAAAAAATATAAAACAATTGAGAAGGACTTTTTTATAATGTATTGTCAGGCTTTTTAAGCTCCTTCTTATAAACTCAAGTTGAAATCTGTGAGTTCCCCAGGAGCGGAGAAAAAAATCCTTTTCCATTTGCCAGTTTTTATGCCAAAACTCAAAAAATTATTAACTAAAATTCATTTTTATCCGACACGAACGTATTAGAAATGCAACACTCTATAGATACTATTTTATAACTTGATGCAATCATCTCAGCAGACAACCCAAAGAAGGCCCCCAAAATTTAGGATTTCAAAATATTCCGCTTCGTCCATGAAATTCGACCTAATATTCAATCCCGGATTTGAGACTCTTAATGACCTCAGATCCGGATACTGAAAACATCAAAGTTGCTCCCTTTGTGAAGTTAAATATGATTGTGCAAAAATATATTGCGAAAACTTGCAAATTGAAAAAAATCCGGATCCCGGCCCAAATATGTCCCGGAAGCCGGACATTGACTTAACCAACCTAGGCTTATTTTGCAAGGCCTTCATTTCATATGTTTTGTTTTGAACTTTTTTTGTATTAAAAAGTCGCCTTTGAGGTTTTCTTGAATTTCCCGACAGGCCGGTCGGTTTCCGGGAAATTTCTTTGGGACCCGATTGTAAACCCTATTCTTGATGTACTTTCAGAGTAGCTTTTTTCGAAATGGGAAATAATCAAAAGTAAAGGAAATGTCATAATCCGGATCCGGGAGTGTCTGGATCCGGATTTTTTTCCGGATCCAGGTTCTTTGGGCAGAGATGCAGATAACTTTTAGTTTGCGTTCTGTCTCTAAAACATCTCACTTACGAACTATGGACAACCAAAGTTTTCCAAGCCTTTTTCAGGCATTTGCAAGGCCGCTAGGCCTTAGTTTTGTTTATACCAAAAGATGATTACGGCTAAAGCCCACAAAACATTTTTTTACATCCCGAGCCTTTTAACCCTCAAAAATCCATGCAAACCGCAAAATCCTCTCACAGACACAAATCTAGTTTGATCAGAATCTTACCTAGCCCAAAACCATCACAGTGTCAAGATGCATCTGTGTGCCAAATTTCAGTTTTGTAGCTTCTGTAGTTTCGGCGTCTATAGAGGACAGACGGACAAACTCAAATTCTAATATTAGACTAGCCCATTGCCGCTCCGAGGCTTTGGCTAGGCCCTCCGGGCGGGTGGGTGGCCTACGGCCACAGCATTTATACATGGTAACATATCTATGAATAATATGTTGAGGCAAGGATTGAACCTTGCATCAAACAATGAAGTTTTTAAGCTTCGTCCATGAAATTGGACTTAATATTCAATACCGGTTTTGAGGCTCTTAATGACCTCGGATCCGCATACTGAATACATCAAAGTTGCTCCCTGGTCAATTATGAATATGATTGTGCAAAAATATATATTGCGAAAACTGGCAAATTGAAAAAAAATCCGGATCCCGGCCCAAATATGTCCCGGAGGCCGGACATTGACTTAACCAACCTAGGCTTATTTTGCAAGGCCTTCATTTCGTATGTTTTGTTTTGAACTTTTTTTCGTTTTAAAAAGTCGCCCCAGAGGTTTTCTTGAATTTCCCGACAGGCCGGTCCGGTTTTCCGGAAAATTTCTCTGGGACCCGATTGTAAACCCTATTCTTGATGTACTTTCAGAGTAGCTTTTTTTCGAAATGGGAAAGAATCAAAAGTTAAGGAAATGTCATAATCCGGATCCGGGAGTGTCTGGATCCGGATTTTTTTCCGGATCCAGGTTCTTTGGGCAGAGATGCAGATAACTTTTAGTTTGCGTTCTGTCTCTAAAACATCTCACTTACGAACTAAGGACAACCAAAGTTTTTCAAGCCTTTTTTAAGGCCTTTGCAAGGCCGCTAGACCTTAGTTTTGCTACAACCAAAAGATGCCTACGGCCAAAGTCCACAAAACATTCAATTACATCCCGAGCCTCCTAACCCTCAAAAATCCATACAAACCGCAAAACCCTCTCACAGACGCACATCTGGTCTGATCAGAATTTAACCTAACCCAAGACCATCACATGGTCACGATGCATCTGTGTGCCAAATTTCAGATCTCTAGCTTCTGTAGTTTCGGCGTCTATAGGACAGACGGGACGGACGGACAAACTCCAATTATAATGTAGATATACTCTTTATTTCTAACAAATACAAAAGATATATTCCATATCAGGTTAATAAGACCCATGTGGGAAAAGCGTGAGCGCAGTGTCCTGTCCTGATTGAAGTAGTCCTTGATTCTACCCATTCAAATTATCACTACTTCCTTTTTGTGCATTAACAATAAATATAACCTATGAATTTGGGATAAGTAAAGAGGATTCAAAGACGAAACTGTAATTGACAAAACCTTTTATTTATTAGAAGGAATTTCATTGAAAATACTTTGTCTAATGTTTTAAAATATTATAATTGAAAAAAAAAAACACAAATATTTTAACAAAACTATAATTTTTTTGCTCAGATATGTGTAAGTTGAGCCAAGAACTCATATCTTTTTTTTGTTATAATATTCATTATTACCTCCGCCGAAGGAGGTATTGTTTTCACTGGCGTTGGTTTGTTGGTTTGTCAGCAGGATAACTAAAAAAGTACGGAACGGATTTGGATGAAACTTTGTGGAGTTGTTGGAAATGCCAAAAGTAACAATTATTAAATTTGGCATCTCTGAGTGCAGAATTAAGATGCAAAACAAGCTAAATACTAATAAATATTTCAAGTTAGCCTACTCTGCCAATAGATGTCGCTGTGCTGTGAAATTGGGTGCCGGAGCGTCTTCCTCTGGAATTTACGTCGAGGGGAACCCTCCCCCGTCCCTCTACGCCGCCCCAGTCGTGAAATACCCGCCTCGGAAGGCTCATAAGGACCCCGTGACGGCGGAGGTTTGCACTCTCTGAGCGTATATATGCCTCTAGTTTTCTATTGTAACTCATGAAAAAAATATATAATTAAGAGATAATTTATATAATGATATGATAAATGGAAAGTCTTTTTTGTCTTTGATCATTATTACTTATTCCATTTGGATACATATAAATTTCATAAAATGTATTAACCTCAATAAACAAAGTAAAGAAACTCCTTTCTAGAAAAATGACGGCTGAGTTCCTTGACGTCTTGACAACACACAAATGTGTATGTACACATATCTGCGCATCCCCGTAAAGGAACATAAGTTGTATTGTATTCGCCTTTGTTAAATGTGTTAACGTAGAGTTTTGATGTGATGTCAGATATGATTTCACTTTCTACTCGAGCGTTGAACTTGTTCTATGCTCGTTGAACTTGTTCTATGCTCTATGACATTGCTCTACAATATGAAGAAAGAAAGAAAGAAATAATAAGCTATTGTATTGAATAATAATTTAAATTATGTTGTCCCAAGAGTCTGAAAGTTACAAAACATGGTTATTTTGATCAACATCATAGTTAAGATCCTACGTTCGATAGACTAATTTTAAAGAAATAATGCTTATTTGTATCCAGTCGGATACTGCAATTCTATGGAACCAAATAGTCAACAAAGGTATTATTTATATTAGTGAACCTTGCAATGAAATGGGAAAAAATTGATATTATATATGTTTACACGTGACCTATATAATTGCTGGATGCTCAACAAAGAATAAAAATTATATCAACTTAAATAGCTTTTCAATGATTGAAAATTGCTGCCCATTTGGTGAAAAATGTATTTAAGTAGGGAATAGAAGAAATGAAATTCTGCAATAAATGTCCAATGTTATCACACTATAATATATTTTTGAAAAAGATGTGCCTTAAAATGACGTTACTGGGTTTTACTTTCATTCTCATTTCTCCCTTTAACTTCTCCTCAACCGATAATATGTATTCTTTCTCTTCTTTGTTTCATATAACTCGGACATTGATCTTTCATTTTCATTCTGTCTATTGTGCATCCAGTTATTTGTTAGGTGGGTGGGTGGGCAGATCGTTGAATCCCATTGGAGGTAGGGCTGGGCGATATGAGAAAAAGTTAGATTTCGATTTTTTCCCCAAAAAAAATTCGATTTCGATTTTATATCACGATATGAACAAAAACACTGTTTTTATTATTATTTTCATTTTATTTTCTGGTCACAAAACAGCATTACATAACAAAAATAGCTCAACAGACTATTCAGGTTTCACAGAACAAAAACAAAATGGTTGTACAATCTTTTGTCAAACTAGAACCTAGCAGGTCATTAAAAACAAAAACAAACAAAAAATACCAGTAACCTATATATACCTTTAGTGAAAATTGTAGCAGCTTTCAAAAACAGAACAAAAAGGTGCATTTAACTTGTGCTGCTATGAAAAAAAAAGTTTGACTGGCTGTTAACTTCACCACGGCTTTGCGTTTGCACTGCTGCTTCTACACGTGTGTTTATGTTGTGGTGTGCGCAACTCAACTTGACGTGGCTCTCTTCCAACTGATTGGTTACGTGCGGCGCTGTTTAGATATAATTGGCTATCCCCGAGTCTGTGAAAACTTTGATGATTTTTTTTGAAGGCATCAGCTTATTAGCCTGGTTCGCACGCAGATCCTCGTGCATGTCCGCCCAACTTCGTGAGCTTTTTTTTTTTTTTTCGTGTCATTTTCTATCGTAAAAAAATTACATCACGAATAAAATCGAAATCGAAAAACCGCCCAGCCCTAATTGGAGGTATGTTTGTTACCCAACTATGTCACATTTGTTAATTGCCGCGCATATGTAACCCCAAAATATCAACATTATGTTGGCGGAATCCGAGGGCCTATTAACAGTGGATTAGCAGAGCTGCGACATCCAAATGTAAGTCGGTATTCGATACTACCGACGGTAGATTTCAAACATCGAACCGATTGTACGATATTCGGTAGAAACTACCGAATACCGTAACGATTGACAATCGGTTCGGTATATTTTAAAGTATGACTTTTGTAGCATTCATATAGAGACATAAAGATATAGAGAGCTTATTCCCTTCAATAGCAGAGAAACATCGTTCAACTGTCGCTTTGCCCAAGCACTCCCTTGTGTGAAGAACTTGAACTTCGAAAATAAATAAACAACTATAGCGTATAGTATTATAGAGCAGATACATAAATATACAAACATTATAAGCTTATGCTATGTTTTGAATACTTGAGTACTTGAAAGTGCATTTAATTATCGGACAATAATATCTATAGCCTTCCATTTCCTACAAAATCCAAGTACATATATAATTTATATAAGATTAGTATGTATTAAATTTCAAATAATCTCTAATAAATAATAACAAATGATGTATTTAATTGTCCTTTGTTATAAACTGTCCGATATTATATGCATATGAAGAAGTAAAAGCAGATACATAAATAAATTTCTCTCTCTTTCTAATCTATCATACCGAATATCGATAAATACTGTAGATATATAATAGAATCTACCGAATACCGATATCGATCGGTATTCTGTATATACCGAATATCGAACTGGTGGTATATTTTTCTACCGAATCCAGCTCTGTGGATTAGTAATCTCAATATGTCACATTTATCAGAAGCGAAACCTGAGGTCACATCGGCGGTGGACTTGAATTACAACTATTTTTACTCACAAGGGAATCTTTCAATACTTCTGGAAGTACATCCTTTAGTCCTAATTTACCTACTTGACGAATCAGGATGAAACAGAGAGCTCTAGCCACACGCAACCCCAAGAAGTGCATTGAAATATAAATGTATCGTGTTGCAAAGCATTTCGTCTAGTGAATGATACGAAATTTAAAATAATAAAACACATATTTTATGATGGTTCTCACAAACTTGTTTGTTTGTTTAGCTCCTAGTTCAGCCCCACCACACCGGAACTTAATCCGGTATCAGCCGGTCGTGAACTGTCTAGGAACTACTAATTTTATTTTTAAACAAATAAATTTGGACTAGTAATTGTAATTATTTAATAAAAAATCCTCCAGCGTCTTTTTCCTCTTTCCGTTCCAATCCTCGTCCGTGGACAATCCAAGATTAGATGAATTGGAGTTTCATCTTCCTCCTTGCAGTTGGAGTTTTCGACCTTCCCATTCGGTGAATATGTCCATTTAAGTTAATGTGGCCACTGGCCATGTAGACAATTCGGGTCATAGAAGCCCTCTTATAATGGTACATTTTCTTCCCAAGATAGGGCTCGAAAATGAAATATTTTTCTGCCAGCAGGAACTCATCTTCAGCCAATTGGCCTTCCACATGGACATGGATGCCTCCCTTAGAGCACCCTTGGCTTGACCAATTGAAGTGGGCACTGAAACTTCTCGCAAACTTATCAATTAGCATTATTTTACAGTCGGTAACTCTTATTCTATATTTTTATAACTCTTATCGTCAGAATGAAGATATATCACACTTTCTTTGTATATAATGAGTCCTTTATTTGATTTTCCGTAACAAGTACTATTGAACTAGTCTATATAAATAATTTGTTATTCCAAATTACATTGACAGCGGCACATAAGAAGCAACATTTAACAGGTAAAAAAGGATTTAATTCTTAGTTCTGAGTTGATGACCACATCTCAAGAGCGACGATAGATATCCAGTCGTTTTTATTATTATTCAGGCTTATTTCCTTTCAACCAAAACGATTTTAGAACATAGTCCCAGGAAGATATGTTTATAATAATAAGGCGAATACTCTATTTATTTGTAGAGGAAAGAAAACAGAAGCTTGTGTTTCATAACAGCAAGTGATTGACAAGTCTAGGCTAATATGAAGAACAAGTAATAGAACAAAATCAAAAAATATATAATACTATTAAACTTTCAGAAAACAAAACAAATATTCTGATATCATGACAAATGGTAATATGGTCAAAATAGAAAAGAGGAATATTTTTCAGATCAGAAAATGACGTGATTACTAATATTATGGACCACAACATCCAGGAATAAGTCCATTTGAAATAAATTGATTGTATTCGAAGAGTATATTTCTGATTTCCTTTAATTAAATTGAGTAATTGACACATTTTAAATCATTTATTTAATCCTCAAGAGCGTTCCAAAATCAGTAGTATATAATTATTTAACTCAAAATATTCATATAAGTCATTCTTGATTTAATAATATATAAAATTCTACTTCCCACCCATAGAATCCCATAAAAATCAATTGGTTTCGTCATTTTTTAAGGTCTTTATTTCAGTACTGTGGATACAAAGTAATATAGGCAGCAGAATTATATGTAAAAAATATACATAAATAAACATTATAGTTTAAAATTAGACATCCTGCCAAAAGAACTAGCAGGGCAATAAGGGTATATCAAAGTATTAACCCATTAATGCTGAGAATTATCTGTAAAGAAATTTGCCCTAATTTTTAAATTATATGAATAAAATATATAATTTCGAACCAAAAAAGTCATATTTAATAAACATTTAAAAAATACAGCCCGGGCACATATGTGCCCACTCGGCATTTAAATAATGTATACAGCATAACATATTTTAGTATATATTCTATTGACTACAGTTCTTTTTTATTAAAAGTTTACATATATATATACTTATTTGATAATAATTTTTATTTTGTGTGGTAAAGTTCCATGCATTCTGGATGCAATTGAACATTAGATTTTTTGCAGATATGAGGAGTTCCGTTGCATTCTCGGCATCTTCTTCTCGAATGCACTCCTCTTGCTGTCCAATGATGTACCTTCATTTAGTCGAATACTGTTTGTAGCGCTCACCAATGAATACTTAGGTCCTGGACACTTCTTTGCAACCCCATAAGTTTTTAGGACCACATTGGTTAATTTTTTCAAGAAGTTCAAGAGACTCAGACGAGGATTGCCCCGTCTACTGAAGCGCCATGCATTGACAACCTGTGCATTTAGGCCCCAAGCAAACAAAGGCCACCACCACTTTTTGGACCTTATCTTTACCCTATAAACGGCAACTTGCTGGTCAAAAAAAATCAACGCCTCCCATGTTCCGATTGTACGTACTAATAGAATTTGGCATGCCAACTTCAACATACTTCCTCTTTTTTCGATCCCACCGTCTTGCTTTCTATAGTGGTTGAGCTCTCATTTTATTTGAAGCCACACTAACTACCTGGTTATCCTTCCACTTGACAATCGAGACACAACCAGTAAATGCCTCATCCATGGATCCTCGAGATTTATTTTTCAAAAGTTGTTTTGTCAACACTGGAGCGCCACTCAGCCGATCTTCACGAAGAGTTGTGGTGCAGGCAATTCCATTCCGTGATAATTCTAAAAGCATGGGAATGGATCCGAAATAATTGTCACAGATGACGTGTTGCCCTTGGATTAACTTGGTCTTGTTTACCATTTCCAAAACGACATTTGGACCACGACTAAACCCATGATCAGGAATGTTGGTGAAGGATCCACAATAAGGTTCGACATGTAGCAAGGTACCGTCAGCAGCAAAAGCTGCCCACAACTTGAAACCAAATCGGACAGGTTTTCCTCGGATGTATTGTTTATCCCCATGCCGTCCATAATAGGGAACCATTATTTCGTCAACGCTCATAAACGTGGAATCTGTTGTTTTTAATCACTTTATTCATATGTGTGTTGAGCTTCACTTGAATGCCGAATATACACATTTGTTCCCACTCTAAATGTTCATGCATTTATTTTTGAAAAAACATTGATAACATATATAAAGTAAATATTTGAAATAGAAGCTATATATTTTAAGAATCGTTTTTTACAAAAATATTAATATTCATTCATAAATTTAGCTGTTACATACCCATTAGAACAATACGATTTCGCCATATATTCGTACTCAATCACGTACATTCAAACAGCAACTACCAGTACATTTTTTATAATTTTTAAATAATATAGGATATCTTATGTAGGTAAAGCTGTTAAAAAACAAGTTAATCCGTTTGAACTTTGAAATCTGCCTAAGTTGTGTTGTAATCAGGTTGTAATAACGCTTTTTAAGCTCTGGGAACATATCTTCCCAATCGGCATTAATGGGTTACAAGTTTCATAATATAAACACTAAAAAATGTTGACAATTTATAAAAAACAATATAACACAACATAAAACATAACACTTAAACAAAATAATAATAATAATAATCTAAAACTGTGGATTGTAGAAGCAAAAATATTTCACAATTTTCTTTTGTGAAACAATATTTTTGCTTTTTGCCCTTTGCCAATTCCTTTCGAAACCAAATATCATATTTTATGACAAGATCTTAAATTGTAAATTAAAGTTATTTTTGTCTATATATATATATATATATATAGGAACGGAGTGGAAAAAATTTATCCTACGGGACAATTATACCCTCACCAGCCTTATACAGGCCCCAATATGCCATTGGGAGGCTGTCAACGGCCGTTAATGTTTCTTGAGGCGAGTTGCCCACCGGGAATAGTTCCGGTACTCCCGCTTGCCACTCCGCCCCTATATATATATATATATATATGAAAGCTTGGTACACCAGCTTTAATATTTTGGTATACTAAATCATGTCAATTTAATAAGTAGAGAGTTCTATGTACATTAAAAAAACCTATCTCGCGTACAAAATGACGCATATAATGGATTATAAATGCGTCAGAGACAAAGTAAAATTTTGAGAGGATACCTAGACGCAAATCTAAGAAACACATTATTATTATTATTTTCATAATCGATTTCTTATAGGTCAATACCGGCTCTGAATCGTATGATGTAAACTCAGATTGTACTGAATTCTGAATTGATAGAATGCAACCAATGTCATTTTTAGATTTATCATTAAAGGTTTACTGAACTTAAAATACTATTTTACTCTGAAGCGAACAAATCATCTTCTACAGGCGAGTGAAGTTAATTGATACAAAAAAGCTATGAAATATGCAATCATTACACACTCCATTTTTTTCTTTGTTTTTACTGAAAACTTTGTTTTATTAAAAAACATCAAATATACGTCTGGTAGTAAATTCGATTTCTTTTAAATTAATAATTATTATTGAAGTCTGTAACGTCCACCAGTTTGAAGAAATTTGCGGAAAACTATATTTTTAATAAATTTTTTAAACTTTGACCTCGTTGCGCGACCTCGTAATGTTGACCGATTTTGTTCAAACTTTGTATGTCGTCTTCTTTTATCACCAAGAAACAGAAAATCCACAATGTTGCTAACATTTCAAACATTTGAAAAATAGGAACAACCCTAATTTATATATATATTTATATATATATATATATATATATATATATATATTTCTTGATTGACATTTAAAAAAATTCAAAATATACATAGTTTTGACTTCATTTGATTTTGACTATCTTTGCTATGAGTAAGTTCTTGCATAAAACTATAATAAAGAAACGTCGCTCTACATACTCAAAAATACCTAATCGAGTGAAAGTCGTCCTGGAATCCATACGTCATTAATTCTTTCTCTTTACGTTCTAATAAGTCAAAATAATATATAGATGTGCGCATATATGATAACTATCTTAAAAGCTACCCAAATACGTTTCCTCTCGGCGTTCATATAGATGCCAGTATTATGAACTTATATGTTTAGAGAAAACTCTTAAGTTACTTTAAATATATGTAAATTGTGGTGGATACAGCAAGCAAGGTCTTACTAAAGCGTTAAAGTAAAGTAGCACATGCATAACATCCAACATCCAAAATTTAGTTCTTTTTTAGTCCGTAAGGGGCACTTTGGTGCTACAGCTCTTTGGAAATAATAACAAAGTCCTTTTATTATTTATATTTGGAGACGTTTTATTTTGATATATTTCGAGTCATCAAACTTAATCCCTTTAAACCGGTTTTAAATAGGATTGTGACGTAATTTCATGGACTAGCGACATCTAACGTTAAAGAAAATAACCAAAAGTTTGGTCATATTTGTTTACTTTTTCCTTGCATGCGCTACTTTACTTTAACACTTTAGGTCTTACTATATACATACAAACACACACCACACACATATATATATATATATATATATATATATATATATATATATATATATATATATATATATAATAGCCTGTCCCGTTTTCAGGTCAATCGCTCCGATTTTTTGCTCCAAGCACTTTTCTGCTGCGTAGTGATGAAAAAATGAGATTGAGAAAGTTTCAGCCTTCAAAGGCCATTTTTGTGACTGTACAAGCCACTTAAAGTTTCAAAAAGGCCGTTTTTGGGGTCAAAAATGGCGATTTTCAAGTGGCTTGTACTGTCTGAGTTTTAGTGATATCGAGTAAAAAAAAAGTTCTAGGGATTGCTTGAAGTCTTATCTTTAAAAAAAAATTTGGAGCACTCAAGCAAATAAATATTTCTATAGTTTTTGGCTTGTTAAAGAGGCCTATTTGGACCCAAAATAGGCCTTTTCGGTTTTTTGCTAACATTTGTGTTATAAATTATTTTAGCATTTTTTCTTGCTTTTACAAATTAATTATCTCATAATAATGCATGTCTTGTCCAATTTTCATAATGGTCACACTGATAATGACGTTTTAATAGAGAATTATGTGTTCAGTCTTATGAAATCTTATACCATTGCCGAAAGAAATCGGTTTGTATTTTTGTCAATATTAAGAATATCCTCATGTTATAAGTTTTTCCAATATTTTTTTTTTTTAACCTTTAAAATAATATTTTTAGTTATTGTCCAGATTTGTAAAATAATCTTGCATGTAACACGTAAAAATGATAATACTCTTTCCACACCGCCCAGGAGGCAAGTATTTAAGTGCACTACCCTTTTGTGTGGAGGGTTCCCCAAGAGGTCTATTCATACCACATGACTTATTTGAAAGTTATTTATTTTTTTTTTTAGGTTTTCTTCCGATTTTTCTTTCTTTATTTATTGACAAAAGAGTGTCTTGGCGCAGAGTTTCATCATGACTTGAACTAATGAAATCTTGAATCATTTTAATATTTCCTTCAGCATGGAAAATGTTGTGTTTTTTCTAAGCAAATCTTTATGTATTGCCGTAACAGAATGCCTTTGTTAATTCTATTAATAAAATTTCAGGGTATGTATTCAGTTTTCCTTCTATGCTTATTTTTTTTTGTTTAAAAATCAAAGAACAGATACTTAAAAACGCAATTAATGCAAACAAAGGATGGAGTAGAGACACATTAAAAAATATAAATGCGTTTGCCTCAGTTAAACGTTTACAACCAAATACAACAGTCGATTTCTTTTTATTGTGATTTTGTGCATCATATTTTGTCGATATGTCAAAAACACGGATTAAAAAACTTATTTTTCTTGTTGGCTCTCCCAAATCAGACATTGATCGAACAAAACTTCCTCGGAATCAGGATATTCTCCAATATTTTTACTTTATAAAGGAGAAAAACCCTAAGTTAAGTGAAAAAAATATTATTTTATGCTCTTTAAATCATGATCTGGAATTGTCGTGTGAAAGTGATTGCATTTGTATTTCAAAAAAGATAGTCGAAATTTATAAAATAGCTGGATATCCAATTATTAGGCATGATCATATTAGAGATAGGGTGAAGAGTTTAATTCAGTCACACAAAAAAATAAATTTATTGAAACATCGAAACACAGAAGGAGAAAAGAAAAATCGAATTTATTTTTCAGAAGATATTCTTCCAAAACTTTTAGAAGTAGTAAAACAAAATACGGAGACTTTGATTGAACATGACCGAAAAAGAACACAAGAAAACAAAGCGGACGATATTTTATTTCTTGCCGATCAACGAGGCCCTAGGCTCTTAAGCATAGGAGAAATGGACAAACGATACATGAATTCTGTGACTAGATCGGAACAAAACCATCAAAGGATTAATAGGAATACGCCAACAAAATTGTCATTGCCGATTGATTTAATTTCTTCAAGTGATACTGAAGAAAATAGTTCTGATTCATCAGAAATGTCTACAATAGAACAACAGTCACTTCAAAAACAAGAATGCAAATCGGGAGCTCAAATTGTGAAAGACACAGTTTTAATTTCAAAAAGCAAACATGTCAGTGTTCGAGCTCAGTCACAAATTTTAATGCAAGCTTCCTCATCTTCATCAATGACTAAATCCAATGTGCACAGAATAGGAACTCGCGTTTTAAAAGAAACAGCCAATGAACAAAGAGAAAAAATAAAAATATTGAAGATCACCTAATGGTTCTACATTACGACAGTAAGAAAATAAAAGAAATAACTCATGGAAAAGGATTATCAAGAGAGCGTATTGCAATTAGTATAAAAACAACTGAAGACGAACATCTCTTAGGGATTCCCTCATGTGAAAATTCAACTGGAGAATCCCAAGCCAACGAAATTATAAAACTTGTAAAAAAATTTGCTATTAAAGAAAAAATTGCCGGGCTTGTATTTGACACAACAGCCTCAAATACCGGGAGCGAAAGTGGAGTAAATGTTAGGTTAAACATATTCCTTGAGCGACCCTTGCTACATCTTGCTTGTAGGCATCATATATATGAGTGTCATATAAAAAATTCATCAAAGTTATACAGGATCACGACTGGCCCCGAAAATGACCTATTTAAAAAATTTAAATCAGAATTTCCAAACATTAAAATAAACTCATCTAAATTTAAAAAATTTAAATATGGACTCAATCTTCAAAATGATCAAGCGGCGGATAAAACATTAGAAGATTTGAACAAAATACTGACTGAAAATAAAATGCCAAGGGGAGACTATCGGGAATTGGCAACCTTGGTACATTTTTATTTGTCTCCAAATTTAAAACAACTTGACATAAAGCTCCCTGGACCAATACACCATGCTCGATTTATGTCGCAGGCAATTTATTACATGAAGTTGGAATTACTTGGCCATTTAACATCCTTAATTAATACGTCAGCACTACAGAAAGAAGTAAAAGAAATGTCCGAGTTTATATCTTTATATTATGCTCGATGGTTTTTGACGGCACACCAAACTACGTCCTCGCCAAGAAGAGATTTAGAAGCTGTTTGGGAAATGAAGCTATATTCTCGCATCAATCCATCTCTTTCCCAAAAATGTCTGAAGAGTATGTTTAACCATACTTGGTATTTGCATGGGAGTATAATTCCTTTAAGTCTTGCAGACGAAAGCTTACCGGACCAAGAAAGGATGGACATTGCACACAAAATACTAGAGGAAATAAATAAAGATACTTCGCACCCAGATATGAAATACGAAAAAATAAAAATAGAAGCAATTATTAATGTTGATGTAGATCAGCGGCCAAGCTTATCCAAATTTGTTAACAAAAACTCTCCTCTTATATTTAACTTGCTTGGGATGGACAAGGAAAATATGGAATGGATGAAACTGCCTCCACAGTATTGGCATCTTATGTCTCATTATATGGAGTTTAAAAAATTTATTACTAACTTACCAGTAGTCAATGACACAGCCGAAAGAAATATTAAAATGATTCAAGATTTCATTAGTTCAAGTCATGATGAAACTCTGCGCCAAGACACTCTTTTGTCAATAAATAAAGAAAGAAAAATCGGAAGAAAACCTAAAAAATATAAATAAATAACTTTCAAATAAGTCATGTGGTATGAATAGACCTCTTGGGGAACCCTCCACACAAAAGGGTAGTGCACTTAAATACTTGCCTCCTGGGCGGTGTGGAAAGAGTATTATCATTTTTACGTGTTACATGCAAGATTATTTTACAAATCTGGACAATAACTAAAAATATTATTTTAAAGGTTAAAAAAAAAAAATATTGGAAAAACTTATAACATGAGGATATTCTTAATATTGACAAAAATACAAACCGATTTCTTTCGGCAATGGTATAAGATTTCATAAGACTGAACACATAATTCTCTATTAAAACGTCATTATCAGTGTGACCATTATGAAAATTGGACAAGACATGCATTATTATGAGATAATTAATTTGTAAAAGCAAGAAAAAATGCTAAAATAATTTATAACACAAATGTTAGCAAAAAACCGAAAAGGCCTATTTTGGGTCCAAATAGGCCTCTTTAACAAGCCAAAAACTATAGAAATATTTATTTGCTTGAGTGCTCCAAATTTTTTTTGAAAGATAAGACTTCAAGCAATCCCTAGAACTTTTTTTTTACTCGATATCACTAAAACTCAGACAGTACAAGCCACTTGAAAATCGCCATTTTTGACCCCAAAAACGGCCTTTTTGAAACTTTAAGTGGCTTGTACAGTCACAAAAATGGCCTTTGAAGGCTGAAACTTTCTCAATCTCATTTTTTCATCACTACGCAGCAGAAAAGTGCTTGGAGCAAAAAATCGGAGCGATTGACCTGAAAACGGGACAGGCTAGTATATATAATAATTATTATTATTATAGAAAATACAATTAATAAAGTTATTCAAGTAACAAATTAATCAAATATTCCGTACAAATTAAGTAAAAATTTGGATAAGGTCTTTTAAGGAAATATGATTTTAAAAATCAAAACATCATTTATTTTGGTTCAAAGATCTAAAATATAAATAAGAAATCATATATATATTGAAATATGGGTGAATGGTTAGATAGCTTCTGCAAAGGGCAGCAGCCAGAAACCACGGAATATTTATTATGAAGAGTTCAGTCTTAAATTATATAAAACAAGCCGTCCGATGTATCACTTAGGCGAGTGGCAATCTCTCATCAAGTTCCAGACCCTCGGCATTTGAGGATGTCATTTTTGTCGAATTCTAAAGAAGAAGCTGACCAAATTTGCAAGAAATATATTAAAGAATTGAACCTTCCATTATCGTGGGGACCACGAATATTGAGTTCAATTAAAGGAATTTATGAGGACAGGAGGTTCACAGCTCAGTTCCAAATATCGTCGGGTTGTATTTTTCTTTAACACTCCATGCAAATAATGTGGAGTGATTTACAACAAAATATCGCATGCATTTGCAAATTGCCCGGCTCTTGACATCTTGAGAGAGTTTGTTTCTCTAAATGTCAGGGGGATATGTGAAAATATGTACTTTTATTCTTTTATTTGGTCTTAATTCAAACCATAAAAGTCCTCCAAAATGGCGTGCCTTGAACTGTCTCTTCTAAGTTGCCGAAGTTATATTTCTCAACATCTAGCTAGCACGGATTTCATATCCAAGTATGATAACAAATTTGTTTGATATCTATTTTATCCATCCTGCTCAAAGCATTATCTCAATTTCTGAAAAAACTTAATTGAGGTTAACAAAAAAATTAAGAATTTAAATAAATAATAATTTATACTTTCTGCTGAAGTGATTTATCATGGGAATTTTCAAATTTTGTTGTACCATATTAATTATATATACAATGTTTTGTTACTTTTATTTTAGTTTAATTTTTAAAGAATATTTTTAATAATTAATGTTATTGTCTGATGTATTGTGTTTTGTTTTAATAATATTGATGAGTATCTTTTATATTTAGGGAACTAATTTTAAACTACAATGTATATTTATGCAATATATTATGTGTATTTTCTCTGAATAAATAAAGTTAAAAAAATAAGTTGAAGCAACCTCATTGAAGATGTCTTTCTTTCAACTTTTTCAAACTGGCAAATGTGGCGATGTGATCAACAAACCCCAGTTTATCATTTAGAAAATGCGAGCCATTCATTACGCCAACTTGTGTCTGGAATACCCTCTGTAGCTATTTTATATTCGAATACACTGTTGTACATAAAAGTTCGTCCTACATATTTATAATTTTCTCCTTTTTATAACCTTTTAGGTTCTTTTAGGTGAACTTTTTCTTTATGTTTTCAGAAAAAAATAAGAACTATATAGTTGTACTGTAAGGTGAACATATTGTGAATACATTTCCATTGAGCCAATAAAAAAATCCTACTTTAACCAAACTGTTTCTCCTTCTATCCAAACAGGTAACCAACGAAGATGAATTGCTGGAACATTTGTCTTAAGTTCTAAAGAAGGTTGCTTAAAGCCCTTTAGATCCATTACTATTTTTGTAATATAAGAAATCACACTCAGACAACAAGTGATAATAAAAACAACTCTCAAGAATGAGAGATTTGCTCGACAATGATAACACTGGGGAACAGTGAAAAAGTTTCTTGGAATATATCAACTGATTTGAATACCTAAGGGGTTCCTGATAACTAAATTAAAAATCATTTTGCTCAATCAGGTCAGAAGTTTAGGAAATTTGAGTTTTTGTTTTCAATTTTCAACTTTTAGACAAAAAAATGCAAAATTTGGTCATTTTACCAAAAAATAAATGTAATTTTTGGGCCTCTCTGATAATTTTTTCAACTTAAACTAGTCTCCGTTGTGATTTTGTCTAAAAGTTGAAAATCGAAAACAAAAAACTCAAATTTCAAAAATTCTGACCTGATTGAGCAAAACAGTTTTAATTTAGTTATCAGGGACCATGAAGTATTCAATAAGTTGATATATCCCAAGAAACTTTTATTTTTTTTATTTGTTGCCCTGTGTAATCAGTTGTTATTATTAAATGCATGCATGATAATATCCTAATTTATTACATTTTTAATAATAGGACACTAGAACATTATACCCCCACCCCCCTTCGTTTATAGAAAAGATGTATGTATCATCAAAGCAATCTCCTTTTACTCTTGCTTGTCTATGATCAATGAGTTATTATTATTATTACCGTTGTATTGTGATGAAATCATGTTAAAAATGATCTATAATCCACATGCAATGACTCAAAGCCCTTCGAAATATAATGTGTTTATTTATTTCGTAAGGATTATATGTAACATATTCATTTCGTGAATACATGTTCCATAGCGTTCAGAAAGGAAATATCAATATCCAACTCAATTGAAATATAGAATAGAATGAAGGAAGGCTTATGATTATTTCTTGAGCAGTAAATGATTAAAACAATGTTTAAAGGAGCGAAAAAGGGGAAAATGACAATAAATATTAACTTAGAGTTACGATATCATTGGACATTCAACGCTGGATTCCTTTTTTTCGATTCCCAAAACAACTAATTTTCTCATCAAAACATCCTTGTGATTAAATTATGTCTTAAATGGGCATAATTTTTCTTCTGTGTTGAGTATCTAGTTATTATATAGGTCAGTGGAAAGGATTCTTATCGAATATCCGGAACCAGCCCTTGTCTGGATGAAATTAAAAATCATTGGTTTCCATTTTATAATGTAAGCTTTTTAATAATAATAATAATAAGCTACAAATTTGATTTCACACAGGTTTTGCCTTAATTGCGTAGATAATGCTAATAACAGATTTCTCTTGTAACTATAATAAATAAAACATATTTTATGATTGTATGATTCAAAACCAATATTGCAAAGAAAGTTATATTAAAAATAAGTGAAAAAAAATCCAACCCAGACTTCATTTATAAAAATGGGATTGATAAAAAAACTATATAAAAATCTATATTAAATTGTATAAAAAATAAATAAAATAACTACAAAAAGGTAGAATTGCCTTTAAATGCATAGATAATCGGTAGAGTTTAAGATTACTTTACCTAATAAGACCAAAAACTAAACAACGACATAATAAACTAGAGGCATATATACACTCAGAGAGTGCAAACCTCCGCCGATCCCCACCTAATGAATCACATAACAGAATTACAATCCAATCATATATGTCTACATAAGTAGGTGTGTTTGGTGAATAATGAGTGAGGAGAGAGCCATCCTAAAAAATATCCATTGACGTCATACTATTTATTAGTCAATTCAGAAATACGTCACTGGATGTTTAAACTCCTTTCTTTCTCCATCATGCTCTTAATATTAGCGTTATATTTTATTTAATACTATATTAAGAGGAAGACGGGAAGAGAAAGAAGTTTAAGCACCCAGTGACGTAGTCCTTAGCTGATAAATGAACAATAATACGTCAATGAATATTTTTTTTGCGTTTGTTCTTCCTACTCCCTGAATAGAGACCCCATTTCATTATTAGTAGTAGTATTTTGCTCATTTGGCATATTAAAAAAGCACTTAGAGATGCTAAAATTAAATCACTTGTTGCTTTTGGCATTTCCAACAACTCCACAAAGTTTCATTCGAATCCGTTCAGTACTTTTTAGTTATCCTGCTGACAAACAAACAAACAAACCAACAAACGCCAGTGAAAACAATACCTCCTTCGGCGGAGGTAATAATAATAAAAACAAAGAACAAATTACAGAGGTTAAAGGAAACGGTTCAAATATTGGTTGAATATTTTCCTTTCTATGAGGGTCAGGTGGCGGCTCGAAGAAAGAAAAACCTTTTAATATTGTCATATTATCATATTAAGACAACTAAACTTACAGCAAACTTTTTTAAATCAAACAAAAAATGTATCTAAATTTCACAAAGATACTAGTATTTAAGTATTTATCAATTTTCTGAGTCTTACATGAATAATTTAGTCCTAATCTTTCGTTCGGGCATGTTCTAGGCAACATATGAAGCAAAAAGGAGGAAAATAAAGTTCTTTGTGTATTTCCTTGCTGATGTATGTAACCTATGATTTGATAAAATATTGATTACATAACGATCCACCTTTTAAAAATAGACTTATAAGCTCATTAGAGGCTTGCAGCCTTCCTTTTAATATGAAAAAGGCTCCTCCCAAAAAGTACCGAAAAATAAGTAATTCATCATCGAAGTAGACTTGTGTTATTTAATAAAGAATAACAGAAAAACGCAATCTTAAAGAAATGTTACTTGCAAATTAGCTGTACCGGCTATAAAATATTATGAAATGTTTATAAAAATAGTGTTTGCCGCATTACATAAATTGAGCAATGAACTGTAACTATTGCAAAAATCAATATTTATCGTTATTCACTTTGCCAAAAATACTCATCAATAGATAATTCAAATGGAGGCTAAACTTTGTGAACATTTGCATTTTTAAATAGTATTGTTAATTGTCTTAAACGGCACATACCAAACTTTCTCCAGCATAATAAAAATAACGATTTGACACAGCTGCCAGTGAGATGACATTCTTTCAGCTTTGCTAAATGCGACGTAATTATGCTCTCAAAACTCAATCATTTGTATACTTCGGTATCCATCCAATTGGGATCGTTAAATAATTTTATTAATGCATTACTTATTCGATTATCTAAAAAAACACAATGTAAAATAATAACAAACAATACAGAACATAAGAAATTATACAATATTCTTTTTTTCAACATAATTGAATATTACAGAGCGAAATTACATTCTAAAAATTATAATTTGATATAAAATGCAAAACATTATTCATTCCTGAACAAAAACTGTCCTTGATGGTACATAACGGATTAAGTTTGCAGTCCAATCTCACATAGAAGATCCTGAAATTTAGCATGAATACAAATCGGTATATTTTTGTCTGACATAATGTTAAAGGTCAACAAGGTTATCCTTACGAAAAGATATTCGATTATACATCTTTAAAATCATATATCAACATCAAATCAGGGGATCCCGTCTTCAAAAGGTTGATAACCATTGCTCTAACTTATGAACCATTGATTGTCTAAAATATGCTTCAGTAGGATTTCAACAGCGCAAGATTTCAAATGAGAGCAAAGCCATATTTGGACTTACATAAGCTAAATAGAGTTAAGTCTACTTTCATTTTTTGTGAATGACGGAATTGAGGTCATACATATATACACAATAAAAAACACTTGAATCGAAGTTGTCCCCAGTCCAAGGATGACCAAAAAAGTATGACGCAATACGAACTAAGTGTATTCTCTCTCCAGTTTATATCAATACAAACTTCTTTTTGGATTATTCTGGAAAAGGTTTATTTTTTATTTTTCTGCGCAGAACAACGTCTTTAAAAAATTCACGACATTCCATCAAAGTATACAGATTTTGCCTTGCAAGGTCAATAACTTTGCTAATACAAAAGAACAACAAAATCCATAGCTGTTGCCTCGTCGTATATACGCTTTGTACGTTCCCTTATACGTCATTTCAGGTGATTACTACGTTTTGAGTGCGCAATTTTAGATAGAGCATAAGCGAGAGAACGACTAATGTTTTTTTATTGTTTAAACTAATAGATATCACTTTATATTCGTATTAAAATTATCGTTGTTATATATATTTCCAAGCTTTTATACGACAATCAATATATTTTAAATATTTTGAACACTTTTCGTATCATACATAGAATCATTATTAATTGAAAAGCATGTTTTCTGTGTTATAGGGGTGGGGCTAAAATAAGTTTTTTAAAGTCCACCTTGGATTAAAGACATAAGAAAAAATTTGTACTCTGAGATCTTACACTCAAACGAACAAACAAATGCGAAATCTTACATACTAATAATGACCCAGGACTAATAATATACCTTTGATTGCATTTTTTAAATATATACATTGTTCATTAAAGCCTTGTTGGCTAAGAAGAAAGGGTTAGAAATCAAAATATTTAAAACTATGTATCAACTTTTTACTTTATTTATTTTTAAATGCATTTCAAAGAAAATATCTCGTATTACTTATAAACAAACAATTAAATGTTTATATTTCTCCCAAAAATATTTTCGTTTTTAGTATCTATATATTAATTCACCAATCTCTGTCGGTCTGTATTTCTGCACGCCATCTCCTCCCAAAAGAGATGGAAAAGAAAAAGAAAAGGTGGAGGAGGAGTTAGAGAAATAGAAAAAGAAAAAAGCATCTCATGTTACTTAAAACTAGACATTGAAAAGCGAGGGATATTTTGGGCGTGTGAAAGGGAGTATGTGTGAATGGTGCAATTAGTTCAGGCTCTTGTTATCACTATTCTCTTTCATCTTTTGAGTTCCTACAGGTATACAGAACAGAAGCAAAAACAGAGATTCAAATAAAAATAAATACCTTCAGTTCCGGCCAAGGAGAATATAAATAAGGTGAGGCAATGGGAATCGACGTAGACAGTTGCAGGACGACAGCTGACTATTTTGTTGTGATATCACAAGTGCTACGCTT
This sequence comes from Caligus rogercresseyi, assembly GCA_013387185.1. Classification (NCBI taxonomy): domain Eukaryota; kingdom Metazoa; phylum Arthropoda; class Copepoda; order Siphonostomatoida; family Caligidae; genus Caligus; species Caligus rogercresseyi. The sequence continues at coordinate 5,554,497 of CP045905.1, read as the reverse complement.
GAATTCTAGGTCAGTTTGTATTGTAAAGCAAAATGCGATATTCTCGAGGAAGCAGGGTTGTTGATTTTTTTGATTTTTTCAAAAAAATCAAAAATCGGATTCTTTTGATTTAAATCGGATTTTTTGATTTAAATCAGATTTTTTTGATTTTAATTGTTAACCATATTTTATGAACCAAAAATCTTTTTTTCAATGTGTAAATTTTGTCCATACTTTAAATTGTAACTTTTTAAAACATGCCCAATATACATATAGGCCTACCTATTACTCAGGGGACTTTAAATGCTGTCTTTGATTAAATTCTAGTTGCCTTACTTAATGATTTCATTTTAATAAAGAATGCAAAGGAGTAAACAATAAAATTACAGAATTTCAAAGGCCTTGTAATGAGTCATACTCGCTAATCACGTGACAGTTCGAAATCCAAGCGAGGATCGAAGACTCATGACAATTTTCTACCTTAAAAAATTACTGGGTGGAGCTGCCAACGGCTGATCAAAGATGACTACAAGATGGGTCACTCTCGAATCTAGGACGCGCCAGGTACGCTTGGAAAAGGATGCGCAAGACAATCGGACAATTGATAACTCGTTCCTGTAATTGTCAAATTTAATTGATTTTACTTTTTCATTCATATTGTACAAGCAGAATAGAAGCCAATTGTTAAATATGTTCATCAAATCTTAAGCTAATTAGAAGATTTAGAAGAGCAAGAAGACTGACAATTAATAACTCGTTCCTGTAATTGTCAAATTGAACTGCGTTAACTTTTCCATTTACATTGTACAAGTAATAAACAATTTATTTGATAAAACATGACTTGATTTTAATCATTGATTATTAAAGGTCTTTGGAAAAAAAACTTAATTTAGATCGCAATCCAAATTGCTTGATTTAAATCAAATAATCCTAACTCAAAGCTTAATATGATATATTATATGATATAGGCCTATAGTCTGAGGCTATAGATATAATGAAAAGGTCACTGCTCTACTATTAAGAAGACAGACATGAAATGTTTTGTTTCTGTTATTGAGAATTAGAAGCATAAAATTAAATATCAATTTAATTTATTGAAAAAATATGAATTGATTTAAATCAATGATTTTAATTGGAAATCCACTTGATTTAAATCAGCCTGATTTAAATCAAACAACCCTGCGAGGAAGTAATGGTGTTTGTGACATCCCCTCTTGCTCTAATCCTCGAGATGCATAATATTTTGCACTTCCGACGAGGGATCCCAATATCCAACATCTGTGGATTGCACGATGCAGAAGATCCGACAGGATTGGCCTAAAGAATGAGAAGATCTGCGATCGTCATTTTACTCCAGATGACTTCCAAAGGAATATTCAGGCTGGAAGAATGGGAAGAAGCTTTAGTCTCAAGTTGTTCCTACACTCTTCTTCCCTGGATCACCCTCCTCAAGTGTGTCCAAGTCCTTCAGACAGGTTCGTCAATAAGCCCGTGAACGAAAAAAATTGTGAGTTGACTAGTGAGAAGCAGGCTTGTGAACAGAACGCAAAATTGAACGGCGTTCAACTGAACGAACGTTCAATGAACGGAACGCTGAACGGAACGCAACTTTTTTTGAACACTGAACGTTGAACGCAAAAAAAAAGAGTTTTGCGTTCAGCGTTCAATTTTTCCAAACATTTCTTGGACTTTTTTCGGAAAAACGTCATCACTACGCAGTACTTTTTTGGAATTCTTTTCTGAAAAAAAACGTCATCACTACGCAGTACTTTTTTGGAAATTCTTTTCTAAAAAAAGTCATCACTACGGAGTACTTTTTCGGAAATTCTTTTCTAAAAAAAAAAACCGTCATCACTACGCAGTACTTTTTTCGGAAATTATTTTCTTTAAAAAAACGTCATCACTACGCTGTACTTTTTTGGGATTTTTTTTTCTAAATATTTGAACGCTGAACGCTAACGGAACGCTGAACGCAAAAACATTGAACGGAACGCTGAACGGAACGCTAATTTTTTTTGAACGGTGAACGAAACGCTAATTTTTTTGAACGGTGAACGGAACGCTGAACGCAAAAAAAGCTGAACGCTCACAAGCCTGGTGAGGCCTTCATTATTAGTTCAGTTGTAATATTATCTCAAAAAACGTGGTTGTGTAGTGTTATTTTAAGTTTTTTTATATTCTGTGCTTCAATAAGGATTACAAGTTATCTGCTTCTGTTGTAAACAGGGATATAATAATATGCCAAAGAGGGACTACTCTTTCTCGAACGATCTCTTTGTGAAGCTCAAGAGTCACTTTGATATCCACAGCTTCTGCCTCAATCATCTGTCAGCCATCAAAGCGGCCCTCTTGAACAAAGCCACCTCTGTCTTTATGTCTACGGAGGCGGAAAGAGTTGCTGCGGTCCAGGACGGAGTCACTGTAGTCCTATCCCTCATATATGATAAATTCACAAAGCTCGACGGCCTGGGAATCCCTGCTGTTCATCTCATCGGGACGACTATGACCGGCAGCGGAAAATATACGAAAAATTCTGTCTCCTCACGCCCCAAATCACACTCCTCTACGTGACTCCCGAGAAGGTATCTGCCTCTCAGAAGCTCAATAGTCTTTCGAAGCCTTTATTCGCGGAATCCCCTAAAGCGATTCGTTATTGATGAGGCCAACTGTGTGTCTCAGTGGGGACACGACTTTCACCCGGACAACTAGCTTCTCCATAAGCTCCAAAGGGATTTCCCCCAAGTCCCTTTTATTGCACTAACGGCCACCACGACGCCCCGCGTCCGAACGCACATTCTACATCATCTAAAAATGAAGTCTCCTAAATGATTTCTCTCCTCCTTCAACAGACAGAATTTGGCCTATGAGGCCCAACCAGAGAATCCATCCAAAACTGCTATGCTGCCCTTCCCGTGGACTGCTACCGTGAAATGGCTATTAAGCTGCCTTGCTCCAAGGGTGAAATAATGGACATTGTTCATATGAAGTAGCTTTGATGCAAGAGCTTCGAGGAGGAACTTATACCAATTTGCCAGAGCTTTTGGACCAACGGTTGAGTTATTTGGAGGATTAGGAATACGCTGCATTTCTAAATAGCGAAGAAGACTCTGGGGATTTTCTGTATTTTAGCTCGAGCATCGAGTCTATTGGTGGATGAATGTCTAAGTCAAAGAAAGAGTTTCTAACTATTCATCAAAAATAAAAGTACCATTTTTATCTTAAAGCAACTTAAAATATGAATAATTTAAAGATATATATATATATATATATCATAACTATTTCATTTTATGATAGATTTTTACTTTATTACAATATCAAGCCAATAAATTAGTAAATAAGTATTAACAAAACATTAAATATGTTGAGTGTAGCATTGTCCAATTTTAATCGTATCGTAGCTTTACGTAGCTTTTATTCTGTTATTGACATTGTTTTTTGTAATGAAATGCATATTGCATCATCTGTTTTTAATTAAATGATGTTAAGGTAGTGATAAAACAGGATGACGTTAATTTAATATCACCTATATGTTCATAATTAATTCTTCATATTGTAATAGGGGCGGAAGAGGCAAATACTATCGGGGTCGCTGTGGCAGAATGTTATCTTTCCATGGATGAAAAAAGTCTGGCTCGACCTCAAGCCGAACCGGATCCGCCCTCAAACACAACGCCAGCCCCACTGTAGCCTCCTCAAGATCCTCCGATTTGAAACTCATGGCACCTCCAAAACTAGAAGTTTAATGAGGCTGTGTCGTTTCAGAGAAACAAGGATCGTCAGATATGAATTTAATTTGAAAATAAAAATTCTTTACATCAATCTTTGTATAAGTAGGAAGGTGCAGTTATTTATTCTTGAAAAAATAGACTTTCCTTTTTTTAAAAATTGACCGTTTTTCATCAATTTAACCTTATGTAAATTTTGCCAAGTTCATGTACTTGATGTTTATTTTCTCCAATGATGTATAAATGTCTCCTTATGTATTTTATACGCAACTACTTCGTATATTATTATATAGAAACTGAAAAACAGGAAAAAATATGTAGAACGATTTAAAAAGGTAAAAAAAAAATAAGAAGAATATGCATTTTTTTTTTTTAATAACAAAATTTTATAGATTAATAATAAAAAAAGACTAAAAAATATAAGGTAAAAATACTTTCTTCTTTTTAATATTGTTGGTGTCCGCTCATTCCTTCGAGGTTCTTAAATGCATAGTAATGTCTTAATTATTATTAATTCAGTTCAATGATCCTAAATGTCTATTTATATTGGACGTTATAGATATTATGTAAAGTAGAATAAAGCCGTCTTTCGTTGATGATATATCTTATTTCACGTATAAATAATCACCTACTAATGCGTACTTTGTGACAAAAAAGAGACGTACGAAAGAAGTCATCTCTGTGCAAATATAAGTATAACTACATGTCCAATATTTCAAAACAACATTCTTAACCCATAAACAGGATTAACAACAAAGGCAGTAGTATTATCATAGAATACAAGAGAAGCCTTTGTTTTTACTAATACCTAAATTCGTTGTTCTTATTTCATTCAGGCAAACAAGCGATTAAATCTGAGCTGCCTAATTACAAACATAGACTACTTGAATTAGTGGTAATTTGAGTAGGAAGAAAGGAATTTACTCAGATATAACAAGGCTAATCATTTTGTATTCACAACAATATTCATGGCCTGTTTTATCTCTGCATGAATCTTGGTATTCTAAGGATAAACCATAAGCCTTGTTTAATAAGCCCCTGACGTCACTCTTACAAGAAACCCAGACGTCATGTGGGCCCAAGGAGAATATAAATAAGGTGAGGCAATGGGATTCGACGTAGGCAATTAGAGGGCGATAGCTGACTATTTTGTTGTGAGGTCACAAGTGCTACGCTTGATTTATAGTTCAATTTGTATTGTAAAGCGAAAATGCCATATTCTTGAGGCAGTTATCGTGTTCGTGCCATCCCCTCTTGCTCTAATCCTCGAGATGCACAACATTTTGTACTTCTGACGAAGGATCTCGACATCCAACGTCTGTGGATTGCATGATGCAGAAGATACGACAGGATTGACCTAAAGAATGAGAAGATCCGCGATCGTCATTTTACTCCAGATGACTTCCAAAGGAATATTCAGGCTGAGTTTCTTGGCATCTTTGCAAGGAAGAAGCTTAAGTCTCAAGCTGTTCCTTCACTCTTCATCCTGGATCACCCTCCTCATGTGTGTCCAAGTCCTTCAGACAGGTCCATCAAGAAGCCCGTGAACGAAAAAAATTGTGAGTTGACTATTGAGGAGGAATGAGGAACTCTCACTCACGAAAATGAAGCTGTCCTGCTACAAAGTTAAGTGCCTCAAACTTAGTTCATAAAACTTTAAGGAAACTTTTATTAGAACCTAATTGGAAAATAATTGCACAGCGATTCAAACAAGAAAGTTCATGAATCCTTCGACAAAGTTCAATCGTGGCCACTCAAAAGAAGATGTAGCTACCGCCCTCATCCTACAGAGAATATGTACCCGGGCCTTTGAGTACTTGCGCTCAAGGAAACTCCTTCCTCTGCCTAGTCGGCAAACACAGGAAAATTCCAACGACTGTTCCAACGAGGGTCTCTCCTATATCGCTGGATACTTAGCCAGGAAGTTGAAAGACGTCCATACGAATTTGGGGAAACACACGAGTAATATTGAAGGACTTGAAGAAACCCTAAGTCCTTGGATTGAATTATTACTGCCCCTTCACCCGATTTATGAAGTTCTGCCACTTTTTAGAAAATAATTTCCAATTTTTTCATAATTGTCATGACCTTTTCACAAGTGTCTTTATTTTAGCAATCGTTCCTGCCATGCAATATACATAATTGGCGACAACACTGGGATATAAATATACTAACACTATACTCTTCTAAAGTATCCCGACACAACATTGTGTTTTTCAAAGACTTTTAAAACCACTTATCAATTTAAATCCAAATTGGTCAAAATGAATTATCATTGAGTTTGTAAAAAAATAACTTGGGTCCTTATCAATTTTCTTAATAAGCTACTTCAACTAAAAAATGCTAGTGAAAACTTAAACACATAGGCCAGATTACAAATTAGCGTAATTATATTTATATTCTTATGTTCCCTCTTTTTGTATGTACATATGTATAATTATATTATTGTGATTTATAAATTTCTTCAAATAAATTAAAATCTTGATTGCATTTTTTTATGGATTGAAATTATTATTTGCTTATTACTTAAAATAATGAATACTAATGATAAATCATTTACATAACAATTGTTTCATGCATTAGAACAATATTTTAAGGAAATATTTTCAATTGAGACATAAAGTTGGTAAATAATTTATATATCATAGCACTAATAAATGTTTTTTATTGTAGCATTTGTGACGTCACAAAAATTATCTTTTGAACAAGAGTATAAGTCAAAGATCTCCTCTTTGACTCACCTTATTTATATTCTTCTTGTGTGGGCCTCACTCTTCCTCTACCCTGTATATATATATATATATATATATATATATATATATATATATATATATATATATATATATATATATATATATATATATATATATACCTATATATATATATATCCTTCTTTTCCTGTACTGTTGTAATAAAGTAGCCTTCATGTCATGACCTTTTCACAAGTGTCTTTATTTTAGCAATCGTTCCTGCCATGCAATATACATAATTGGCGACGACACTGGGATATAAATATACTAACACTATACTCTTCTAAAGTATCCCGACACACATTGTTGACTTCTTTATATGACTTTATTTATAATGAAATAGTATACATGCAGGTCATATTAATCGAATAACTCTTATATTATTTATTAAGTCTCTTCTTTATACCAATGCTAAAGACTTGCTAATTATCAACCAGACTATGAAAATAATATTTCTGAATGGTCTCTACATGACATGTTGACGTAAGCAAAAATTGTTGTTCGTCGTTGGTTTTACACTTTACAAAGTTGTATGTAGTTCGTCGTTCGATTATCATATGTTTCTTTTTTTAATTCATAATTTATTTAAGTTCTCTAAGAATATAATAGTTTATCAGTAAATCGACTAAAACACAGATATGCAATCAATATAGATATGTAACCAATGGGGACATAAGTAGGCTTCTTTATACACAAATATGCATAAACATACATATCAACTGGAATTTATACCAATGGCATTAAAATTAATCATCAGAAATACAGGACATGATGAACACGATGATAAGATAGAGAAACTGGTAAAAAAAGGTGTGATAAAATCATAGAGATATAAAGATATAGAGAGCTGATTGGATCCTTCAGAGAAATACGTCATTGTGACCGTAAAAAACTTTTAAAAATATATACAGTAAACCCTCGATATAACAAACTATATGGGGGGAGGGCAGGGTCGTTATATCCGAAAGTTCGTTAAATCCGAAGTTCGTTAAGGGGGCTCTGGAGTGTAAGTATATCCTGCAGGAGCGACGACGAACTGCCGCTGGACACATTTGGCAGATTAGTGGAGGAAGTCGAAGTCACAGACACACTGCTGGTCTTAGACTCTGTCCTAGACCTCTTCTCGGCTGGGGAGGAGCCAGCCTTGAAGAAGTCAGAGATCTTCGCTTGCGTCTTACTCTGCTGCACCTCACGCATGAGTTCAAACCGCATGATCCGCAACAGCTCATAATTCGGGTTCGGTAGCCTTAAATATAACGAACTTAGGTTCGTTATATTCGGGGCTTGTTCGGTCATGAAGGTTCGGTAGCCTCAAATATAACGAACTTAGGTTCGTTATAACTGAGGCTTGTTCGGTCATGAGCACAAAAGGTTCGGTAGCCTCAGATAAAATAAACTTAAGTTCGTTATATATGAGGCTTGTTCGGACAGCTCCAGGAAGTTCGGTATCCTCAGATATAACGAACTTAAGTTCGTTATATCTGAGGCTTGTTCGGCTAGCTCTAGAAGGTTCGTTGTATCCGAAGTTCGTTATACAGAGGGGCGTTGTATCGAGGGTTTACTGTAGAGAGTTTATTCTCTTCATCATTCATAGATTCAATCTCTAAGTTCAGCTTACGATGACGTGGTATAAATTAATTTGTGTATTTTGCACACACAGAAACATTAAAACGCTGTTTCTCTGCCATTGAAGAGAATCAGCTCTCTATATCTTTATATCTCTATGGATAAAATCATTATTACGATCCCCAGTCTTGAGGTGAAGGTTTTTCTTTTTATTTGTTGTCTTGGTCCCCATGAAGGAGAGAGGGCCCGTTTGTTGTGAAATTTTCCCTGTGGATGGAGCGCAGAATGTCTAGATTTCTTCGGACGAGGTCTTGGAGACCCATAGGAAGTCCACCTCCGCACGTTCTTGAAGCATAGAGGGTCCTTGTACAGTGGATATTATGTGCTCGATCTTCTAAGCCTCCTCGTAAGTTGGAGATGTTGATACAAGCCAGTTAGTAGAGGTTAATGATACTCCAAGTTCTTCTAACATTATTCTTCCACAGCTTTAATGACTGGGACCACTTTAAGGCAGTGATAGATTACACTGGGCAACAGCCAAATTTAGGTCAGACTAATTTTCACTAATTCTTATAGAGTTTTATCCACTGATTCCGAATATAGTATTCATTTTTCAAAGTTAGTGATAAATTCAGAGCTAAATGGATTTCAAATTTTTAAGCACTTTTTCGAATCAGAGCCATTATTGACATACAAGGACTGAAGTATAGAAAAAATAAATGGCAATGGTTTGATAAAGCTTAGATCAAAGTACTCATTTCAATTTTTATTTTGTCTCTGGCACATTTAGACTTTAAATATATGTCATTTTGTACGAAAAATGAAGGGTTTTTCTTAGAGACTCACTGTTCCTTACTGTTCCTCAATAAAAGGTCTTACATGATTAAAATTCATATGAATATGAAGAAAAAATATCAAGCTTTAATTTGATATGCTTGGTGTTCCATAAAATGCCTTATTTTTATCAAATTTAGCAAATGAATATTTTTTAAATCCTCTCCATTTTGCCCTTTTATAGAGAAATTCATAAGTCACCCAGTGAGATAGAAACAGAGAGAGAAACTGACGTCACAACGTAGGTAAACAATAAAGAGGAATTTTACCCCTTTCATTGGAATTTGAGTGTTTTTTAACGGAAGTCTTCCGAGGATCCAGGATTCCTAATGACTGGCCTGCCGGCTGGGCCGTCGTACACAACATTTGTGACAAGAATTTACCGTGACACAGCCTCGGATCAAGCATGGAGCAAGGAGTGGAACCTTAGGAGGACATGACTCCCCAGAGCATAGGTGCTCAGTAGGGTTGTTCTTATTTTTCAATTGTTTGAAATGTTAGCAAAAATTTATAAAATAGTTAAGTTTTATAATTTAATAATAACAAAACACACACATATATGCATTAGGGCTGTTCTTATTTTTCAATGTTTGAAAGTTAGCAACATTGTGGATTTTCTGTTTCTTGGTGATAAAAGAAGACGACATACAAAGTTGAACAAAATCGGTCAACATTACGAGGTCGCGCAACGAGGTCAAAGTTTAAAAATTTAGTAAAATATAGTTTTCTGCAAATTTCTTCAAAATGGTGGACGTTACAGACTTCAATAATAATTATTAATTTAAAGGAAATCTAATTTACTACCAGACGTATGTTTGATGTTTTTTAATAAAACAAAGTTTTCAGTAAAAACAAAGCAAGAAAGGGAGTGTGTAATGTTAGCATATCGGTGACAGACAGACAGACCTCAAGGACCCCTTGCTGGTTGCCTGGCTTATTCCGTCTGCATGCCATGAAGATACCACACAAGCGAACCTGCATGTAACTGGGGAGAGACTCCTATCCCCATGGACGACCTCCTCCAGACAATTTCAAAGTGGACAGTCTCTCCCAGTTCCATGCAGGTTCGCTTGTGTGGTATCTTCATGGCATGCCCGGCGGCTACTGTTGAAATGGTGCTCTGTTCAGGATGAGTGGATGTAGGGCAGGTGGACCCCCCCCCCCCCCCGGAATAGAGGACGGCGGCGGATCGGTGGGTAGACAACTGCGCGTCTCATAAATTAATGATGTGTATCATTGTGATTTGTGGCTGGTGAAGGGATTGTGTTGTTGGATGTCTTGTCTTTGCCTTGGCAATACGCTCCTGGGCTCCTCGGGGCGGCGGCTATGAGTTTGAAGGACGTGGGTGGGTGGCTGGAAGGGAGGTCGTCCCGCTGCATCTTTTCCATACTTAATAAAAGGTGAATTTAGCAAACGAAAAACGTAAGTAATTCATTTTTCTGCTGCAAAAAACGATGGATTCACTTGAATAGGAGACTCCCCGATAGAATAGGCTAGTAGGTAGACAGAACAAGGGCAATGACTCTCTCTCTCTCACGGGAGTGCATTCCTCCTTCCCTCCGGGGTATCCGACACGTCATCTTCTTTGATGCAGACGGAATATGCCAGGCAACCAGCATTTAGGAGGGGTCCTTGAGGGTCTGTCTGTCTGTCTCCGACTCGTCATCCTCTTTGATGCAAAGAGAATAGGCTGAGCACCTATGCTCTGGGGAGTCATGTCCTCCTAAGGTTCCACTCCTTGCTCCATGCTTGATCCGAGGCTGTGTCACGGTGAATTCTTGTCACAAATGTTGTGTACGACGGCACAGCCGGCAGGCCAGTCATTAGGAATCCTGGATCCTCGGAAGACTTCCGGTAAAAAACACTCAAATTCCAATGAAAGGGGTAAAATTCCTCTTTATTGTTTACTACGTTGTGACGTCAGTTTCTATCTCTTTTTCTATCTCACTGGGTGAATTATGAATTTCTCTAAAAAGGGCAAAATGGAGAGGATTTAAAAAATATTCATTTGCTAATTTTGATAAAAATAAGGCATTTTATGGAACACCAAGCATATCAAATTAAAGCTTGATATTTTTTTTTCATATTCATATGAATTTAATCATGTAAGACCTTTTAGTGAGGAACAGTAAGGAACAGTGAGTCTCTAAGAAAAACCCTTCATTTTTCGTACAAAATGACATATATTTTAAAGTCTAAATGTGCCAGAGACAAAATAAAAATTGAAATGAGTACTTTGATCTAAGCTCTATCAAGCCATTGCTATTTTTTTTCTATACTTCAGTCCTTGTATGTCAATAAGGGCTCTGAATCGAAAAGTGCTGAAAAATTGAAATCCATTTAGCTCTGAATTTATCACTAACTTTGAAAAATGAATACCATATTCGAAATAAGTGGATAAAACTCTATAATAATTAGTGAAAATTAGTCTGACCTAATTTTTTTGTTGATTTTTGTTGGCCTGTGTTATCATCCGTTTCTTCAAATAAATCAACTTTTTTATTCTTTAAAAAAGAACAATTTGTTTTAATTAGGTCTTTACTATCAATTGACAGGGCGCTAGTGTGTCTATCTGGCGCGATTTTGAGCCCGATTGGTGTGCTGTGCGATCAATTCTAAGGAATATATATATATATATATATATAACATGTCGGCTGATTAGTCCCGAGACTAACTAAGAAGAAAACATTTTCTTGACAAAATTCGATTTTATTATTCAACATAGTTGCCTTCGAGGGCGATACAGCGATTATAGCGATCTTTCAATTTTTTGATTCTACTTTTATAGTAGTCTTTCGTTTTATCCTAAAAATAGGCTTCTGTCTCGGCGATTACTCCATCATTGTCCTTAAATTTCTTGCCAGCGAGCATTCTCTTCAGGTCTGCAAACAGGAAATAGTCGCTGGGGGCAGATCTGGCGGGTACGGTGTATGGGGAAGCAATTCGTAGCCCAATTTATTCAATTTAGCCATTGTTTTCATTGACTTGTGACACAGTGCTTGGTGAAACAACACTTTTTTTCTTCAAATGGGGCTGTTTTTCAACAATTTCATCATTCAAACGCTCCAACAAGGCTATATAATAATCGCTGTAGATTGTTTTCCCCTTTTCAAGATAGTCAATGAATATTATACCGTGTGCATCCCAAAATACAGACGCCATAACCTTCCCAGCTGACTGTTGCGTTTTTCTCGCTTTGGATTCGGTTAATCATATGCAGTCCACTCAGTCGATTGGACTCGGGAGTGAAGTGATGGAGCCATGTTTCATCCATTGTCACATATCGACGCAAAAATTCGGATTGATTACGATTGAACAGCTTCAAACACTGCTCAGAATCATCAATTCGTTGTTGTTTTTGGTCGATTGTGAGCTCTCGCGGCACCCACTTTGCACAGAGCTTTCGCATGTCCAAATATTCATGCACGATATGTCCAACGCGCTTTTCGATATCTTCAGAGTCTCAGCTATCTGGATCAACTTCACTTTACGGTCATTTAAAATCATTTTGTGGATTATTATTATGTAACCACCTCTTTTGGGCGTCCACTGCGTTTATCATCATTGTGCTCACACGACCACGTTTGAATTCAGCAAACCATCGACATATGGTTGCTTTCGATGGAGCAGAGTCCGGATAACATTCTTCAAGCCAAGTTTTAGTTTCGACGGTATTTTTTCCCATCAAAAAATAATGTTTGATTAACACACGAAATTCGTCTTTTCCATTTTTTTCACAATAACAAAAGTAGCTTCACTTAAAACGCAATATCTCACAAAGTATTTGTCAGACAGCTGTTATATTTATGCATGTATGTTTTGAAGGTTGGTACTAGCTGACAGTCATATGAAAACAAATCCACTGGCGCCATCTATGTGTTAGTCTCGGGACTTATCAGCCGACCTTTATATATATATATATATATATATATATATATATATATATATATATATATATATATATATATATATTAGGTTGTTCTTAATTTTCAAATGTTTGAAATGTTAGCGACTTTGAGCATTTTCTGTTTCTTGGTGATAAAAGAAGACGACATACAAAGTTTGAACAAAATCGGTCAACATTACGAGGTCGCGCAACGAGGTCAAAGTTTTAAAAATTTAGTAAAAATATAGTTTTCCGCAAATTTCTTCAAAATGGTGGACGTTACAGACTTCAATAATAATTATTAATTTAAAGGAAATCTAATTTACTACCAGACGTATGTTTGATGTTTTTTAATAAAACAAAGTTTTCAGTAAAAACAAAGCAAGAAAGGGAGTGAGTATTGTTAGCTTATTTCATAGCTTTTTTGTATCAATTAACTTCACTCGCCTGTAGAAGATGACTTGTTCGCTTCAGAGTAAAATAGTACTTTTAAGTTTAGTAAAACTTTAGATGATAAATCCAAAAATGACCTTGGTTGCATTCTATCAATTCAGAATTCAGTACAATCTGAGTTTACATCATATGATTCAGAGCCTGTATTGACCTATAAGAAATCGATTATGAAAAAAATAAATCATAATGTGTTTCTTAGATTTGCGTCAAGGTATCCTCTCAAAATTTTACTTTGTCTCTGACGCATTTATAATCCATTATATGCGTCATTTTGTACGCGAGATAGGCTTTTTTTAATGTACATATAACTCTCTACTTATTAAATTGACATGATTTAGTATACCAAAATATTAAAGCTGGTTAACCAAGCTTTCATTTGATATGTTTGGTGTTCTAAAAATCGCTATACTTTAAGAGATATAAGCAAATACGTACTCTCCCCCAAAAATTGATCTTTTGATATGAGAATATACGATTACCATCTGGTAACTCTGTTAGTGTTACCTGGATAGAAAGAGAAAAAGAAGGGAGGGAGTATTTTGTCCTCACTCCTCTCCCTTCTTTTTTCTTCCTATCCAGGTAACACTAACTGCCGTTACCAAATGGTAATCGTATATTCTCATATCAAAAGATCAATTTTTGGGGAGAGTACGTATTTGCTTATATCTCTTAAAGTATAGCGATTTTTAGAACACAAACATATCAAATGAAAGCTTGGTTAACCAGCTTTAATATTTTGGTATACTAAATCATGTCAATTTAATAAGTAGAGAGTTATATGTACATTAAAAAAGCCTATCTCGCGTACAAAATGACGCATATAATGGATTATGTATGCGTCAGAGACAAAGTAAAATTTTGAGAGGATACCTTGACGCAAATCTAAGAAACAATTATTATTTTTTTTTCATAATCGATTTCTTATAGGTCAATACAGGCTCTGAATCATATGATGTAAACTCAGATTGTACTGAATTCTGAATTGATAGAATGCAACCAAGGTCATTTTTGGATTTATCATCTAAAGGTTTACTAAACTTAAAAGTACTATTTTACTCTGAAGCGAACAAGTCATCTTCTACAGGCGAGTGAAGTTAATTGATACAAAAAAGCTATGAAATAAGCTAACAATACTCACTCCCTTTCTTGCTTTGTTTTTACTGAAAACTTTGTTTTATTAAAAAACATCAAACATACGTCTGGTAGTAAATTAGATTTCCTTTAAATTAATAATTATTATTGAAGTCTGTAACGTCCACCATTTTGAAGAAATTTGCGGAAAACTATATTTTTACTAAATTTTTAAAACTTTGACCTCGTTGCGCGACCTCGTAATGTTGACCGATTTTGTTCAAACTTTGTATGTCGTCTTCTTTTATCACCAAGAAACAGAAAATGCTCAAAGTCGCTAACATTTCAAACATTTGAAAAATAAGAACAACCCTAATATATATATATATACATATATATATATATATATATAATATGTTTATTTATATATAAATAATATGGCAATTGCTCTCACTCTGGGAAATAAAATAATTATTTGTTTTCTCAAATCTGGCACTAAATGGTCACCACTCCCACTTTAAGATGAAAAAATGAAAATGATTATGCATAAAATTCGTGAATGAGCAATATAACATTAAATTGTATCATCATTTTAGAACATACAACAAAAATTCGATCCTGAGTCGTTATAAAACATTGGATATTAAAAGTTCTTCCAAGTATTAACAAAGTTAAAAAAATAAAGTTAATCCTCGATTGCTCCTGAACATAAAGAATTAGTTTAATTAGTTTTATTGGATTATTTGAACATAGACTTCTCTCATCGTTTCACTTTTCCTTAAGCTTAAAATGTGTTAACGTTTATTATTAATTTACATATTTTCAAGAAATTGCTACGGTGTTATGGTCATGCATGTATGTTTATATATATATTAAAAACAAGAATGGTGAAAAGCACATAAAATGACAAACAATGATTGAATAAAAAATATATAGTTGAAATGAGATGGCTTTACAATCATCTATTTTGTAAATGTTTGTTTCACCCATATACTTTATCAAAGTAGTTTAAATCAATTATTAGCTGATGTCATCATTATTAAAATAGATATACATGCACAATAATCCCAACTTGTTCCTACGTAATGAGGTAATATTTTAAGCCGTTCTGCTTTAAGCTCCATTACTCATTACATCATGAATCCTTTGCTGAAGACGAAGGTGCACGTTTCTATGTGTTTTGTTGTTTATGATATAACGAGTAGCCCCAGCTGCGATTAATTTATTTGGTGCTGAAGGTGAAAAACGCAAATTATTATTGCATTGGAAATATTGAATGTTGCTGAAGTTTACTTTCAATGAAGGTCATATATGTATTAAAGTTCTTATGTTTTTATATTTCTATATTTATTTCAGTAAAAAAAGATTTATAGTATTATCAAACTACCTACTAAAGCATTGGAATTATGTAGTAATTCACGTAATTAGGATATTGAACATAGTCTTCAATAATAATGTCTTATCAGATTATGAGACACACTACAGAAGAGATTAGTTAATAGCCTTCAGAATTTGTTTTGATGGATTTTAAAGCTTTGCTAAGTTATTGCATTTTGCTTATTTTTATCAATCAGATAGAATAAATTTTAGTACTAATAGAAGTAGTGAAATCAGTCATGCATGCGGAACAGTATTACAACTGTCTACATAATAGAACCCTCTGTATTTTGATAAATTAGTGCAGGAAATATATGTTAGATGGCGCAGGAATCTATTGTTCCTTGTTTCATCTCACAAAAAATTGTTCTCTACTCATTAAAGACAGTTCGAGACTGCTCATTTCGACCGTTAAGGTGTAACTTTCAGCTCACTTCTGATTTGCAATTTTGTTTCCACCACTCTCGAACCTTTAGTTTGTGACCTTCAAAAAAACTTTTTTTATTAGAAACTTCAGAAAAGGGTATATTTAAAATGTATTGGTATCAAAAACTTAAACTATTTACTAATAGATAAGTTTTTTATTTAATCTGTATACTCTCCATAAATAGATTTAAATAAAGTGCAAATATCTGTACTTCTCTAGATTTTAATATTGGGGAAAAATATACTTATTTTTGTTGCATGATAAAAGTTCTAACGTGAATTTAAAAAATATATCCAAAAATATCCATTATATATACAATTTGTAAGATAAAAGCATTTATTTATATATATATATATAAATAACTTGGGTAAAACGAAGGACTCTCAAATAAAACCTAATCATTCATATAAAATACCCGAGTTTATATATTAAACTTATATCAAACTATATACTAAATTTCCCAAAAAAAGAAATATATAACTTGTTAAAAGAGATATATTTTTTTCTATAACTGTTAACAAGTAGAGTAACCTCCACTTGTGAACTATTAAGTTATATTATAGTGTAAAACTGTACAATATACGTACACACCAGCGGTAGAAATACTATTAACATGATTAAGTGCTTGCAGATATGTGATTACAATTGCAAGGGACTATTCCATCACCATCCCAGCCTTACCTCAATTATTAATTTGTTTCACCTTGATATAGAACTTGTGTTATACCCAAAGGGCTAAATGAAGGATTAAGTTGAAAAAGAGAGTGACTAGATATTTTACGAATCTAGATGTTCATTTCAAATAATTGGCTTTATTTTATTTTTATTTTTTTCTCTTCAGCAAGGTCTTTATTTCATTATTTAATATATACGACGTACACAATATATACATATATATATATTAATAAAATTAAAAAAGGAAAATTGTGCAGTGTTGAAACAAACATAAATAAACATTGTAGTTTAAAATTATTTTCCTCTTTAAGACCTAAAAACATCAAATTACTTAGGAAGTATAAAAAGCAATGCTAAAACCAAACAAAACATAAAATCACAATAAACGATCAAAACGTAATATTATAGCAAGTTAATGAACAAAGACAGATAACACGCATACATAATTAAAAACGAATATAATAATCCGATTTAAAGTCCATAAGCTATTAGCTCTCCGTGTCCTTAGTGTTTTCGTTATAATAACTTATTATACGTTTTAGCAATCTGGAGTGTCGGGCTGATGAGGAGGGATAATACTTTATGATTTCATATGCGAAGTTCCATATATGTCCTGGACCTTGGGAATCCTTAGGGAGAGGGCAGCATACCTCGCTGCAGCCGATACTTTATCAAAATTTGTTGCCAGAATATTAAATATAGTGGCCATAGTCATATGGTGATTGAAATGACCCAACATTAAAAAAGGTTTTCTGATTTGTTGTAATTATTGTTCTAATGGCTTACAATACTCTTTTATTTGATTCTATGCTTCATCCTTAGTTAATGAGGTAGGTTAAATCACATATATATATATATATATATATATATATATATAGTACTGTAGGGATCCGGATGCATCAAGGACCTATTGAACCAGAGGAGGTTCGCCAGGTGAAAGACCGTAGAGAAATGTCGTCCAGCAAAGATAATCCGAGAAGTCCGTAATTGAGAATCCTTCGTCGGAAGGAGGTCTCCTTCTCCGCATTAACATAACAAAGTTCCGCTATTATTATTATTATGTTATGTTTATTCTTCACAAAACCTATCTTACCTTACCGTAGCTTAGTGTGCATATGTACCCTTATGGGTCTATTATATATGAATATATTCCTTTATATATGAACGAAAAAGTACTCAAAATGGGCTCATTTTACTAGTTTTATAAAATAAAACAAAAAAATGTGCTCATTAATGCTCAATAAAGCTATTTTGACTGATAAGCTGGGCCCAAAAATCAGTAGTTCCTTTAAAAATGCATTTTATACAAAAGTGCCGTTAAGGAAAAATTCTATTATCAATCATTCGGAACACAAAAATGCTTTATCAAATTTTCCTTATGCATAAGTGTTTTATAAAAAATTTCGTAGAACCGTTTCTGATTAACCTGAAAGTTAAAGTAAAGGATAAACAATTGTTATATTTACATAATGATATACATTGTACAATCTAATATAAAAAACTATGTAGATCTACTTCTTATACAATAAATTAAAACTCTGAAGACATAAAAATAAAACATAATATATCTAAAGTCATTGAATTTTAATATTACTTATAACCATATGTTCAAAAATAAGATGAAAACGAGGATATTTAACAGCGTTGTCCCTCACTTTTTCCACTCCTTAACTATGTAAATGACGATGTATTGAAATTGATGAAGCAACACTTAATATAGACAAACAGACCAACCCATTTCTCAAAAAAATATAGGCATTTTTATACCATTTTTGAATGCAAGAAGCGGAATCTAATGACATGTAATCTAATGTTTTAGCTATATTTACAACAAAATATTACATTCTTACTAAGAAAATATGGAAAGTTGGGTGCGGAGTGAAATTTATCTCTTTGACTATATAGTTTATCTCGAGAAAGAAATTCATAAATCACTTTAAGACAATAAAATTTTCATTACATATTAAAGTAAATAAAAAGTGTGCAAGATTTTGTTAATCCCGTCCCAAGGGACTAATTTATACCTTAAATACCGATGAAAATTATTGGTGATGAGTGCACCCATTCAGCCAAAGGATTAATCTGATGAATACATATGTTTATATGTGTTTATTCAGTGTTCTTGTTAGAACAAACTAATGAATGTTCATCCTTTAGTGTATTACATATATCAAAAAACGACAAAACGGACTAACGACTGCAGACTGGAAAAGCCTACGCATTAATTATCCCCTAATGATGTTCAAATTTAATTATACTTTATGGTAATCCTATTAGTAATTTAAAAAATGTTTTTCCTGTTCCTAGGTACGTGCCTGATCAATGCATAACTAATGAAAATACACTCACAGGCTTTATAAAGATATGAATGAGCATGTAAAAATAAAATAAAAAATCCTTTTCTACGTCATTTCATGTCAAACCTATCCCCTCAAATATTAATATAGTCTATTCAATAACTTTACCTTTTGTAGTAAAAAGTATAAAGATACCAAATAGCAATAATATTATTTAGCTTTTGCTTTCTTTTCATCGAAATAATATGACCATTCATAAAAATCAATATTTTACATAAAAAATCAATTCGTGTAAAAAGTAACACTATTTCTATATTAATGGCAGTTAATGAGGACGGCTTACCCCTTGACGCAAGGACGCTTGAGGGCCAAGACGAACGCAACTGCAATGTATTAGAAGCCTCAAAACCCTGCCTCTACCAAGGGCTTTGTAGCTGTCAACCTCTCTAAAGTATGGGTCTTTGTCAGTCCCTGAGAGAGGCATGCAATACATAATGTGATTGGAGTGCGGCAACGAATCTTGCAAGAATGATTCAATCCTTCTAATGATATATATATATGTATATATATATATATATATAATAAATATAAGAAATCACGTTGACAAAGTATTTTTCACAACACTGTGTTTCATGGTTATATTTAACCAATCTTCAGGTTCAAATACAATATAATATTTAAAAAAATATTATATTGTATTTGAACCTGAAGATTGGTTAAATATAACCATGAAACACAGTGTTGTGAAAAATACTTTGTCAACGTGATTTCTTTATAGTTATTATATAGAGCTCCAGTTTTTATACTGAGGTGCACTTTTCTTCCTGAGTAGTGAACTGTTACCTGTTCATCTATCTGATATATATATATATACGAGGTATGATCAAAAAGTATCCGACTTTTGGTTTTATGGTCAAACGAACACAGCTATGGGGGCGGGACTTGCTGTGTGGTTGGGAGCATGACTACTGCGCATGTTCATTTTTTTCTACAGCTCCAATACAAGTCAGTCGGCGTCAGGCCATTCATGATTGAACAGGTGCAAGTGAGTGTCGTCGGATTTTTTTTCTTTAAAATGTCAGAAAAAGTCGAACAGCAAAAATTGATTGAATGGAACCAAAACTAATATTCACCTCGTCTACAAGTTCTCTGATCGTGATTCGGCGGTTCTGCATCACCAGGTTCCTCACTTGATCAATGATGGCATCGTTTTTCGATGTTGAGGGCCTCTCTGAGCGTGGTTCACTTTCAACTGACAAGCGGCCATCTTTGAAGCGGTTGTACCACTCCTTTATCTGTGTGGTGCCCATCGCTTCATTTCCAAACACTTTTTTAATCTTGCGAATTGTTTCCACTTGCGAATCACCAAGATTAAAACAAAATTTATGCAATAACGCTGTTCGACTTTTTCTGAGATTTTAAAGAAAAGAAAATCCGACGACACTCACTTGCACCTGTTCAATCATGAATGGCCTGACGCCGACTGACTTGTATTGGAGCTGTAGAAAAAAATGAGCATGCGCAGTAGTCATGCTCCCAACCACACAGCAAGTCCCGCCCCATAGCTGTGTTCGTTTGACCAATATAAATTAAGGTCGGATACATTTTGATCACCACCTCGTATACATATATATATATATATATATATATATATATATACGGCAGAATTACTACACATTGATGTTCTTCTAGATCCTCTTGTAGTGTATCTACATTGTTATGAGTGAAAAGTGAATAATACCTCATCGGGACTTTTCTCTAGAAAGTGATTGGTTTAAAGAGAAGAAGCAATAATAACTATCAAAAGCAGTTGGTATTGATGAATAAGGCATTAATGAATTGTTCTATTAGCCTTGATACACCGAATTTACGAATCTTTAGCCGACTATAATATTATTACTTATTATTATTATTATTAAATAAAACAACTTCTCATTTAAAAAAAGTCAATGGTAATTTTGTCCTATCATCATTCAAGATAAATAATGTATGACCATAATTTAGAGAATAAAGAGGGAAGAAGGGACCTATGGTAGACCTGATATTGGTATATTTGTTACCTCTCCCTTGTGGCAGGGAAAGGCAGGCAGAGAAAGAACTCATGTGAATGTGTTATTATATAGAGCAATAATATACTTTGTATAAAGTGTCACTAAGAGAGAAGCTTTTGTTTGAACCCTAAGGATATATGGAATCATAACCACATTCTCTGTTACAAGTGTTGTTTAGTTTTATAAAAACCAAATTCAAAGAACTTGCACATATTATTGGCATCAATTATCTAATATGCAGGGTTTCACAAATATATTATTTGATCTAACATTATCAACAAGACAAAACGTGAAGAGATGTTTTACCAGTATTTTTTGAGTCATGGTATCTGTTTCAAAGATTAACAACAAAAATACCATTTGGGACTTCTAAGGAAGGTTTTGCGTTGTACTCAAGCTTTAGGATCTTAACAAAGTGATCAATAGATCATTAATCTGAAATACCATTTATAAAATGAGTTGCATCTGATAAAGATGTAAAATTATACTGTATGGGCAAATTTTTCGATCTTTATTCAACAGAAATTAAACTTTTAGCTATAAACATTCAAATCACCAGCAAAACCAATAATAAAGATATATGTTACGGGCAATGTGGAAAATCGGGCAATCTATACATTGCCCGGGCAATGTACATAATACCCGTTATGTAGGGAAATCTATAGATTGCCCGGGCAATCTGTAGATTGCCCGCTATTTCGGGCAATGTAGAAATGGGCGTAAAAACGAATAAAAACAAATGACAATGTATTAAACTTGGTTTGAATTCATTAAACTTAAGGTAATGATACTATAAATGTCGTTTTTGCACCCTTAATGTTACGAAATTACTCATTAAAAAGGATTAAAATTAATAATTACGAGACTGATCTTTCATGCAGACCAAATAATCTGCACTAATAAATAACTTATGGTGACGTCAAAGGGGTTTGATTGTTTATTTATCATTGTTATATTCCATTACGGCTTTTAGATATTAATGATGTTAGTGAACCTTAATAAAATATCACAAATGAAATTTTGAAGTCCCTCTACGAATAGAAGCTTTGTCCAATTGGTTTGGTGGATGATTCGGCATTAGTTAATACTACTCCGGGAACTGGTATGTTAGAAAAACACTTTTCGCTTCTTATTTTTGCCTGACTCTTGTCCTTTCTCTCATCTTGAAGTGATATGTTGGAAAGACTCTTATTCTGTTGTGGAGATAACTTTCTGACTTACTGCAGAAAAACCTATCTTCCATTAAAATTCCGATCCTAGGAAAGTCCTTTACGGCTGGAACTTCTCTTCAACTTTGACATTATCCTCCTTGGATGACTCTTCGCCTCTCGAGTGTAAATTGTTTCGTTTGAACGTGGCACGTTTTTTAGAATATTAATAAATATATTGCTTTTTACTCTTCTTTTACAAGGTTTTTATTTTCGAATATTCGAAAAGGGGAAGGGGTAGGGGGTGGTGGCTGTGTAATCAACCGTACTGTTGATGAGGAGATAACATTTGGCATTCCTTGTCTATTAATTGTTGTATCTTTTGTTATACATTTTTTTTCTTAGTGTTTAGTTACTTTATTTAATAGATTATTTTGTTAGTATATCAAGGTTAATTAAAATAAAGATCCATGTTACATGTGACTACACTTCTCCCATTGCTCTACTTCAACAGTTTTCTTATTGTTATAACTGAGGTAACTCGGCAAGAAGAAGAAGCAACCGGAGGATATGGACCGAGCAAATGAAGAATAACTAACGGAGATCTTCGGTCAACATGAAGAAGGTGGACCATCGGATGGAAAACAAGAAGAAGAATGGTCTTTGGAAAAACAAGACAAATCGATTGCTGACAATGACAAATCTAAGACTGATGCAAGTGATTTAATAACTCCTGCCGTTGATGAACCGGGGTACTTAAAGAACCAGGGAATGAGAGATGACTGGGTCCGGGTTATGCATAGGGGCTCTTCCATCACAATGAAGAAAAATAACTCTGATCATGAACTTAAGAAAAACAAGCGGTCATTTAACAGTCCAGAAACAGAATGCAAAAAACGTACGCGAGACTGTGTTTCAAAAGCCCTTGAAGTTGTGCCATCACATAAGTAAAATTATCTGCCCTTCTCGTTTTTTACTACAAACATATGAATGATTACGCTCCCTCAAAAAATAACTTAACGACAACACCATCTAATGGACAGGACTGCAGATCTATAACATGTATTCAAATAAATATGGGGAAACGTGTTACCTGCGCAGAAGAGCTTAACCTTAGACTTTTAGGAAAACATAGTTGCTTGGTTTTTATAACAGAACCCCATTTAGTACGAGGTGGTGGTACTCCCTCTGGCTCTTCTGGTTTGTCTCTTTTCAAATACGGCCGACCTCGTCCTAGAACATCGATTTTGGCGTCGAAAGACTTAATAATAACTCAAATTCCAAAGTTCTGTTCTCAGGACTTGGTTGTTTGTACAATGAAAACTTCAAGCAACAAAAGTTTAGTTATCGCAAGTTATTATGCCGATATCACAAAGGACGATGTTTGCGGGCCAATTAAGCCCCTTGTTGACTACTGCGACAGACACCACAAGCCTCTTTTGATATGCGGGGACTTCAGCCAGGAGCCTATTATGGATGGACAATCTGACAAACTCTCGAGGGGAAAAGTTGGAGGAGTTCATGGCCACCTATAACTTGAGTTTACAAAATGTTGGATGTATTCCTACTTTTGTTGGAGGAATGGGTCAATCGATTATTGATCTAACACTAACAAACCGTTGGAGTTATCATCTTGTATCGAATTGGAGGACGGATATAGAGTTTTCAGGGTCCGATCACAGGTTCTGTAACTTTGAAATTTATGGAAGAAGAACTATTTCTGGTGCACTGAATCTGAAGAATACAAACTGGAGCAAATTTACATCTATTTTGGAATCTACTCTATTTCCCTCGGAAAATGGTGCCTTGGATTCAGATTACATAGATTTAGAAGCTTCGGACATTACGTATAAAATTATTGAATCCTTGAAAAGTTCCTGCAAAACAATGTCTGGAACCATAAGAAAGGTAAACCCATGGTGGAGTGATGAACTCAGGGAGCAACGGCGAAAAGTTAAACTTCTTCAGCGCAAGCGGCAAATAGACATGTACAGAGTGGAAAAGCAATCATATAAACCATGATAATTAAAGCAAAGAGACATGCCTTTAAAGAGTGGGTTAACGCCCTTGAAGGTCCTAAGGATATTTCTAGGTTGATGAAGGCCCGATCAAACCATACCAGTGCCCGTGTGGGTATTTTGGGCGAATCCTTTGGAGAAAAAGACAGCTTGGAATTACTTCTTCGTGAACATTTCCCTAATTCAAAAGAAGTCGACACCACAAGTAAGTCTCCAAAAAGAGGTATGAAAAAAATGGAGTCTCGACCTCATTACTTCAGTGAGGAACTTGTTAGGAGAGCTATTTATAGCTTAAAGTCAAGCAAGAAACCAGGTCCTGACCAAATTCCTCCTCTGGCTTATAAAAACCTGCCTCACTCTTTTATTGTTCGCCTGACCAATCTGTACAATTTAGTTTTCTCGTCTAGTTATACTCCGAAGTGTTGGAGAACATCAAAGGTTATATTTATACCGAAGCCGGGGAAAAGTAATTATTTAGAGCCACGAGCCTTCAGACCAATAACGCTAACCAATGTAGCTCTGAAAATACTAGAACGAATGATACAGTGGAAGACCTATAGTGAATGCAATTTGGTTTTACCAAATCAGTTTGCATTTACGAAAGGCATGTCTACTGATACGGCTATCAGTAGATTGGTTGATTCCTGCGAAAGTAGCTACCATAGACACGAAGAAGCCCTCGTTGTCTTCTTGGATATTGAGGGCGCTTTCGACAGAATTGGCTTTGACCATATCCTTGACGCCATGAATAAATACCACATCCATGAAAAAACCATTCATTGGTACAAAAATCTACTTGAGGGTAGAATTGTTGTAGCTGAGCTTGGAGGGGAGAGTGTATCCGTAACTCCCACCAGAGGGTGTCCTCAAGGGGGGATTTTATCTACTCTGGCATGGAACCTAGCCTTCCAAGAGTGTATGGACCAACTCAAAAAACCAATTAAAATGGTTGCTTATGCAGATGATCTGGCTCTATGTGTAAGAGGCTCTGATCGGCAAACTCTTGCCAGTTTAATGCAAGGTGCTCTGAATAAACTGACGGATTGGGCAAGCAAGAGAGATACCATCTTCAGCATTAGCAAGACTAAATATATGCTTTTTTCCAAACGAAGAAAAAACACTGACGTTTCCCTGCACCTGTCTGGAACTCAAATCGAAAGAGTTCGTACCTTCAGATATCTCGGTTTAATTATTGATGATAATTTGCAGTGGAAAAAGCATTTAGAATATGTCATTTCCAAGGCCAAAAGGAACCTTTTTGCTCTCAGAGCTTTTGTTGGATCGGATTGGGGACTTAGCCCACTTAAGTCTAAATGGATCTACGTAGCGTACGTAAGGTCTATTGTGAGCTACGGTGCTATTGTTTTTGCACCAAAACTTCAAACAAATGGATATCTAAAAAGGGAGCTCAGCAAACTACAGCGACTCGGTCTCATGAGCATTACTGGGGCAATTAGGTCTACACCAACGGCAACAATGGAGGTACTCTGTGGGTTAATGCCACTACATCTCTATATAATGGAACGTGCATGTCTGGTCAGGATTCAAACTAAAATTGAAAACCCATTGAAATGGTTTGACCATTTGAGTAGAGGACATCAACAATATCTTGACAAATATTTAAAAGTCAATGATATCCCAACTCCTCCTCCTCGTATACCTTTCTGGTCAGAAAATCTAAGTTACGAAGTCAAATACGTATGGTGCATCCATGACTTCGATCTCGTAGGCTACACTGATGGCTCAAAAATCGATGGTCAAACAGGTGCTGGTTGGGCTCTGACTAGAGGTGATATTGTGCTTGATCAAAAGACCTTGAGGCTCAAGGGAACAGACACCGTTTACCAAGCCGAGGTGGAGGCTATAAGAAATCTCTCCATTAATCTCCAAGGAGATAAAATAGAGGGACAAAGATTATTAATCTTATCGGACAGCCTATCCGCTATTAATAGTCTGGACATGAGACCAGGTGAACTCGTGTCAGCTCAAATTATCGCTTGCAAAAACGCCATAAGCAGGTCTACATGCACGATCACAGTCGGATGGGTAAAGGGACACAACAACAGTACTGGGAACGAGTATGCAGACGCTTTGGCTAAAGACGGTGCGAGGAAGGGAACTCCTGTTTCTGTTCCTATATCCATTAGCCAAACAAAAAATGCCCTCAGACAAGCGACTTTAAAGGAATGGCGGGCCGCTTGGCGTGCAATGAGCACTTGCCGCCAGTCTAAACTCTTCGTACCAAATCCCTATCTCGGGAGCAAGATTTTTAAGTATAAACGAGCCCAAATCTGCGTCATCGTTGGAATGGTCACCGGTCATATCGGCCTCAACAGGCATCTTTACAAGATGGGAAAGGCCATAACTCCAATCTGCCGACTCTGCGAAGAGGAAGAAGAAACTCCGTATCATCTCATTTTTGGTTGTCCGCCATTAAGACAAAAAATGATGGCACTTGAGGGAGAGATCGGAGAGCAACGTTTATCCCTCGAGGATTTCATTTTTAAATCGTTTAAATGCTTAAAAATATCTGAATTACTATATATTAATAAAGATAGCTCCTAGAGAGTATCACTACCGGCTGATACCGGATTAAGTTCCGGTGAGGTGGGTCCAATCTAGGAGCTAAACAAACAAACAAATATTTTTCCATCCACTTAAATTGGTAATTTCGTAACATTAAGGATGCAAAAACGACATTTATAGTATCATTACCTTAAGTTTAATTAATTCAAACCAAGTTTAATACATTGTCATATGTTTTATTCGTTTTTACGCCTTTTTCCACATTGCCCGAAATAGCGGGCAATCTACAGATTGCCCGGGCAATCTATAGATTTCCCTACATAACGGGCATTATGTACATTGCCCGGGCAATGTATAGATTGCCCGATTTTCCACATTGCCCGTAACATATACATATATCTCAAAATACTACCAAGGACACTTGAATGACAAAAAATCAGTGATTAACAGACCAACGTTCAAACTATAAAAGACAAAAATTAAAAAAAATATATATAAAGATATATAACTAGATCATTGTTACGGCCTTTAGATAAAGTTGAACTTTTTGTAAAACGCCAAATTGATTTCACTGTCTGAGGAAGATAAGTGATGATCATAATTAATGCATGTCAACAGTGTTTTCATATTTTCATAAATTTATTTCATCTTAGCAGTACGGCCAAAGGGGATAAAAGGTAGAACATTGCCTATGTGGAGTAGAACATATTTTAAGCTTGCCTTTGATGAGTCCATGAAGAGGCAGCAATCCCTGGAATAATAGTACACATCAAGTTTTTTAAGGAAAAGGTAGATCATTTTGAAGGGGGACTGGACGTCTGACTCAAGAAATGTCAGGGTACTGCACACTCTTTAGCTTCTTCTTCGTCAAACCTTTGTTGATCGGTGGAATCAAACAGAAGTAGCAGTCACTGGAATGGTTAAAAGGTTCACTCCACATCATCGGAACAACAAATGGCATAGACTCTCTTTTTTTTTTTGCTCAGCCACTGTCGAAGATTTCATGCATAGGTATGGCAACAAATAGATGTGGAGCCCAGCTTCTGTCTTGGTCCCCAATCATGCAGCCAAAGTAAGGCTGGTAGGTTTTTAACTATAGCACTCGTCTTACGTTTTTGTAACGAAAAAATTCCTCGCCAAAATTGTAACTAAATCTGCCTACGTTGTTCACACAATTGAGTCATTTTAGATCATATCTCACAGGTCTACAAACTAGCAAAAGGACACGAAAACTGAACACAAACCTGAAACTGATAGCTTTATTTAATCCAAATTTGATTTCATTTTAGCCCCATTTGCGTTGTTACCTTGATCATTGCTAATGCAATGGCATCATATACTGGACTTACATCATGCTTTACAAGACTCAAATAATAACACTATGGGATTGAATCAGCGTTCATGGGATTATGTGATACACTAAACCAAGTTCCTATATGGCATGTCATAATTTGGCGATTCTTAAGAAAGTACAGATCTTTAAAATAAGAACCAATAAACTGATAAAAACAGTATATTCTTGTTCAGTGGTCTTATTCTTGTACAAGTTAGCTCAATTGGGCCCGGAAACTTTTTGGCTGTTGTCCACTATAATTGAACTTTTTTGTTTCATCAGCAAAATCTAGTCCGTAAGTTTTAATTCTAAGATCACTTATGATCACTGTGGTGGAAAATTTCCTTCTTAGAAATTTCCTTATAGATCATATAACACCTTTGATCCATGCAGATAATTCTTTTATCCTTTTCCGAATAACAGGATATATGTTTATTTTAATAATTAGTGTATGTCTGCGTTGGGATTATTTGAATTTAAGACTAAAATAAACTTAAATCAAGATACGCATCAATTCATACAATGGAATAAGAAATTTTTCCCTAGATTTTGTCTTTTTCTCTAATACTTCAACACATAAATGGCTTAATTCCCATCTCATTGCATAATCAACGCCTTATTAGTAATCTTTTACCCACTCCCAATCGATTCCCTCATAATTTCTATCAAACTAATTGTGTTCCGTTCAAAAGACACAAATAAATAATTTGTTTAACCTTGTAATAAATCGTTGTCAACTAATGTATTTTTTAAAAGGGTCGTATTGATCATATTCAAAAATCTCCTTAAATAAGAGGATGAATGTATTGATGAATGATTATTATCTATTTGGATAGCATACATTCGGCTCTACAGAATTAATTGATGTATATCACTTTTTTAGCAATTGATTTGTTAAATTAAACTATTTGACAAGTGAAGGTAGTTGATGACCGTCCATGAATCGTAATATTTTGGCTGGCATAGGGTTATGTAAGGACTTTGTGATGATGCAAGACACACAAGCGAAGAGAGATTGCATATACAACATGTTTGACAATAGGATGATGAGGATATTTTTGTATCAATAGGATGATTCTACGATTTTAAAGCAAGGCTGTTTCGAAAGCACTTATGGTCTTGTAAACCATTTAAACTTTGATTATATTTATAACTTTGTACAACTTGTCACACTAATTGATATATATTAACGGTTCTAATAAATTATTTCAATGATATTAGCTCTTTGTTAAACTCAAAACAATGCAATAAGTAATTTGTTTTTTTTAATATAACAAAATAATCGAATGCAGACATCGTATGCAGAGTTTAATTTAAAATAAATAAATATTTAAGTGTTGTTCAATATAGTAGTTTTTCATACATATCCCTTTAAGCAAACCAAAGTCCTTTTATTTGCCCTTGTTTTTTTCTCTAACATATTGCGAAGTAATTGCACAAAAACAAATAAAGTATAGGTACATATTTTAGGTCCTAGAAAATGATTACTTCGTGGACGAACAAGGAACATTCAGTGAAACAATCACATGAGTACATAATCGAAAAAAAGACACAATATGATACTCCGATAAAACATGACTACATTTTTAATAATATTGAGTAAAAGAATAAAATGATATATACAGCTTGAAGGACAATACGTGACATTTTCTTTAGCAAGAGTCCAGGTATCGCTGTGAAGAGAAAACGCCGGTTGTGTAATGGAATATAACCAATATCGTAATTATTTGCATGCCTGTTGGCTTCAAATAATACCGATTTCCACTTGTAATTGTCAATCCTCTGAACGATCCACGAAATATGAACATAAATAATGGTCCTGGAAAATGGTCGAGCAAATAGATTTCATAAGAAAGTGTAGGATATAAATGTGTAAATATATATATATATATATATATATATATATATATATATTATTAGTTAGATAACTTAGAGCAATGAATACTAAAACAATCAGGAATGGTAAAGTCGCACAACCTTTCAAAACACAAATACAAAGTGGGATCGACTAATTTATTTATTTGCCGCGTGAATGGAGTAGTGGAATTGTGTAGAGGAATCGTTTTAGAACTACCTATTTATCATCAAACTAAACGACAATGGGGAAGGTTTGTATTGCTCTGGGTTGCAAGAGCGGCTACAAACCAAAGGGCAATGGGGGGGAAAAGAGACGGTTTCATATGTTCCCCAAGGATGAGTCCCTACGCCAACTCTGGACAAAGGCTGTTCCGCAAAAAAATTGGATACCTTCAAGACACTCTGCGTTTTGTGACGTACATTTCATGCCCTCCGATTATAAGCCAAAGTCTACTGACTTTAATCCATCACGTTCAGACAGATCTGGAAAAACTCTTTGTCTTAAGATATTAAAAAAAGATGCCGTCCCTTCCAATTTACCAAATCTTCCTCACTACTATTCAAAAACGCCTCCTCCAAAGCGTTCCACCAACTCAACCTCCTCCTCACGACTCCTTAATGAAAACGGGCGACTTTAAAAAAAAACTAGAGGCATATATACACTCAGAGAGTGCAAACCTCCGCCGTCACGGGTCCTTATGAGCCTTCCGAGGCGGATTTTTCACGACTGGGGCGGCGTAAAGGGACGGGGGAGTGTTCCCCTCGACGGAAATTCCGAGAGGAAGACGCTCCCGGCACCCAATTTTACAGCACAGCGACATCTATTGGCAGAGTAGGCTAACTTGAAATATTTATTAGTATTTAGCTCGTTTTGCATCTTAATTCTGCACTCAGAGATGCCAAAATTTAATCACTTGTTCCTTTTGGCATTTCCAAAACTCCACAAAGTTTCATCCCAATCGTTTTGTACTTTTTGAGTTATCCTGCTGACAAACAAACCAACCAACCAACAAACCAACGCCAGTGAAAACAATACCTCCTTCGGCGGAGGTAATTATAGAATATATATTATAGACAGCTTAATGTATATTTACTATTAAAAGCGATAGAAAAGTCGTTTATCTTTACTATCGGTTCAAGTATACCCTTTTTCCTTTTATTATCTCCGTACCAATTATTGTCCTTCATAATTTAATATATGTAGACATAGCTGGAGTCAAAACAATAACCATACACATTAGGGGGTATTATAGAAACCTAATATTAAGATATCAAAATTTATTCCCCCGCGAAAGTTGCGTCATAGCAAACTATGTAAATGATCGTAGAAAAATGGATTTTGGTTTGACCCCCCCTTACCCCCCCCAAATTGCATTCAAAGGTTTCGTTATGAAGCAAAACTTTTTTGTTATTACTATTATTACTATATTAGTTTTACAAAATTTAGCTATGATCAATTTATGACTTTGTTACTTTTTGCAAATTTTCGTCAAATAATATTTAGTGCCAATAAATGAACATAAGTGCTGACACATCAACCATTTTTTAAATAACAGCTCCTACTAGGGTTCTTTTATAGTTTCAAGAAGGAAAAAGAAAAAGAGGGTACTCATGTTCATGTTTTTAAGTTAATTTTTAAATACGTTTGCTTTTCACATCTTAATTTTCATACAGTAATACATGGTTGAGAATATAAATCTATGACGATGATTATGTCCATAAACTTTTGCAGATAATAATAAAAAGACGAAAAATGTTTTCTCATCTGATAAAGAGGAGCATCTTGTCATTGTTAAAGGTAAACTGTGATTTTAAAAATTAATTATGATTTCTTAAAAAATAATTTTAGAACCCCACCATGAATACATTGATCACGTATCACCGATTAGTGGCATAGCGGAAGATCCAGTTAAATAACTACTTTCAGTAGTCGAAGAACATTAAAGACTTGACACTTTGGTCACTGTTGTGTGTTATGGATGCAACACCAATGTCAGAATATGGTAAGGAGTTATAAAAAGACTCGAGTTATGTCTTAAAAGACCACTTCAGTGGATTATTTGTCTTCTACACATGAATGAGTTGCCTTTTAGAGAAGTTTTTAAAAATTTAGATGGCGCACAAAAAGAACCTCGGACTTATGAAGGTACCATAGGAAAATTAATTAATACAGACTATACCAAAAATTAAATAAAAAGTTTTTAAATACTTGTAGGAAAAGTAAAATACTTAAATCAAAGTTTACTGTATTCTTTAAGCTCAGATAAAAATATTTTACGAAATTACATTAGGAATACAAACAGGAATTTTTTTGAATTCAAGCTTTTGCTACAGGTCTCCAGGAGGATTACATGAGGCAAAATGTCTTACCAAAGCCAACAGAATTTTAAGATCCTATATCTCACAAAAAGTCCATGTGAGTCTCACATAAAACTTGTAAAATTTATACTATATTTTTACGCTCCTATATGATTTCAAACCAAATTAAATCCTCTTATTATTGAAGGCTCTATGCATTATCAATTTGCCATAACTATTACAATAGATTGATAAAAATTTAGTCCCTTCAATAGAAAAAGTACTCAAGAGAAACGCTTTTTTGCCCACCCTGAAAATATATTGCTAGAAGGCTTAACCGATAAATAAATGGAAGCAAGAATATTTGCCCTGGAAAAAGTTTTGTTTGTAAAAAAGAATATTAAAAAAAGAAACTTTCAACTACCCAAAACTATCAGTTGTAATTCTAAGAATTTTTTAAATCTTATCGACTGGTCAAATATAAATTTGTCTGTTCCTCCCATTGTGCCTGAGGAAGATCTTATAAAAGCAAAAGCAAAAAAAACTAGAGGCATACATACACTCAGAGAGTGTGTACCTCCGGCGATCCCCACAACATTCCCATTCAAACATTCTCCCTTTCACACGCCCGATTTTCTATCTCTAATCATTGTTTCCTCTCTGTTAGCTCATTTTGCATATTAAAAAAGCACTCAGAGACGGGAAGAGGAAGAAGTTTAAGCTACGTCACTGGGTTAACATAGTCCTGAGCTGATATATGAACAATAATACGTCAATGAATATCTTTTTAGCGTTTGTTCTTTCCTACTCCTTGAATAGAGACCCCATTTCATTTAGTATTTTGCTCATTTTGCATATTAAAAAAGCACTTAGAGATGCCAAAATTTAATCACTTGTTTTTTTTGGCATTTCCAACAACTCCACAAAGCTTTATTCGAATCCGTTCAGTACTTTTTGAGTTATCCTGCTGACAAACAAACCAACAAACTAACAAACCAACAAACGCCAGTGAAAACAATACCTCCTTCGGCGGAGGTAATTAAGGCTTTTGAAGAGGCCAACTCATTTTTAACACTCGAAGAGCTTCAAATTAAAATGGATAGGACTTGCCTTCCGAGCGGCGTTCAAGAACATTATGATGAAAAAGATAAGGAGCTGGTGTTCTTCAAGATGAACTTTAGTCATGGAGGACCGTCAATAGACTTCAGTCTAAAGATTAATGAAGAAATGACAATCCATATACGGTAAGCCAAACTTCATTCCTTAACCTTCTTTATTTATATATTGTTTTTCACATATCAAAACTTGACTATTCCTCAGTATTTTCTTATTAATACTGATTCATACAACTACGATGACTTCATTAAGGAGTCGTGAGGAGGAGGTTGAGTTGGAGGAACGCTTTGGAGGAGGCTTTTTTGAATAGTAGTGAGGAAGATTTGGTAAATTGGAAGGGACGGCATCTTTTTTTAATATCTTAAGACAAAGAGTTTTTCCAGATCCGTCTGAACGTGATGGTTTGTAGCCACTCTTGCAACCCGGAGCAACACAAACCTTCCCCATTGTCGTCTAGTTTGATGATAAATAGGTAGTTCTAAAACGATTCCTCTACACACTTCCACTACTCCATTCACGCGGCAAATAAATAAATTAGTCGATCCCACTTTGTATTTGTGTTTTGCAAGGTTGTGCGACTTTACCATTCCTGATTGTTTTAGTATTCTTTGCTTAGAGACTTCGATGAATGTATTGAATATCTTTTATGTAACAACACTCTATTTTTTTACGCTCTCTAAGACTCAAAATATATTATTATTAAATATTATTATAACCAATTGATGTTGAATGTAGGTAAAATGATTTTCATGCAATCAATTAATTAGAAATTGATTCATTTTAAGTTGTAGTAAAATATAATATGGTGATCACTTCAAATCCTTACATTTGGACGACATTTTTATGTATTTAATTATTGTTCTTTTTAATTTGACCATTTTTTCCTATTACCCAAATGAGGAACACAAGTTTATCCATCGATTTGACACTTGTTAAGGACAATCCTCTGGATGATCGAACATTTATATATATATATATCCGCAGGAAACCCATCAATCCCAACCCATTAAGAAGAATCTCATTGTCATGGCCTCATTGTTTCCTTGACAACGTAGAATGCAATCATACGGACATCAAATGAGTAGTTGTATGTACATAGGGAGAGACGCTCATATTTGCTAAAGGGCTCATAGATTTATAAATAATGCAAACCCTTTTATCCATATAAGTACCACTTCTGACGTTTAAAAAACGAATATTCTTAATATATCATTTCACAAGGAGTTTACTTAAGGGCTTTTTAATAGTCTCATCATAATAAGTGTCTTTATTTTATAATAAAGGCACGGCGTCCACCCTTTGACGGCTATCCCCTTAAGTGCCTCTTTAATGGATATATTGTGCCTATAATAATTAAAGTTTGTTACAAGACTTATCAAATAAGAAAGGCATAAATGTTATACCAGTTTTATGAGAGCCACAATTTGCCTTCTTAGATTGAACGCGTTTAAAAACCATATACATTAAAGGAAAAGAAGGAAATGCAACAATTATTACATGATTTTTTAAGTATTAAATTACACATCTTGTTAAATGTAGTATTCATATATATGTAATTTTCTATTACATAATATTATATATATATATATGTGTGTAATTGGATTGCAAAAATAAACTTTAAACTAGGCAAAGTATGTAATCTCTCAATAACAGCTCATATTTAATGTGTTTTGCTTTCAATAAATACTTTATTTTAGTATTATATTGTTTAAACTGATTTATTTGTTTCATGGAATGCCGTTTGTAGCAATGGTGGATTAATTATTATCATAAATCTGAGACACGACACCTTACAAAAGCAAGAACATTTAGTACCCTTGGTTATGTGAGATCTATCTAAAAAGAATGCATTTCTTGGGAATTTATATATAGTTTGATTTTAATTTATTGCAATGGCAAACAAATAAACATATTTATTTAATAATTTAAATGGTAGCTGGGATTTCAGTTTTTTAACTTGGTTCCGATACGCTGTTCTTCTCTATGTAGAAATGTATTATATTTTACGTAATTTTATACAAATAAATCACCTATATTTATTTACAGAAAACAGCATGGTGTATGTACTATGAAAATACTTGAATAAATAAATTATGTTAGGACTGTTACACCAGTAAAAAAACCACTCAGTGAAGTCTTAAGAAAATACGTTCAAAAGTTGTTAAAAGGACAACACTTGCATTATCGACCAGTTTTATATCTTATGACAGTATCATTTTTTTTCATAGAAAAGCTTACTTTTTGTTTTATGATTGGCTTAAAGTTAAGCCAATTAAAATGGCCACTTTTAAAAGGCCCTAAAATTGGATTTAAAACGCCCACAAATATTTAGGCACTATTTTAAAAAAATAAAAAATTAATAATCACAAGGGCTTTCCAGATGACTCGAACATATATATTTCAATGTTGTTTCTTACATAATGCAAAGTATTTGGGAATAGAATCTGTGTTTCAGCATGAGTGAAACAAAAAACTATTTGCTTGTTTATTGCTCATTTATGCATTAACATAATAACATGGGCCCTATTTCTATAAGAAATATAGTAATAAAAATTGTAATCATTGAATTGTTATCATTGGATCGATGGATCATAATAACAGATATAAAATCACATATATTATACAAATTGTGTGATCTGCTTTTTTAAATTCAAATTACTTTTATCAGTTGCTACATGGAAAAATATTATATATTCGTTTATGGAATCCTATAATTATTGGAAAACTACCAATGCAAATCAAAGCTCTTTCCGGTACTTTGCTTTTTAAATATCCATAATAAAAAGGGTTTTACAAAAAGCACTATTTTCAATCAATATAATTCAATTAAAGAATTCCCCATTGACATATGTACTAAAGGATATTAACATAAATTTTGAACTTTAAAATGGCATTACTTGCTATTTTTAAAATTCTTCATTATTGTAGATAATGTCTTGCGGTGGATGTAGGCAAGAGAAGAGATTTTATTTCGTTCGAAGTCACAGTCCATGAGTCAACCGAAAGGGAGGGGATCTTTAGGTCCAAGGTAGCATACCTTGCCGCTGCCGATAGGAGTACTGGCCTAATATCCGACGATTTCATCGGGTCTCTGGAAGTGTTTTGCTTCGCAATTAAAGCATTGGAGTTCAAAATTGTGAAGTCTATCACCTTTTCTCGTGGGGTGGACCATTTTCTGCAAAGTTCAAATAAGATAATAGCTGTCCAGTATTTGGCCGATCTCTCTTTTTCAAGCCCTTTTACTTATGGCCTCTTCTTCAAACTAAACGTAGTATTAGTCTGTAATCTTTTGACTGTTTCGAACCGTTCCGGCTCACCTGCACAACTATATTTAGCCCTCAAATCAGATTTAAAAATACAGTCAGTATTTGGGAATCGATGATATATAGATTACCAATAATAACTTCATGCAACAATACAACACGATATTTTAATTAAATGATGTCATCTTTCTTTATCGGAGGCCCACCAGGTAGGTTGTTGAGTCATTTAAAAATGTTATTGATAAGGCATTTGTTATAAGCTTTTTATTACGTACTTACAAGCAAGAGGCCTTAGAGTGACTCCAATCTTGAGTGCATGAGAAAGAGACTTGTTTTATTAAATCAATCCTTGGTAGTGGAAAAAGTGTTGATAATAATGCAATCATCGCACGGTCTAAGGAGTAGAGAAACCAATGTGGTGAATATGAAGCCCACATTTGCGAAGAAATAACTATTTGTCAAGGTATCTAGAGCACAAGGTATGTTTATTTCATGTTTTCATGAATTGTGAAACGTCAGGTATCTTATTATTATTTTGACGTCATCAAAAAGTAAGGTGGTTTTTATAACGTCATACCTGCAAGCGAAATATAAGCTCTCTTAGTCATATGGGCATACCTTGTATTTTAGTATACCTTGATATTTGTTTTTGCACACCCTGGTTCAAAAGAAAAATATATACCTGAAGTATTACTTTCTCTATAGTTCTTTGTATTGTCTGTATATCCACCAATTAGAGGCCATAACTAAAACGACCTTATTCAGCGCTAATATATGTTTCTTCGACACTCTATATTCTCTATGAGACTAACGTAAACCACCTACACGTTAATGTTGTTGTATATTTTTTTTTGCTGTCTATGATGGATTTATGGAATGGTCGTTTATTGGATTCCGCTTTGGATTAATGAATTAATCTGAATTCGTTGTCCAGAAATCGACTATAATGATATACACATTAAATATTCATAGATATTTAATCTAATAAGTCAAAAGATGAAATTCTGGCTTATGACAAACTTACTCATCTGCGTCAAGGCAATAAAAACATATTTCAATTTATAGTTATGTCTTTATATTGACGAAGGTCTCTGTGTGTAACGATATTGTACCCTTTAATCAAAAATATTGAACAGCCTTTATGTTTAAACTAAATTAGAAGAAGCTATTATGCATATTTAATAACTCGTGTATTGGTCTACATCTAATAAAATATTTATACACCACTATATTCACTTTTTAATAATGAGATAAAATACATTTACCAAAAAACTCACTTCTAGTTGTCAAGGAAAGGTTGTACTTCTACTACTTTGATTATAGTTTATAACCCAAAATAGCATATTCTTTGAAAGTTAAATTACCAAATCGTTACCTTTATATCGTGACTTTGAATAAAAATGGGACTTTGTTTACTTTGAATGAAAATATGAAAGTATAGAAAAAGCTATTTGTAAATTATTCATTGTGTTTATTGCATTTTTAAACTAAATTGCCTTGCATACTCCTTTGATGAAGGACATTATAACCAATTATATAAACTTATTATTTTGTAATATTTTAATAAAACGAATATCATCCTTAAACATTACTAACTGTATCTTTTCATTGACCTCAATCCATATCATTTGCAAATCATTTGAATAGACTTCTCTTATATAAACTATTGACATTAACATGAAAAAACAGCTCAAAAACAGGAAAACCAGACAAATTAGCTGATTTCATCATATCTGTCATAAATATCATTATGACTAGAAAACGGTGAATAAGAGAGAAAACTATGTTACCAATTTAAAAAATGTTAAAGCATGACTTTGAGAGAAGTACCTTTTTCATATCCCTTTTGATGAATTTGGAACCTCAACATTTATTCAGAACGCTTCCTTAACCGTGCTCATGACTTATCTAAATTAGCAAAGCATAGATTAATGAATTGAACATTAGTATTTGGTGGGGCTGTTTAGAAGATCAACGGTAGTCATGTACATGATGATAAGTGAAACGTGTGGATGCGTTCATTGTTCCAAGAGAGCGTACAAAAAAGAGGAATGCAGTGCACGAATCGATTAATGCATAGTCAAAGGCTTAAATAATGTGCTTCTTCCATGGAGTGTGTTTCTATGCAAAATAAAAGGAACGGGTTCCCTGATGCCCTATCAGTCCATGATAATCTATAGGTGAACACAAGTGATTTCTGCTATTTATATATTGTTTTGAATTTGCGATAACGATACATTTTTTAACCATTCTTTATGGCTTAAGAATATTAAACGAACATACGGCTCGTTTCCAATAGGTATTTATTTTCTTTCTTTCACAAAAAGAAACATTGAAGTAAACAATGGTGTCCCCAACAAAGACATTTTATATTTTTTGTTATAGCACAGCCAATAAATATCCCATTTTAGTTAATGTTTATATAAATGCATTATTTCCAGAAGATATAACATATATACAATAATAATAATACACATAGAACAATAAAGTAAAGAGCACTATGGGATACTCCTATGATTTATGATTAGTTAATTAACTGTTTTCAAATAAATGATAGACCATGTACACCACTTGCATCAGTTTTCTTCATTCCAATGTACGTTTAAGATTGAGTTGCTCTTATCAAATCAAAGAAACACATCTTCTGAAAAAATGATTTAATACTCTTAGGAGTATTTCTTCTTTTTTTATCTATTTATATTTCAATAAGTGTACAGTTTTCATGTGTACATATATGTGATTAACGATAGTCGAAATAGAAAAGTAAAAATAAAGCACGACATAAAAATGCCAGCATAATTTGACGGAATAATTTAATAATAATAGTTTATTGCATTTAAAGTCTATTCAATATTAGTGTTATTCATCATCAATTGTTGGTAATAGGGCAGAATAAATAAATTTTTGAGATATGGTCAAAAAACAGTTTAATATTAATAATAAGTCATTGCAATATTGCCTTGATTTACTACTTCTTATCGAATATATATTTATATCATTCCAATCTCACAGTTACCAATGGAATCCATATAATTGATCATTTTCCCCTCTCCATTTCTTCCAGGGAACTCAATTACCAGTGCAAAATTTGATCCCCAAGTGTTTGTTCAATTTTATACAATAATAATTTTTTGAGAGCCTCCTAAAATCATTTTGCTTCCAACTTTGTGATTCTACAATTAAACGGTCAAATTTTTTTAGGGCTTATAAGCAAATTCGAAAAATATAAAAGAAAGATAAAAATATGTAGTTGCATGTAACTAAAAATAATAATAATAATAGCGAAGTTATTGTATTTTATTCCTTGTCATTTTAAGTTGGTTTGGAAAATACAATCAGTTCTTCGAATTGTTGTTATTAACATTGGTTTTATCTTAGGGATACCGGGGACAGTTGCAACAGGGCCCTTTTGTCCAATCAGGAACAAGTGATGACACTCACACTGCATATGCTCAGTAGAGTTCCCTCCATATTGCAGAGAAAAAGGAGTACTACTAAAGCACTACTTCCTGATTGAACAAAAGAGCCCTGTTGCGACTGTCCCCTGTTGCAATTGTCCCCGGTCTCCCCTACCTATTAAATTTTATCGCTACAATAACATCATAATTAATCAACTCAGTAGATGACGTAACCAAAAACATAGATTACGTTTGTTGCAAAAATAATGTATGTATATATTATCTAAGAGTTGTACAAATATTAGCAACAGATTATTTAGCACAATGATAATAAAATGCAGTGTCATAATGAAATGAAATGACATATATTTCAATTAAACTAATCACAGGGACACTATAATAATATTTAAACATATATTTAAATCAGAAATATTTATAAGCGAATTGGGGAATTCTTTATATCCGAAAATAGCCCTAAAGACTGAAAGGAGATAGATAGATAATAAGAAATAGCCGAAAATATTTGAGTGAAAAGATAGCTTTTCATTAAAGATATTTTTAAACGATTTGTAACCCTCCTTATTAAAATACGTAATCTCTATCTAATGTTGAAATCCCTCTTTTTAAATAATTAGAGATCAATAAAAATAATTAATATTTTTGTTTATTCGATCATGCTAAATAATACAAGGGTCATTGGAGCGATGTTATCACGCAAAAATAGTAAAAAAATCTAGATGTTTTATGAATTAAGGATGTGTTTATTGACTTTTTTACAATATCTTCTCGACCTTCACCAATTGAAATTCATTTTAAAACCCTTAATATCCCACAACAATAATTATGTATATATACTATTTATAATCAATTTTGGACTTGGGTTACCATTTTAGGCCACATAACTCGATCAGTCAGTGCCCATTTCGGCCATGTGCTAGCAAAGATAGAAAGCTCAAAGTTAATCATCTGTACACGCTCAATGATTCCACTGGGCCGAGTCCGTATCAAGGCAGAGTCCTCCTGCACGGAGACATGCCGAAACACAATGAGACCATGGCGTAAAAGGACCTCACACAAAGATTTAAGCTCCTCATTGAGAGCTGCTCGGTCTTGCCCTGAATGCACTTTTAAAGTTTTAGACAGGATATCATTCACACTGAGCCGTTGGAGACTCATCAATTCATAGAAGAGCCGCGTATTTAGGCTAACTGGGTGAATCACGTTCCTCCAGCTCCCTGATTTTAGAGCCAATGAGACGTTGAGATACTGCTTGTTAGGCCTGCAATCTTGAGACGAGAGCTTCTTCAGAATGGGGTTTGGATCTATGTTGTGAAAGTAAGGGATGAAGTCCCCGAAGTTACTTAGATCCACGGAAGCCTTTGGGTTCCCTGAAACAAAGATGTTTATCTCAGATACAGCTGAGTAAATACGTTCATGAATGTCACGACGCTGCTCCAGGGTGAGGCTGGACATGAGCTCAGCAAACTCTGGATCATTTCGCGGGTACTCATTTAAAACCACCCGGTCTCAGGATCTGCAAAGTCGATTAAATGTAAGCCTCCTTCCTCTTGAATAAATGCATATGCTTCATTAATGGTATAGCTGTTTTCGTGTTTATGTAGGTATTTGTGGATGAATGTGGAATTATCTGGGAGGGGAACTCGTGTGATTTTGGGATAGTAGACCCAGTGATGTTCAGGAAGAGATTCATAGAGCAAGGCTCCTAGTTCAAGTTCCTCTCTAAGAATGAGAGCTTTGTCGTTCTCTTGAACGACAAAGTCTATTATTTTTCGCATGAGGTTGACCCCTTTTCGACCCTCACGGCCGTGAAGAGAGATATACATCCCGCTGGATTCGTCTTTGAGGGAGTCCTTGAGGATTTTTAGGGCAAGCCCTGGCTCTGAGAGCTGATGAAAAACTTCCACGCAGTCAATAAAGTCGAATTGACCCAGGTTGAGCTTCGGAGTGTTGTAAATGGAGTCATGAACGAATTTGATTCTGAAAAAAAGAAGAAGGAGAACTGATAAATGAGTGTTAATTTTTGTTTTGTTTTAGGTATAAGGACCACAAATTGAGACATTTTTCTTAAACATGATTGGTGGGAAGCAATTGGCATTATGAAATAAGGCACCATTCCCTTTTGTGTGAATATCAACTCAGAGATAATAATAATTTCATCCTTTAGAACACTAATTGTCTTCATATTGTTTAATCCCTGATCTCAATCTTTATTTTATAAACATGCTTTTGGATGACTTTTTGTATGTTTTTAAGTATTGCAAAAGAATATTTTTTTTGTAGGCAAAGGAGAAAAAAGTATTTCATATTTATTCTCAGTCAATGTCTTTAACAAGTCATTTGAACGATTATCCTAAAAGTATATATGATAATAAATTAAACTCCTTTAACAAACGAACTTCAACTATTTAACTCCGTAAACTAACTAACTCCTTAAACTAACTAACTTAAACTAATTAACTCCTTAAACTCAGGGGGACAACAAACTTTATTTTTTTCAAAAATTCTGACTATCCATTATGGGAGAAAAGTTACCAATGGAGAATTTTATGTGTCCTGGTGAGTTTGTAAAAACGAAAACAGAGACATCTTTATTGATAAAGTAATTCAAATAAGATATTTATTCACATTCTTTTTATCAGTATTTTAATTTTCTAATTGATTTATAAACGTCAAAATTGATGATAAAAAAAGATAAAGGCAGACTAAGATATCACATCCTAAAAAATGATAACAAAAAGAAAAGACAGAGTATTACTTTTTAACAAATAAATAATGTTTGTTAGATTTGAATTATCTTCATAAGTACTTTGCTTTTACTTCCCTCAAGTTCAACGCAAATTAAATGTCTTAGGAAATACTCCACACCAGAGGCGGAGTGGCCAGCGGGAGTACCGGGACTATTCCCGGTGGGCCGCTGGCCTCAAGAAACATAAACAGCCGTTGACAGCCTCCCAATGACATATTGGGGCCTGTATAAGGCCGGCGAGGGCACAATTGTCCCGGTGGATAAATTCTTCCCACTCTGTTCCTGTTCCACTCCATACCTACTGAAAGAGTCATTTAATGCCATCGTATATTTATCCATGATGTTTAAGGGACTGTGTCAAAAATAGATCTTTGTTTAAATTAAAAATATATAAAATAGAAATAAAATAATATTTTGATAATGAAATTACTAATTACCTTTATAAAAACATTGAATTTACTATCTAAAATTACAAATACTGAATATTCTTTGCCCAGTGCGTCAGTTAAATATATAAATGAAATATTCATGTAATCCTTCACATATCCACTGCTTAAGGTTTTACATATTCGTTTTCATGCGAATTCCACTAAAGATTTAAGCCTTATAAAAATAAGGGAGCTCAATAGCCGTGCGTGTTAAAGCGTGTTCAACTCTCAATGTTGGGGGCGCAGGTTCAAATCCCGAGAGGGGATGGTCATTTTTGGTCTACCTCATTGATAAGATCCTAGGTTCGATAGACTAATTTTAATGCTATAAGGCTTATTTATATCCTTTAGGATGCAATTCTATCGAGCCATATAGGCAAAAAAAATTATATCCAGTCGGATGCAACTCTGTCGAACCATATAGGCAAAAAAAATAAAAAAAATAATAATAATAATTGCCCGTTTGCAATATGTATGAAGTACATCGAAATATGCAAAAACAGACTGAGAGACAGTTGCGCTATACCTGCATGTGCATATGTTTAAATGATTCCTATAAATCTCATATATATTTCCATTTTCCTTCTTAATTTGCATTATTCTGCATTTAGAGGCTTCAATGATATGTGACAAAATATCCAATATTGATTTATTGACGTCGCTTTATCATTTCTTATAATATATGCAATTCGTAGAGTAATTATTTTGAAATGAGTTAATGTACAATACCTCCAAACTGCATATTTACATATTGAGCATCACAGGAGTTTGTATGCTGATAATAAATAAATATATATATTGTGCATTAAACGTAGCAAAAAATAAGTTCTGCACAATTTGTCTTATGTATTTTTTACACTTATTAAAAGAATCGTCATATCAATAATGACAGGTCATTTTTTTCATAATTGAAAAGATTACCAAAAATACTCAATAGAGTTTTC
Source organism: Caligus rogercresseyi (assembly GCA_013387185.1). Lineage (NCBI taxonomy): Eukaryota > Metazoa > Arthropoda > Copepoda > Siphonostomatoida > Caligidae > Caligus > Caligus rogercresseyi. Next base: position 5,510,310 of record CP045905.1, on the reverse strand, counting down.
TTACTCATCAAATCAACAAAATTATATACTAATTGATGTTCCATATATTGATAACCAAGATCTTAACCGATTGTTGAAACTTATTTTTCCTAAAGCAAAATAGACTTACGCTTTTCAAACTTTGGTTCACTTCATTTTTTACGTGGGAGGTGATTGACTAATTATCAAATCATGGAACCTGTTCTATTCGGGAGAAACACATGCATTAGTTGATAACAAACAAATCGAACATAGAATAAAGTTCAATACAGTTTGTTAGAGGATTTATTTATTTTTAGTATCGATATTAATTAAAAGTTTGAAATATATTTCTGTATAGAAAAAAATACTGTAACTATAATTTAGTTTGTGCATATAACCTCTTAAAGGTTGATAGCTTTAATGGTTTACTCTATGATAGTCTGTTTGCGACTCCAATTGTTAGATTTCTTTTAGTAGTGTCTTAATAGTAATAACAAATAAAGAATCTTCTAATGGAAGTATGTTTATCATTGATAGCAAAAAAAATAATATTATAATATAGACGAAAAATGGCAAATTATAAGGCCTCGAATTGGCAATTGATTCTTTTTTAAATAACTTTTAGCCTTTTTTCCTAGTTGTAATAACAAATAAAGAATCTTCTAATGGAAGTATGTTTATTATTGATAAGTAAAAAATATATTATAATAAAGACCAATAATGGCAAATTATAAGGCCTCGAATTGTCAATTGATTGTTTTTTAAATAACTTTTAGGCTTTTTTAATGTTGTTATAGAAGAATGCACATTGAAATTCAGCTCTATTTCACACATGATACAAATAAAAATAGGAAGACCTGTTGATAGCCATGACTCTTGTTTTTTATTACTTCCTTTATGCAGCCATGGTTGAATTTAAATGATTAAATATGGGGGCACTCCTGATCATTTTTTCACTTCAAGATGTCTCCAAAATATCCATTTAAAATACATGTATTTAAGAAAAATACTAGTGATGGGTCACGAGCTTACATTTACTACTCGAGCTTGGGCGAGTAGTAAGAAAAAAAACTCGAGTATTTACGAGTTTTTACTCGTAACTCGGATAAAAATTAAAACTCGTAAAAAACTCGTTACTTTTAATAGCTCATTTCTTTTTAATATATATCAAAAAGGAAGTTACTCGTGAAAAACTTGATACTCCTAGGAATACTCGTGCTTTTTAGATCATTCTTTTAACTTTCAAATTGATGTGAAATGATCATAAGTTCTATGCAGGTCGGATTTTTTTGTTCTTAATTTTATAAAAGTCAAAAATGGGGGTCAAGGGCTTAATTTAGTAAAATTCTAAAATTTATTCCTGGAGTACATTTTTATATAATTGATAAATTTTGGTTATGTAACAGTTTTATAGATTTTTTACTAGAAGTAATATTTATAAATAAATTACTTGAAATCAAAGTCTAAATCAACATTTAGTACTTAAAAACAAACAATCTCAAAGACATTTTTTTTGATTTACAATAGACTGTACGTGTCAGCCAGTAAATTTTTTGATCCTTGACATTTCAAGAAGTTACAAAATAAACGGTAATAATAATAACAAAGTATAATAAGGTAAAACAAATATATATTTTTAAATGCGATAGTTAACAGATATATAAATAGAAAAAATACAACTTATAGTTTTACTAAAATACGACTTTTTTGAAATAAATATTTCTTTTATAGTTTTTTAGCAAATCTAGAATGACTAACGTAAATTGGCGTTTAATTTGAACAATTGTTCAGCATGAACATCTTTGATCTATCTATTACAACGATTAGTTAGAATTTTCCCCGCCGTAGAAAATATATGGTGTTCCTTGTACAATCAAATATCTAAAAACCACGCATGAAAGAGTGATTTACTCCAACTTTTGGTTCGTTTAAATACTTGTTCCATTATCTTTGAACGTTTTGAACAATATTGTCTTCATTTAGAATAGGGGATTGAAAAATTCCCTCAAACAATAGATTGAGGCTGTTCGAGAGATTTTTTTCAGTCATTGATTGGTCGTTTTCATTTAAAGCAGTGCTTCCCAAACTTTTACTATTAGGATATATGTATTTGCTTATATAAATGTATATTTGTAATGTTTGTATGTACTAAGGTAAAACAGCAATAAATACTTAACTGACTAACCCCTTATAATCACGTTGCGTACCCTAGGGGTACGCATACCATAATTTGAGAAAGGATGATTTAAAGGATTATTCATATTTTTTTGGCACTCCTCAATAATTTTCATTTTGAAATGTTCTGCTTGTTTCGAATTGCGAAAGCTTTATGAGTAATCCTTAAAACGTGGATCAAGAAGTGTGGACTAACATTATTCTTCTGAAATTTCTATTTCAGAAAATTGCTTGTCTATTTCCAAATACAAGTCATGGATGAATATCCCAACTACAGAGTGGGCAGGAATTCTACTAACCTCAGAAAATTATTTTTACTTAAATTGTTTTGGACTTATAAATAATAAGTTTATATTCACTTATTTTTTATGAAGCTAGGATGATTTGTAAAGAAACGGTAAAATGTATTTAAAAACAATACTCAGTACATAAATAACCTTAGTAAAACCGTCTCATTACAAATTTTTTATTAAGAGTCAATTACTTTTGAGGCTCTTGATAGGTCCAGACGTATTATTTTAAGGGACGATTTTTTTGTTGAGTAAGTAATTTCCACGTGAGTAACGAGTTTTCTCCGAGTAGCGAGTTTTCCCCCGAGTAACGAGTAAAAACTCGACGATTTCATGCACGAGTCGAGTATTTGAAGACTTATTTTACTTACTAAATAAAACTCGAGTATTAAAAAATACCCTTGGACTGGACAAGGGTTGGAGTGGAAAAGCGGTTCATAGCGATGGAAACCCTCCTTCTGGTCTGCTATGAAGCTACGGTTACCTCAGCGACCGACACAATAAACATTCTGCCTCGAACTTGTCTCCTGATAATAAAATTTACTCTACTTTTATGTGTTTTTAAATTTCCCAAATTCTTGTTTGCCTTTTTATTTTTTTGTATGGTTTTTTATCAGTACTTTTAACCTCCCCTTTCCATTCCCTCTCTGAGAAACATTTACTGTCCATGTATGATTGAATGTTGCCAAAAACTTGTACAAATATCTATCCTATATATTTTATATTCTAATGACTACTTTAAGAAATTAATAAATAGAACAATAAAAAAGAAAATACCCTTAAGCAATATGATTTAAAATTAATTATAAAAGGTCCTCCATTGGTTAACTTATTATCTACAGATTGTGCAAAATGACCAGCAATAAAATCAAAAGAGTTTATGTCTAAAAGCACAAATAAATAACCACACATGATAAATAGTTACATTTATGATTTAATAAAAATATTTTTTTATATTACTCAGATCAAACCTCATCTATTTACTCTCTACTCAAAACTTTAACACTTACAGTGTTTTTTATTCTAAGGACTTATATGGATTTATAGATGCATCAAGATACAACATGGCAGATGTAGCTCAGCAGCTATCATATTTTTGTATGCGCAAGACGATGATTTTTTTTTTGAAAAGCAAATTAAATTACTTTTGGACATATTCGTAATTGCATACACCATTAATAAAGCTATGGATCGTTCTTGACATGTATTGATGATTAAAGTAATCCATATTAAATGTAGCTTCAGGTGATCGTTCACCTTGAAGCATGGGGCCCTTCAACAACTATATATTTCAATCGAGTTATTCAAGAAAGTAAAAAGTGCATTAACGTCATTGAGAATGGGTAAAAATAATATTTATTATATAATGGGATTATTGATGTAATTGACATATGCCATGAAATATAAGTTGGAATATATCGACAAGGACTCTTCTAAATGGGAACAATCATTACTGATAATAACTTTAGACGATAACATGTTAAATTCTTTACCGACGATCCTAAAAAATACTTTTGAAACTCCAAAATTGCCGATCCATTCGACTTTAAAATAGTCTTATGCTATTGAAAGAAGCCATGTATCATAGTATGCTGTTTTAAATTAAGCAGATAAAATCCTGTTATGTTACATTTTTTATCATGAAATTTTTACAAAAATAATATAACCTTTATATAGTCCTATACCATGGCTCACTTTTAATTATATAATTAACTCTTGACGAATGGCAGGCCAATTTTTGAGCTTCAAGAGTATTTTTCTCGTTAAAAAGTCGTTTCACATGCTGAATCTGTACCAATATACTTTATTTTTCATCTCCACCTCTTTCAGAACAGATTTAGTTTCTGATAAAGTATATTTATAGTAAGTTAATGAGACGCTAAATATTTCCTTTCTGACGTCACTAGATTGTGGCCTTGTCTTTTGCATTTACCATTTAGACTAGTAACACATGATTATAGTCAACTGGCCTTGGACACTTCCGTATTATCAGGGGCACCAACTTACTTGAGACCTCTTAGCTCCGCCCTTTTCCTTGCAATGTCCAGGGACGCTCCTGACACGTCACTATGTACTATTTCCAGGTTTTTAATGTGTCTGAATTCATGCGCGTAGAACAGAGAGCTGTTTCCTGTGCCTCCACCCACGACCCATATCCGATAGGGACCTTCTCTCAGCATCCTTCCACCATACAGAAAGTGATTAATCTCCCCAAGGCTTGGTCCTTGATATACCGGAGAAGCTTCACGGTCCTCGGATTCAATATCAGGGATAGGGGGGTAGGGGTACTGGGTGTAGTGCTCGGCGACATCGGGGAAGTCATGTGGAGAAAGCCCTAATGATGCGGCTGATACTATTAGAAGAAGCAAAACAGTTGGGCGGCACTTTTCTCTCATGGTTGAATAAAACTACTCATTTTCTTACCTCTCAGAGGGGAGGAAAAAATCTCTGTGTAATCAGTCCTGACCCATGATTTTTCGTTGTACAATGCAACTTTTGACATAGATTTGTAGTAAGAGGGAGAAGACATCATGACTGCAGTTGAGTCAAGTCATCGTGATTGCAATGCATTTTTGCAGAAAAGACTAGTTTTTTGGTTAATCAATGTACCTAAAATCATTTATTTACTCTTATATGAAAATATTTTTTTTGAATGTATCAAATATTTCATTTTTATACAAAATATTTAAATATCAATTCACAAATTAATAATATATATTAAACATACTTCAACTGTCTTTGACTTAACTCTATATCAATTCTACGTTAATCATTACATCAATGTTATGAAATCGTTAGAATATAATGTTTTGTTCGAGTCGCACCAAGAATAAACCATTCTTCGTTATTATATTATATGATATGATTAACTGATATGATCATCAACATTAAATAAATAGCGGATCCTCCAGTAGTCCAGAATTGTAGATCTCAGAAAGATTATTTATTATTTAATCAACTTTGCACATTTATCAATGTATATATGTACTGAGCTTCATGGCCAAATATATATTAAAATTATAATACGATCGGCAGATATAAGAAGGCATGGCATAAGAAGGATTCCATCGATGGATACTCCGGACGGGCTAACTTTTTGTTTTATCTATCCAAATCTTATTGTATTTAAAACTAACATTTGGTTTTACTCTTTCAATGTTAAGTGACTTCATGCGTTTTACAATCCTTTTCATTGTCTACCAATTAGACTCGTTATTTTGACTAAAATTTAGATTTATTTCAAATTGGGTGTTAAATCATAATAATGTTTAAAAAAATTAAAACGGCAAAGAAATATCAGGTGATATTTTTCTCCTTTTTTACAATCACAATTATTGTTGTTTTATCTTATGTTCATACTTGAAAATCAAAATACTTATATAATAATATTCACTCGCATATTTGGGTGGCTACGGCGCCCATATGTTCGCCCTTCGGGTATGGGTAGGTTTTGGAGCTAGTTTGTGAGTGAAACAGACCTTAAAGAATATAAGAGAGGTGTATCCAATGACATTTTTTTTCATTTCTTGTCCCATCACTTTGCAAATAGTTTTATTAGGTCCCCCTTGACCCAAGGCTTCCATAGGTACCTTCAAAGTTCAAATTTGACCATAAATATGGGAGGAGACAGCGTGCAGACATACAGACGGACGGACGGACAGAGATTGGTGAATTATTATATAGATTATAATGATAAAATCAATAAAACATTTATTTTCTGAATCATGTGATACCCCAGGCTTGAATTGAATACTTGAATTGTATTATACCTCACTTAGTAGCGTGAAAATATACCAAGGAACTGACCGTTGGACTTATCTTTAAAAGACAATATATTTAGGCAGAAAAAGGCTTTTTGGAAAAAACATATATATGTATAGAGGAAGAGGAAGAACATCTTAAGAAGAAGTAGGGTTAAGGAAAGGCGTTACCCTTTACAAACTGGTCTGAAGGGAACCCAAATATCATTTTGAAGAAAAAGAAGAAGAGATAAAAATAGGAGACTACATAGAAGAGCATTCGAGGCGTTTTAGTCTTCATAATACATAATTTACAAACTATATGCACAATAGACGAAATAAATTAATGGAAGAAAAATACTCGACTAATCAACTTATGGCGACCAACTTATGACGAAATATATACTCCTAAAGTCGATGAAACGACGAATAGAAGGAAATGGATAATTATTTTTATCCTCGGAATAGTACAAAATCTAAATGAATATAAAAAGGCTCCAATGATAATAAATACCCATTGACATCATTTGAAAGAACTACAGTCGGCCCTCGCTACTTCGCCCCTCGAAATCTAGTAGTTCATATATATCGCGGTGGTTATGTAGTTGACTTTGCGAGGGAGGACTGTAGTTTTTAATAATAAAAAACAAATAGGGTGATATAACAACAGGACATTCTTTAGTTTGATTTCCTTGTTTCTAATTCCATAATTATTATTTTTCACCCAGTAAGAGAGTCATTTTAATTTGACATACGTATTCAAAAACTTTTATAGTCAAGTATTTAAGTGTCCAGTTAATGCATAACAGTAATGCAAAATAATTTTAAAAACAAATAAAAACGTTTTCTTGTTTTTCGTTGTATAACAACAACTCAGATTTCTGTAATAAGCGATGTCCATATAGGTATGTACTCCACGATAATGGAGACTTCGAAAAATGCTTAGAAGGGTTTTTTTGGCAGATAAGTTTTACTCAAGGTAGTTAAAAGTAAGGTAGAGCCATTTTAACCAATGAAAGTAAAAAAAATACACCGCCACGCAACCTACCTCATGAGCATGACGTCACATATGCCAAAACAGGGTCTATTTTATAAGTAAAATATGTTAAATATAATCGAATTTAGTCTTTAATTAGATCATAGAAGAATTAAATATCACAATTCTATTAGAAAATGAAAAAAAAAGTTTGTGGGTATTCATAATTTTCGATGATTTAAATTTGCTGAAACTATCCAAAATATTTCATGAAAAGCAACTCTTCAATCATTGTATAATAAAACACATAAAAAACAACGAAATAAATTATAAAATACTGTTTATAATCATATATTACACAAATATTATTACAAAGACTTATTTAGAAAAAAAGTATATAATTTATAAACTATTACAAAACAAAATATCGTTTATAATCATATATTACATAAATATTATTACAAAGACATATTTAGAAAAAAGTTTATAATTCATAAATTATAACAAAACCAAATACTGCTTATAATCATATATTACATAAATATTATTAGAAAGACATATTTAGAAAAAAGTATATAACTTATTGGAGCATTTAATTAATCCACTACCCGACAACACCTTTGACATTGATATTAAAACTCTTTTTACAAGGTTGTTATTCCTATCAACCCTTCCATTTACTATAAAATTATTTGAAACAAAATTGTTAACATTTCCTCATAGCCTCTAAAAATATGTTTTCCTTTTTTTTGTAAGAATAAGATGCACTAATGATAGTTTGAGTAGATATTTTACTTATTATATATAGTAAAAGTGATTTGTTTATGTTTTCTGGCAGACGTGACGTCCCACGAAAAATATTTCGGAACCTAAGCTTATACATTATGAAACGGCGGGGTGTTGGGTTCACTTAAATCAATACTTTTCCACATCAAAATATAATTAAAATAAATTGTTACATGACTCAAAAGAAATGTTAGCCTTTACTGTTTTTTAGAAGATAGAAAAATTAATTAAATATGAAATTATTTTTATTTTATAAACGACAGATTGTAAAATTGAGCATTGTGGTATTTATTTAAATCAGGAATTGGTAAGAAATACCCTCTATGATATCAATTAGTAGTCCCATACAACAGACAAGTTTCGATATTCGACATCATTTGTCTAAAATATGTATATTGATAAATTTAATCCCTATAGCGAGCGATATTGTAGATCTTTTTTAATCTGCAACACGCATGTTTGACATTCTAATGATACACATACTTCAAAGTTGAAATCAAAATATTTTTGCTTTTTACTACATATATTTTCCCCTCTGTTTTTATTTATTCCTTCATTAACAGCCAACCCAAAATAGGGATATTCTTAGATTTACTTTTATAAATCCCGCCCAAAATGAACTAACAACTTTATTTTAATATATTTTTAGAGTATACGCTAATTGTATGGAATTTGAACTTGCTGATATCGTATATTGGTTTAAGCTCTGATAAGTCGCAAAACAATTATCCAAATAAAAAGACTAAAAGGACAAGTTTCTAAAAAGCAGGGGAATTAACCTTGTGCGCGCGTTAAAGAGAGTGGGGGCAGAAACTCCACACTTGAAAATACTGTGGAACTTTAGTTAGAGAGTATAGCAACAACACCAGTATATATTTGCAAATATAGCCTGCAGCACATAATGTAACCGGAAGTATAAGGTGATAGCCTTGAGTTTCCATGCATCAATTTTCATTTATGTTTAGAGAATATTCTATACATAGCCTTGAATGACCGCGTAAATATGCGTGAAACATGAGTTTTATTCAAATATAAAATAAAGAGAAATATAACTACATTATTTGTTTGTCTCAATATTTGGATGAGTTATATGAGTGGAAAGATGAATGATTTCCATTACAACATTAAATTGAACCTATTATATTTTTTTTCGGTTAAAATACTTTTTCGGTTAATTGTGCAAATTTTATACGGTTTAAGAATAAATACAATAAATTATATACAGCAACAGAGTAAAACTATTCAGGGCTGTTGCAAAAATACATAAATGATTATTGATCATCCACTCTCGGTAGGAGGCGATCCTGGTCTCTCAGAAACTATAAATAAAAACCCCACGGTATGACTCTATAAATTTTTTTTTTGCTTATAGGTTCAATTGAGTAGTATTTGTAAGGAGCATTATTAACCCAAGTTCTGTATAATAAGGTCTGGGCAATAAAAGCAAACATGTAATCCTAGCAGTATAACTACTCAATGACGTCACGGGAGAACGAATATATATATATATATTTATATAAGTTTATATATAGATAGAGAGATAGATAGATATAATCGTTCTCCAGTGACGTCATTGCGTAGTTATACTGGTACATGTTTGTTTTCGTATTGCCCAGACCTTATTATACAGACCTTGTATTAACCCTTACGTGTTATTAGCATCAATTTGACCCGTTTACACGTTTAAAAGCCGAAAACCCCATTCAATGTCATTTTTTCACCATAAATTTTGTGACTTTTCCTAAATATTATGTGTAAAAAATAGCTTAAATATCAAATCTCATAAAAGTCGTACAAAACATTTACACTGGTTGCTCTTAGGATCTAAAAAAGGAATACAAATGGTCCTTCTTCATTGGAAAAGGAGAAAAACTCAACCCTTATGTTCTGTGTGATTGGTAACAAGTTGTTTTTTCATTCAAAAAATATTTCAAAGAATCACCGTTGTAATAAAGCTATGCAGAGATGAGTCAATTTTGACCCGTGGGTCAATCAGTGTGACCAAAGTAGAAAAATCATAGAAGGACTGCAAAACAAATATACTTTATTGTATATGTAAAATCATATATGTACTTTTTATACTGCACAGACTGTTTCTTATTATTATATGATATTCACCAAATAAAAAAATATGTTATGTATATAAGTATGTTCTGTATATATGGTATTTAAGTATCTATTTATTAGTATTTCATATGTTAAGAAAATTTATGAAATATTTTGTAAAAATAAATAAATATCTCTACACTTGATTATTGCGTTCAATCAGAAATGAAACAATTTCAAACCTCTATTAAACTGAAAAAAATACTCCATCAAGTATTTTTGAATAAAAACTTGCAGATTAAATACAGTTGTTCTTCACTATGAAAAGAGGAAAATGCAGCCATCACTGTTTTGTGGGATGGGTAATAAGTTGTTTTTATTCAAAAAATATTTTGGATTAAAAAAACCAAAAAGCTGCTTTTTTAAGCTTATGTAGGGGTGGATTAACTTTGACCCCTTGTGTGACCAAATTTTAAGACCACACAAGGGTTAAGAAACCTTAAGCTTCAAACGATATATTTCTATCCAAAAGAGGGTTTTTTTATCAATAGATCATTTTTTCACAACGATAATTTATTGGGTTCGCGTTAGTTAACTTTAAAAAAAAAAGAGAAGTTAATTTCAATCACTCTCATTGAAACGATCCTAGGTTTGATTGAGTATTTGAATGATATAATGCGTATTCATATCCTTATTGACGTTAGATCCTTATCTAACCGTATAAGCGAAACAGAAATATTAATTCTTAGTGTGAAGAAAAAATATAGAATATTGACACACAAACTTTCTAGATTTCTGTTGATTTTATAATGTTGTGTCATTATCATTGATGAAGGGGAGATCGGGGACAGTTGCAACACTTTTTGCATTTGTCTTTATTTTTACGGATTAATGAATTATTATATATATTCTAAGACAGTATTGATTTGAGAATAAAATTTTCTACAAGTTTCTTTTTTGCCATCTGGGTATTTAAAAAAATAATATTTAAATTATTAAAAACATAATATTATGAATGTAAAGAAACTCATAGTTCAATGTAATCCATATTCGGTTTCTAAAAAATAAATAACAAGTGTTTATAATATTGATGTGCTATCAGTACTCCAAAAGACCAGTCGTTGCCATTTCCTGTTAGTTTGATCGCCTATACGGACTTCTAAATAAGTATTTTAGACTCTGATAATGAAGTGTTTTGAAACCAATAATGAAGAATAGATCACTCGGCAATAGGTTGGAATGAAGGAACCTTGCTGAATGTGATAAATATAATTTTACAATCATTTGAAGTAGTTTATATATGAGAAGTTGGAAAATTTTATAAAGCTTGTGATAAGGATTAAAATTTTACGTCGTTCATCATATTTGTAATATTAATTAGATGTTCAAAATATTTTTTGGGGAACTAAGAAACTTTTGGCTCATTAGTATTGCGTGTATTTTGAATAAAAATATTATACATAGGTGATATATAGATTTACTCTAGTATTTATATGAAATAGCAAGGTAGTTAAAAGTAAGGTAGAGCCATTTTAACCATGAAAGTAAAAAAATACACCGCCACGCAACCTACCTCATGTGCATGACGTCACATATGCCAAAGAGGGTCTGTTTTATATGTAAATATGTTAAAATAATCGAATTTAGCCTTTAATTAGATCATAGAAGAATTAATTATCATAATTCTATTAGAAAATGAAAAAAAAAAATTGTGGGTACTCATAAATTTTTGATGATTTAAATTTGCTGAAACTATCCAAAATATTTCATGAAAAAGTAAACTCTTCAATCATTATATGATAAAACACATAAAAAACACGATTTTTTTTAAATACTGTTTATAATCATATATTACACAAATATTATTACAAAGACTTATTTAGAAAAGTATATAATTTATAAACTAATACAAAACAAAATACTGTTTATAATAATATATTACATTAATATTATTACAAAGACATATTTAGAAAAACGTATATAATTCATAAATTATAACAAAAAAATACTGTTTTATAATCATATATTACATAAATATTATTAGCAAGACATATTTAGAAAAAGTATATAATTTATTGGAGCATTTAATTAATCCACTTTTTTTATTTTTGCCTCTCTTAACTTTTTCTATGACTAGCTTTTTGCTCTTGAAGGCGATTTTTCATATTTTATTTGGAGAAATACACAAATTTTAGCAAATTTATTAATAGCTTCCAATGGAACCGACGTCACATTTGACATTGATTTTAAACTCTATTTACAAGGTTGTTGTTCCTATCAACCCTTCCATTTACTATAAAATTATTTGAAACAAAATTGTTAACATTTCCTCATAGCCTATAAAAATATTTTTTCCTTTTTTAATTAATTGAAGCCATTTTTTGTAAGAATAAGATGCACTAATGATAGTTTGAGTAGATATTTATACTTATATATATAGTAAAAGTGATTTGTTTATGTTTTCTGGCAGACGTGACGTCACACGAAAAATATTTTGGAACCTAAGTTTATACATTATGAAACGGCGGGGTGTTGTGAAATAGTATATATTTTCAAAATTCTGCAAGTCACAAACCCATGAAATACAAACAAATGAATTAATTTAGAGGGTTCCTTTCTCATACAAGAACAATTAAATAGTAGTCCAAAAATCATATAACCAAGAAATATATATGACAAATAAAATTGAAACAAAACATAGTTTGTCAAGATTTAAAAACTATATTAGCATTTCTTTATTTTTCAAAATGAATTTACCGAAATGATCCATCAAAAATGTCACTTAAGTCACATTTCATTAATATCTAATTGTATACAAAATAGATATTTTATTTAATAACTAATTACAAAGAGTGACATGGACACCAAAACATGTAATTAAATGTTGCAACTTAACTATTAAGGGTTTTTTAAACTTCTATCATTTAAAAAAATATATTTTAAAAAGGAATAGAAAACCAATTTCATGGTCTTGAATCAAGAAACTAATATGCGTAACAATAGTTTTTTATTATAGTCAAAAGTGTAAAGTCATGTAATTTAAATATTGACAAAAGAAAAAGGCTTTTTTAATATTTCTCATCTACAACTAGAGGCATATATACACTCAGAGAGTGCAAACCTCCGCCGTCACGGGGTCCTTATGAGCCTTCGAGGCGGATTTTTCACGACTGGGGCGGCGTAGAGGGACGGGAGAGGGTTCCCCTCGACGAAAATTTTGAGAAGAAGACGCTCCCGGCACCTGATTTCACAGCACAGCGACATCTATTGGCAGAGTAGGCTAACTTGAAATATTATTAGTATTTAGCTCATTTTGCATCTTAAAGAAGCACTCAGAGATACCAAAATTTAATCACTTGTTCCTTTTGGCATTTTCAACAACTCCACAAAGTTTCATCCGAATCCGTTCTGTACTTTTTGAGTTATCTTGCTGACAAACAAACCAACCAACAAACCAACGCCAGTGAAAACAATACCTCCTTCGGCGGAGGTCATAACCATACTTAATTTATTTGTAAGAGAAAAGTTCTTAACATTCTTTTATGTGTGAATTATGCAGAGCTGGATTCGGTATAAAAATCTACCGCCGGTTCGATATTCGGTATATACCGAATACCGATCTATATCGGTATAGATCGGTAAATCGGTAGATTTTATTGTATATCGACAGTATCAATAGTTATTCGGTTCTGTAGATTAGAAAGAGAGAGAAAATTAATTATGTATCTGCTTTTACTTCTTCATATGCATTTAATATCGGACAGTTTATAACGAAGGACAATGGAATACATCATTTGTTATAATTTATTAGATATTATTTGAAATTAATACTACTAATGTTATATAAATTATATATAGGTACTTGGATTTTGTAGGAAATGGAAGGCTTTAGCAATTTTTTTCATTAACTGTCTCTTATTGTCCGATATGAACTGCACTTTCAGGTACTCTAGTACTCAATGCATAGCATAAGCTTATATTGAATGTCTATTTACGTATCTGCTCAATAATACACCCATCCGATGAGATTGAGTTCCTTGGGGTCAAGTTCGACTCAGACTTCACCACCGCACCCCACAATGCCTACGTGGTAAAGGCAGCAAAACAACGGGCAGCACTCATCTCAAGGTTGGCTGTTCATATTCCGAGAGGAAAATACCTTCGGCAACTGGCCAGGGGGCTTATGGTTGGTAAGCTCTCGTATGCAGCCGCGGTCGTGACGACACCTAGGTTTGATAAGAATAAGGAGCCGGATGCCGCACACAGGGCCGTCCAGGTCGCCATCAATGACGTGGCAAGGAGCATCGCCGGTTGCAGGAGACGGGATCACATTCGGATCGAGGATCTCCTTAGTATTGCAAAAATTCCCTCCCTCAACGAGATAACCGTCATGGCTGTGGCAGTAGAGACCTGGAAGTGCTTCCACTCCAACGATGGGGAATGTGGTGCCAGAAACCCCATTGGCGATCTCGTCTTCCCAACCCAAAGAGACCGACGAGGTCTACGACTTCGGTGGCGTGTCCATTAAGGGGCGGCACAGACACATTTGCGTCCCACGCAGTGTCTGTGTGGAACAATTTTGAGTCCCTGAGGTCGGCCAGGACACTAGCTGCGGCAAGGGACGTAGCCAGGACCATTGGCCGCAATACCCCAATTTAGGGGGATTTATTTATTTTAGTAGTTTTTAATTTTATACGTGTTTTTAATGTTTATATATATATGTGTATGTGTTTATACACAGGAATGATGTGTTTTTATATTTTTTTTATATTTTATATTATTATATCTAAAACGGACCAGCAAAAAGCTGATAATTTAAATCAAATAAAGGATTACACACTATAAGTTGTAGTTGTTATTTATTTTCGAAGTTCAAGTTCTTCACACAAGGGAGCGCTTTTATATAATAAATTTATATATATATATATATATATATATATATATATATATATATATATATATATATATATATATATATATATATATATATATATATATATATATATATATATATATATATGTGTGTGTGTGTGTATATAAATGTACATATATATATAAATACTAAAATTTAAATATATAAGTGCTATTTTTATAAGTTCGTGTTGTCAAGCCCCGTGTTTTGTCGATCTTACAGTATAGTGTTTTCACAGTCCTAGGTCCACCATGTAATCCCCATGTTTATCTTGGAAAAATAATATCCACAATAACCAAGGATTATAAATAATTCTCTTTTAGAATATATTTCTTACCTACAATAATTTTCCAGTTGAAAGGAAATATATTTTTAGAATTAAGCAGAGCAGAGAGGAAGTGAGTTATTTGCGTCTCTATCCTTTGTTGCTCTTCGTGGTTTAAAGGGCGGATGCTGAAGGGGATCTCTTAATTTGATATGAGCTGAATATTCTTTGTCTACCCGGATAGTGCGTATTATTATGTAGATGAGGCTTGGATTTCACCACAACTTCTCTCTGTTTAAATCCGATTCCTCCTGTGTAGGAGTAGTAGTAGTAGACGACCTTTGATCAAGTGAAGAATCCCAAGGACAGAAGGAGTCAACACGGACATGATGAGTCATCTAATTTATTTGATTGATTTTGCAAATGGTATACTATATATTAAAATATAATAATAATACACATACATTGAATAACAAAAGTATCTATAGGATGAACAAAAAAGTTATTCTGACAAACCCACCAATAAAATATTTTTTTCCGCTCGATAACATTGTACTATTTCTACGGCAGATGGTCAGTATCAAGGTCTGTATAATACAGTAGGGGCAATACAAAAACCAACATGTAGCAGTGTGACTACTCAATGACGTCACTGAGAACGATTATATCTATCTATCTATATATATATATATCTATATATATATATATATATATATATATATATATATATATATATAAATCAATCAATCAATCAATCAATCAATCTCTCTCTATCTATCTATCTAAATATATACATATATTTGTATGTGTGTGTATATAAATAAATAAATAAAAATATATATAAATATGAATTATATCTATAAAAATATAAATTATATATATATATATATTAGGGGGTATTATAGAAACCTAATATTGAGATATCAAGCTACCACCCCGCGAAAGTTGCATCATTAGAAACTAAATGATCGTAGAAAAAAAAATTGACCCCCCCTTTACCCCCCCCCCCAAATTGCGTTCAAAGATTTTGTTATGAAGCTAAACTTTTTGTTGTGGCTTATTTTGGAAAAAATTAGTTTTGTTAACTTTAGCTATGACCAATTGAAGACTTTGTTATCTTTTGCAAATTTTCGTCAAATAATATTTAGTGCCAATACATGAGCATAAATAAGTGCTGACGCACCAACCATTTTTTAAACAACAGCTCCTACTACTGTTCTTTTATAGTTTTAAGAAGGAAAAATATTAAAAGGGTATCATGTTGATGTTTTTAAGTTATTTTTAAATACGTTTATTCTTCACATCTTAATTTTCATGCAGTAAATTTGGCACATAAAATAAATTGTATATTCTTTGTTTAATTTAACTGTAGGGAGTTTTTTTATTGACTCCATGGTTGATAATATATGACATTCAGGATTTCAAAAGATCAGAACGAAATAAGAGGAACTATCCAAGGTTGCAATCATGGCTGACAGATTTAGATTGTCTGATACTGAAGCATAGCGAATGAGGAAATATATCAAGGATCTTCAAAAAATGACCCTCAAAAATTGGAATTCATTGGTTTGACTCACAAATAACGCAACAAAAGTGGTTTGAAATCGACGAAAAATATTTTTAAATAAAACAGCTCCTTTGTCCTCTTATTTACTTTAAGATATATATATGCAGGGGCAGAGTGGCCACCGGACTATTCCCGGTGGGCCGCTAGTCTCAAGAAACATAAACGGCCGTTGACAGCTTCCCAATGGCATATTGGGCCTGTATAAGGCCGGCGAGGGCATAATTGTCCCGGGATAAATTCTTCCCACTCCGTTCCTGTATATATGTATATATATATATATAATATTATATATATATTAATATATATATATATATATATATATATATATATATATATATATATATATATATATATGTGTGTATATATATATATATATGACTCCCAAAAAACCACTATATTAGTTCTTTTACATATACCCAGCGATTCTGGTTCATTTTTTTGATGCTGAAAACGAATATCTAAATTAAAATTTCTAGCATTGTTAGAAATCGGACCTCACCGGGTTTAAATGTTGCATTATGAAGCAAAACTTTTTGTTATTACTATTTTGAAAAAAAAAATAGTTTTACTAAATTTAGCTATGATCAATTTATGACTTGTTTTTTTGCCAATTTTGTCAAATAATATTTAGTGCCAATAAATGAACATAAGTGCTGACGCACCAACCATTTAGATAACAGCTCCTACTAGGGTTCTTTATAGTTTCAATAAGGAAAAGGAAAAGCGGGTACTCATGTTGATGTTTTTAAGTTATCTTTTAAATACAATACACTCCACCGCCACATAAGCTAAGTTTTCCGGCATAATCATTGCGTCGGCAATCTTTCTTTTGGAAACATCGTCAACGAGGTTGGAAAAACAGTGCGTAGAAGACATTCCGACCGGTGAGGTACCAAGTGTGGCGGTGGAGTGTATTGTATTTAAAAGATAACTTAAAAATATCAACATGAGTACCCTCCTTTCTTTTCCTTCTTGAAACTATAATCAAAACAGAGCACACATCAAATATAAAAGAGTCCAACTAAAAGGTTACGCTGTGCAATCCAAATTATGATTTAAAATACTATACAGATACTTAATATTATGCGTGCATACTTACGAAAACCTGTAGGCTATTTAAAAAAGTGTTCAAAGAGACCTATACTGACAATGATGAGAAAAGGAATGGGGGAAAAAGTTATTGCTGAGTCAGGTTGGTCTTGATCAAAACCACAGTCGGCATATCTCTTTGACAGTCCACCGATATAGAAACTACATATATACATATATAATATATATACGATACATATCCTTCCGGTTGAGTGTTATTAAAACTTTTTGCTGCTATAAAAAAACAATCTATCATTGTTCAATAGAGGAAGATTGTAAAAATACAAGTTTATTTCGCTGTTGATTGACACAAAATAATTTGTCTTTAGTTATGCATCAATTTATTTACTCGTTTCAGGTGTAGTAACATATTTAAATGCCCTTTGTATGAACGTACACATTTAGATAGCGTGATTTTTACTCACTTATTTTATAATTCATTCAATATATTGGTGTATTGAAAAAGCCACAAAATATTTTGTCAAAATTGTTTAAAAAAATACAAGTAACATTTTAAAATGCAAATTAATGTGCTTCGGTTTTGATTAAAACTATAATAACAATATAAATTATTTGTTGAATATTCGTCTCTACCAAAGCAATGTATTATTATTATTATTTTGAGTTTGAAAGTACTGCATCTGTGAGGAGATGAATTAATTTCATAAAACCTAGGATTTTTTTAATAAGTTGATAAAAATTAATTTGCCACCTAAAGATATCTTTGACATTCAAGCACGTTTCCATTGAATAAGTTTCCCCACTTATTATGGTTTCTTGCTCATGTTATCAATACTTGATTACGATGATTAATACTTATTTTTGTTTATTGAAAGCTGTATATCCATAGACCAGTGGTTCCCAAAGTGGGGGGCGCGCCCCCTAGGGGGGGGCGCGGGAAGAACGAATGAATGAAAATATAAATACCGTACACTAAAAACACTGCTAGAAAATGGGCAAAATAAAAATAAAGGTTGAGGTTTGTTGGGAACCACTGCCTTAGACCAACAAAATGATTACGACTTTGTTGTCTAATTACTTTTTAGCTGTGCAAGGAGCAACACGTCATTCAGTGCGTCTTCAAGTTGAAGTTGTTTTAGCGGAGTTAGGAACTCCTTGTACGTTTTTAACTATGTTATAATTGTTATAAGTGCACTTCCTTCCTCTTCCGGATCAATTTTGGACTTCAACCATCGGAATCAGCCCTATTTCAACGGTTTTAGATCATTATTGGTCCAAAGCTTTTCTTCTTTTTCTTCTCTTTATGAGAGAAACTCCTTACATAATTTGTGCGGAACGTTAAGAAAAGTTATTATCACAAAACCTTCCCAAGATGAGGAATTATAAAGATAACGTCAATCAAAAAGATTCGAATCAAACCGAATCTCTAGAAAATGAAAATGCCGACGACCTGAAATGGAAGACGGTTACATCTAAAAAGAAAGGCAAGATGGGACAAGCCAATCCCTCCGAACCAACAAAACCGTTCAAAAGAAAGAGGGAGGACAAGTCAAATGAAACTCCCCCTCCAAAAAGAGCCGGAAAGAATGAATTGGGCTTACCTCTACAACAACAAAATCATAACAAAACTAAGAGACGGTTTCTTTATGCTGAGATAGCAAAAGAAGCCAATGAGCTTATCATTGTTCGTAAGAACGGTGATCATATTTCACTTGATGAGTGGAATAAGACCATTAAAATTCTAGATACAGACTATGTCAGTCGTATGTCCTCATCTGTTGGAAAATGGATTCCCACTTATGAAGGGCGCCGATACACAAACAAAAGAGCTGTAATATATATCAACGATGATGCTTCTGCCAAATATGTGCGAAAAATTATAGCTACATCCACACCTCTACTGACAACTTCATGGGCAGAAGCAGAAGAAATGAGGAATGCCCGTAAGGGAAAAAAGATGCTCACAGGATTTATCCGAGGAATCACCGGTGACATTATCGATGATATACTTGCTAAAATCATTAAACATCAATGCACTATTCGTGGCATTGAAGGGAAAGTTGAAGTTGCAAAATCAGATATAACTCAACTTGGAAAAGTTCTCTATCTCTCTGTAGACCAACAAGCGTTTAAAAGTCTCCAATTAGTGGATTTTACTCTTCACATTGCATCAGCAGGGAAAGTGCGCTTTCAAGACCCCCGGATGCTCCGACTGTTGAAGAAAAAGAAGAAACTGTTGAAAAAGACGACATCGAACTTGATGATAATAAGGAAATAAAAATCAACATATTGACAATGATAGAAACACCACAGAAGATGGAAACAATAAAAAAATTAAAGACACTGGAAATCATGACAAGAACGACAGAAAAATCTATGGAAAAGAAGCGAAACATCCTATTACTAGATCTATCGGATTAACAGAAAGTGTTCCCAAAGACAATAAAAAACAGTCAAAAATTAATTGTTTTTTCAAGAAATTGAAATGATTGTTAAGAAAAGTAATTGATCATGTGGTCATGTAATCTATATTCTTGTACTATTAAAATGTAACTCCATATTACTGTTGTAGCACATATACCCCGTTGCGTGGTCGTGCTCATTTCTTTAGTTTGTATGTGTGTTATATATATTCATATGTATATATACGTATATCTATTGTGATGCAGTAATAAACTTCTAACTAATTGTCTAAACATTACCTTGTATTAGTTCCATGGTAATGATACAAAATGATAGTGGCAATATGCTCATAGTCATAACAATAATTGTTTATTATAGTCATAAGAGGAAAAATATCGTTTTTTCCTTTCTTAAATGATTTTAATGATCGCCATATATATATATATATATATATATAATATAATATATATTATATATATATATATATATATATAATATATATATATATATATTTATATATATACCTAAATATAACCTCAGGATATTATGGTTTCTTAGTATACAAATACATGAACAAAAATAAGTATTCTGAAACTTTCAAAAACCGAAGCATGTTCAACTCTCAATGTTAGGGGCGCGTGCAGTTCGAATCCCGAGAGGGGAAGGTCATTATTGGTCAACCTCATTGGAAGATCCTAGGTTCGATAGATTAATTTTCAATGCTATAATGCTTATTCATATCCAGTTGGATGCAACTCGATGGATTTTTCCCTTTCTTCAGTGATAAGTAAAATTTTATTTAATCTCTGATGCTCATAGGGATTAGATGAAATGAGCATTTTTGTTTGTGCGCATGCAGACTAAACTATGTTAGCGGTCACCTGTGTATAACGATCAATCGCCCATATTGGCCACCCAAATTTTCCACTCAGAAGAAAAATATTATTAAAGCTTTCTGTGAATAGTGGCAACCACTCCCGAAAAATCACTTTTTAGCTCCTTTTAGTTGCTGCTATAAAGCCAAAGATCATTGCTATTGGTTTAAATTGTAGTTGATGAAATGATATTTATCTTTGTCTATTTGTTAAATTAATGATTCACATTAATTTAATTAGTAAAGGATTCTGATGACAAATACCTATAATACACCGTCAACTTTTTTCTAATTAAGAGGACATTGCACATCTTGATAAATTTAATTATGATGACATTTGACGCCATCCTCAATTCTATGTTGACGATCTTTTTCATCGACAAGGTATATATTAAGTGATGACAATTTTTATAACTTCTTTTTTATAATACCTAATTTTTTCATGATATTTTTCGTAGTTATTATGTTCACACGAAAATATATCTAAGAATGGAATCTAACATAAATGAAACAATCATAAAGACATAAAACAAGAGAAATTATTCATATAGTTTGTTGTCGGCTGGTAAGGAAGGAGCCCGAAACAAATAGATCTGTTACGGATATCCTGGAATAATAAAATCGAATTTTAACACAGAGACGTACATCAAAGAACGCTTAAATTATGAAATAAATTAGCATTTGATCCGTGTTTTCTTATTATTACCTCCGCCGAAGGAGGTATTGTTTTCACTGGCGTTGGTTTGTTTGTTTGTTGGTTTGTCAGCAGGATAACTCAAAAAGTAGCGAACGGATTCGGATGAAACTTTATGAAGTTGTTAGAAGTGCCAAAAGAACAAGTGATTAAATTTGGCATCTCTGATGTGCAGAATAAGATGCAAAATGAGCTAAAGACTAATAATATTTCAAGTTAGCTACTCTGCCAATAGATGTCGCTGTGCTGTGAAATCGGGCCGGGAGCGTCTTCCTCTTGGAATTTACGTCGAGGGGACCCTCCCCCGTCCCTACGCCGCCCCAGTCCTGAAAAATCCGCCTCGGAAGGCTCATAAGGACCCCGTGATGGCGGAGGTTTGCCGCCATCACGGGCATTTTGAGATCCCGCGGTAAATTTGAAACCCCTTTTTTCATTAAGGATAAGGATTTAGAATAAATATTTTTTGAATGTAGTTACATAGACTCAAAAATAAAATACAATATTCGTTTTTTATTTACTTCTTGCATTATTTGCCAAGAATTTATTTACATGTATTATTGGTTATACAAAAGCACCTCTTATACAGGTATAAGGGCTACACGTACTATTTATTTCACATGTTATTTAGTGTGATGTAATTGCTTCCGTGTTTGATATGAATGAGAAAGAAAATCTTAGTTCCATCAAACTAAGATCGCTTAGAATCTTTGTTAATGGTCAATAAAATTTATCAATAAAATATTTATATTTAAGTGCATACAGTTTTAAGAGAGAGTCCGGCCAAAAACTGTTAAAATGTTACCTGATTCTTTAAAATGAACTAAAACCTTAAAATTGGCTTATTGAACTTCGATCACTCTAAAGTCATCCTCCTTGTTCTGTGTTTGAAAGTCGAAGTAAACTTTTTTCTGGTACTGAATTTGCGTTTAAAACGAAGGATAGGATTTAGATACAAACAAAACACTCCTATATTCATTGTTCACTTCATATCAAGCAAAAATATATTCTTCATGGAAAAAGGGAGAGACTTTATTTTGGGTGCATTTTGCTGTATTGCTAAATAATAATATCATTAATACACTTATCTCTCAAAATAATGATCTCGAACTCTTGCCTTTTGTAGGATCCATTTTTAAGACTCATAAGGACGTCAATAGTTACAGCTTTTGTTAGAGGGAAAATCAAGAATTAAATATAGAAAAACATATCCCTCTTTATGTTTGCTATACCTAAAGCTGAGAGGTATCCATGAGTATAATTTGCAATATTATCTATCAGGTCTTGACATTGGCTTTATTAATATTATTTGACTTTGTTATCTAATTAGGTTAAACAATAACCTTTATTATTATTACATCGATTTTTCGTCAAAATTACAAGCTGAACATTATTCCGCCATTTTGATGCTCTTGTAGATATGAGTATGGGATCGATTGATTACTTTCAAGCTATATTTTAAAAGGCAAAGGAATTTTGACTATTTAAAAACATGTTACATTTGTGGGCCTTCTCATGTATTTCTCTATTAGCTGATTTATAACCATCGTACAGTTATCAGACGTTTCAACTAATGATGCCATCATCGTGTGCAGTTTCTGCTGTTATAGAAGCAGATGTAAATTATTATATTCTATTACAGAATTTTTTTCCTTTGCAATTTGTGTACCTTTATATAATATGATAAAAATGGAAAAAACTAAGGAACTCAGAGAGTGCAAACCTCCGCCGATCTCCACGAAATGAATCACTTGGTCTTTTTGTCATTTCCAACCCTCTACGCACTGTCCCTTTAACTCTACATACTGCTTCTTTATTGTTTACACTCTAGAGGTACATGAAAAAAAAGAAACTGACGTCATTAAAGAGGAGAACACAGCACAGCGACATCTATTGGCAGAGTAGGCTAACTTGAAATATTTTTAGTATTTAGCTCATTTTGCATCATAAAGAAGCAATCAGAGATGCCAAAATTTAAATCACTTGTTCCTTTTGGCATTTTCCAACAACTCCACAAAGGTTTCATCCGAATCC
>CP045905.1:5394602-5486440 GCA_013387185.1 Caligus rogercresseyi | reverse complement strand
ATTATTAATTTTTAACAATACAAAAATAATGAAGACTATTTTACTGACTAAAAATTTATAGCAACTTAGGTATGGTCAGACGTATTGCTAACACAATGTATTGTTATATTAGCATTTCAAATATCAATAATTAATTACTATATGAATATACGAAATTCAGTATGATGTCTTCAAAAATATGTGCTTTTTGTATGGCGATGGAAGTATGTACCCAATTTAGCATGTCATAAGGTGTTTTATAACATTTAAGAGTACTATTACCTCTCTACTCTACTATTTAAAATATTTATTACTATTATATGCGTAAACTCTTAAAGTGTTCCTTCAGGACACCAGCAAAATGTGTTACAGTCATTTGTTTATATCAATATTGACACATAGGCATACAAAAAATATTTATATTGGTCAACGAATTGTATTGTTATGTCTAAGACCCAAATCAATACATTTTTGAGTGCATAGTTATGGATCAATTCATTTTGAAACTCTCAGTTAAGGTTTCGAGTTTTGGGAATGTATTTTTATGTGTTTGAAATGACTATAGTGCTTAGTTCTTAAGTGTAAGACAAATTACAGTATGTTTACTAAAACATTCATTGATTGGTCCAACTTTAGGTTCAGAATATTTATTTTAAAGGGAGAATTAAATGAATTTAAATATTCATATGGATGATTTATTATAAAGTTTTGTGTTGCATAGACCATTTTCAATGACATTTTATACCAAAATGAGTCCTTTGATAAGTAAGCATATGTTATATTAGGTATTAACAAAATAGTTTTTGCCTGAAGTAAAAATGTAACACATAAAAATGGACTCTACATTAAAGTACAAAAAGAATATTTCTTCATGTTTCAAATTTGCAACCACTTTTTTTTTTTTTTATTCAATATTCATTATTTATTCACATCTTTGAGGAAACAAATTTTTTCAGTTTTTACAGTAAAATACATCTGTAAGGATGGGGGAGACAATTTAAAGGACATGAAACACAATAAAAAATGCTTAATAAAATATAAAAATATACAAATCATTACCACGTAATAAAAACAATGTAAAAACGGAAGCGGATTAAAATAGGATGTTTAGGGAGAAGGTTGGGGACTAGAATTTACTATAAATCCTCTTTCATTAAAAGTTTCTTAAAAGCAGCAGCTCCTTGTCAATCCAACTATCGAGACCAGATGGGATCGCTCTGTTTGCAGACCGCGCCGCGTAGATGAAGAGTAGAGTCTTGTAATGATCAGCTCAATCTATTAAAATTTTCATTTGAGGGGGATAGCATCCCCACCATTCATACATGGAGATGGAAGTTTGAAATTCGTTTCTTATTCGCTCCGAAGCCATATTTTAACATGCACCACTTTTTTATTAACATATTCGATGAAATTTTGTTTTTAAGGTCATGGAGAGGCAATAAAAAAATTATTTATCTATATGAGGTTGACCTAATATGTAATCCGAACATTAGAGGCTTGGACCTTTTATTAACATGCAGACCGCAAATGTTATATCTCGTTCTCAGGATTTTTTCAAGACAAAAGGCTTTTTCTACTTGCTATTTACGGGTAGTGTTTTCATAAACCGCCATACATAGACTGTGGACTGATAATAATTAAGTCTCTCATGTTTTTCCCATTTTACCATTCTTGGTTTTTTAAAGAGTTCGTTTCACTAACGTCCGGGGCATATGCTGCAAACTGTACCACTTATTCTTTTTTTGAAGCTCTAAATATAAATGTCCCCCCAAAAAGCTTTCTTCGGACGCGTCTTTTTAAGTTGTCGAACTTATCATAAGCAAAGGTGCATTTGGTGGATTCTGAGATTTGATTCTTCCTAGCGCCTAACCCTATGCTGTCCCTGATGATGTGCACCATGTGGGAAATAAGAGGAGTGTGGTGGGCAAACCTGGACATCTTGGCAGTCGTGCCCTCGGATGGGGGAAAGTGTCCCCTAATCTTCTTGAGGAGAAGAGGAGGCTGAACAGCATCACTTACTTGGAGATCTTGAGGGATACTGTCCTATATATATATTATATTGTGTATATATATATATAGTATATATATATACCAGGAAACAACCGGGACACCTTTTTTTCGCCGGGACCCGGGTCGGGACTTAAATTTTTCAAGCCGGTCTGGGCCAAAACTGGGCCGGGACTTAAAATATATTTTCGTTCCTTCGACATCCTGAAGTAACGACGTTTTTTTATTAAAGAATTTCCAAAGAAATAAGTGACAACGTTTTTTTAGAAATACTTTCCAAAATAGAAAAATTCTCAGAAAAAAGTGATGACGTTTTTTTTAAGAAGAAACTAATACTTCTAAAATTCCTTTCTACAAAAAAACCGTCGTCACTTTATGAATGACAAACGAAGAAAATATTTCAGTCCCGGCCCGGTGTCTAAGAAAAACGGGACACCGGGCTGGGCTGGTACGCTCAAAAAACAGCCTGATATATATATATATATATATATATATATATATATTATATATGTGACAGAAGTAACATTACCAATAACTTTTCTTATTTGAATAACATGTGAACAGGTGTTACATCCCTTTGTGTATCAATCACTACTTAAAAAATGTTTAAATACATAAGAAAAACAATGACCAAATATTGTCAATTAAGATAGAATATTTGAACCAATGACGCATATTTCTAAACAATTATAAATATGTGTGATCCATCACATGTTTCAGATACAATGCGATTAATTCGAATTAATGGATATATAAATATTTATATAAATAATCTCAAATAAGATTAAAGAATATATAAAAAGAGAGAATGTAAAACCATAAAAGTATAAAGACTTTTTGTAAAATGTTCTCACTCAAAAATAGAGAAATGTTTGTAGTCTTTTGTATGTTTCTAGATTAAGCATCTTTGTTTTCGATTACAGTGTATGAACATTCAAGTCAATAATAAAGACATTACATAAAATTGTTTAAACAATAAAAATATAAGAGTTATAAAAATACTTTAATTTCAGATATAATTAATTACAAGGTTTTTAAGTACATTAATTTATGTTTATTTGTATTTGCCATAGCCATCTGCTTTATTCATGGCTTTTATTCTAAAAACTTTTTTTAGTCTATCACATCAAGCAATGAAAAAAATATACAGACAAAATTAAATAAGAGTTACCCTTCTAAAAAGTTGTCTAGATTGTATAAAAATTTGGTTTTTTACAATAAATTTATGAGTTAACAATAGAAGAGTCTAAAAGACATTAACTGACAGGTAAATAAACTTTATTTTGTAAATTTCTTAGTTTCAATTGGAAGTAAAGATTATTGTATTCATTAATAGAATTTTAGGTATTTTTCTATCCCGTTCTTGTCCACCTTTAATTGGGCACGCTTTGTCCATTCAAATTTTTGTGACTTATAGACTGTGCGTCGTTATTCCTGTTTGGGAAAATTTTGCCTTTAGTAAGGCAGGGATTTCCTAAGTTATGGAAACTATTAAGGAATTCGCATTAAGGAACTATTTGCCTTCTTAGTTAAGTTAGTTAATGGATGAATATTATTATAAGTTTTTAATGCTCATTTTGTGTTGAACACGCTTTCTACAAATTGCTTTGAGACTCTTCACCCTTTGTTTATTGAGTTAGAGATAAAATATATAATTGTATCCATATGCAAGGGGTCTTCTGTGACAATTTACTACTTGAATTCAATTCTAAGGATCACAATTCAGCCCAAAAAATATAATGTGAAAGAGATAAAAAAATTGTAGTGGGAAATATGTTTCAGATCTTGTGAATTATGAACGTCTAATACTGAATTTACTTTCCCTCAGCTTTTACCGATATTAAGAAAAACTAATCTACTATGGAAACACACACATAAATACACACACACACACATATATATATATATATATATACATATATAAATGCAAAATAAGGCGTAAAAGACCAAATAAATGACTAATTGCAAAAATTATAATAGTCGTCCAAAACTGCATGTTATTACATTTATATCTGCGCACCTGCTTATATAATACTTTATTATCTACTCTCTTATGATGGCATGTCATGTAGACATGTGCATTGTTGCATGCACATAAGTTTCAAGAATTTATGCTTGGAAAAACCGCAGTTACTCGTAATGAAATAAAAATTTCAATTAATTGAACGACGTATATTCATTTTATGTTTCTTTTTAATTCATTCTTCATTGATGTTTCACATCAGCAAAAAAAAGATGATCATTTTTGGCCTATCTAGAGAGTGCGATAGCCGTGTGCATTAAGGCGTGATCAATTCTCAATGTTAGGGGTGTAGGTTCGAATTCTGAGAGGGGATGGTCATTTTTGGTCTACCTCTTTGATAATATCCTAGTTTCAACAGAATAATTATACGCTATAATGCTTATTTATCCAGTCGGCTGCAATTCTGTCGAACCAAATAGGCAAAAAAAGTAAATGAACAAGTCTACTATCTCTCTCTGTATATATATATATATATATACTTTCTGGGAAAATAGATTCCCAACATGCAAACTCATATAAAACTAACTGAAGTTTGGTCAGGATAAAGTTATTAGTACTGATTTGGTTCAATATTAATAATTATATTTGCTCGTAATTGTAATGCTTTCAAATCTAAAGGAAATAATTAATTCAAATATTTCCCACTATATAGTACGTGCGCTGAAGAAATGTTGTTGGTTTATCGACCACACTTTTTATCAACGTATTGATAACACTTGTAAAACTCTGGGGAAAAGGTATTTGTACACCGGAATATATATATATATATATATATATATATATATATATATATATATATATATATATATGTAGATATATAAACTCGCATCTTAGTAATTAGAAAAACTAATTTCTTCATCAACTTTAAAAAAATTATTCTTTAAATTGAAGTATAAAGTATAATTTTTACTAAATGGGACGGGTTTTTGTACATCTGCCGACAATCCAATAATAATTTCAGTGAATTATCAGGGTTAATCTCTTGATATTGGTATGGAGAAGAAGAGTATAGACATAATTAGAAGTCGAGTTATCATACAATTTGCGTTAATACCGTTCTGTTGATAAAACTGATAAATATTGTAATCTCGTTTGAGGTCGTTTAACAATCAGAGATTGTTCAAATATTTACTTCGTTATGATTCAAATGATTATATGTAATATCGGTAACTATGTTGCTTAGGACATATTATTCTGTTTCCTACTGTAATGGGGGTAATTTTGAATCAAGTATATAAATATGGAATATGTGCACTCTTTAAAAAATATGTTTTGAGATTAGTTACACAATTTAGGTATTGTTTGTACAGTATTTAGATATCTAACAATTACTTCTTCTTTTTTCTTTGCGTCATAATTTTCCTTTTCTATCTAAGGCAATTTTCTGATTTCTCTAGGACTTTAATTAGATAGCCATTTCTTAGACGGGCAATTCTTCGACGAACATTCCTTAGACACCTTCACACTTCTTAGACACACATTTTTAAGCGGACACTTCTTAGACAAGGGCACTTTTGAAAAAGTGGGCATTTCTTGGACACCCAATGAAAATATAAACGCAAGCATTTTTTTAACACAACTATAACAATTGGTGAGTATTTTGGGGATCTAGGAATATTTGTACAAACACTTATGCATTAGGAATTTAGTAATAACGCATTTTTGAATAATAAATTATTGATAATAGGAATTTTTGATAAGGACAATTTTGTATAAAATTCATTTTTAAAGGAATCTAGGAAGCTGGGCCCAAAAGTCAGTAGTTTGCTTTTAAAATGCATTTTAAACAAATGTGTCTTTACCAAAAATTCCTATTATCAATCATTCCTTATACAAAAATGAGTTATCAGAAATTCCTTGTACATAAATGTTTTGTACAAATATTCTTAGAAACTGTATTTTGGAGCTAGAAATCCCTCCCTCACCAATGTGCCCTTGATTTCCAACGGATAGTTAGTTAGTTAGAAATTTATTGCCGATTACAATAGAACATACAAACATAGACACTCTAAGGTAAAGAACACAATCACACAATGATGGGGTATCTGTGTTACAACTTCCAATGGATACAATTAGGATATTTTTTTGTGGGTGACACCGGACACAATTATTGTACTCTGAGGCTTACAAATTCTAAGGCCCTTGTATGCCATTGAGGGCCCTGTGAAGAAATATGACATGTTTGGTTACAAATCCACTACACATGACCCATAATTATGACATTGTCCTATTTTTGATTGGTAAAATTTAATTTAAGTCAATTTTTCTTGCACCATTCTTTCCTTATATCATGCCCCAATATATATATTTTAAATATTAATATGGACTACAAACTCAAGTAATATTATAGTATGTTTGAGTAGAAACAATAATAATGCAGTGAATTGCAGAAAAAAGGAGTACACCACAGGGAGAGGCAGTGCCTCACTGCGAAGAAAAATAGGAAAACAATGACATAATCATAACAGATATAAATTATATACACTCTGGCGAGCACACTCTGTACTTTTATTAGTTAGTATGTGGGCAATAAATTGAAATACTTGAGCTCTGCGTAGTTCAACTTAAATTGGGCTAAATGGAGGAAAGTGAAAGGGAATCCCTCAAAACGACATCAAAAGAAGAACATCCTCATGGAGGAGAAAAGATTTTAGAAGATTAATTAACTTTTCAAACATCCTCCTATTCATTTTTATTACTTTTTATAATAACATTTTATTTATTTTCCCTTTGAGAGTTTTTGCTTGTGCCGATCAAGTTGAAAAGAAATACTATTGAATTCCATTTAAGGATTTAAAAAAGTTACTAAATATGAATTTAATATCAATATTAATATTATTTTAAGTTTTATTTCTAAATAATGGGGTTCGTCTAAATTATCCTAAACATCTCTTTAAATAACAAATTGTTGTGACTTGAGGCCAGGCCCGGCAGCAGGTCCAGGCTTTTGGGGGCCCTACAGTTATTATGGGGGGGGGGACAGTTGTCACATTCATAAAAAAATCGGGCCCACGTCACTCAGTAGATGGGCGGGCCTACGTCACTCGGTGGGCGGGCCTGGTCCCACTCAGGCCCGCCAATCCCGCCGGGCTTGCTTGAGGCAAGAAAGATAAGATATAATGTGGATTGATATCCAGACTCGTCGCCAAGCTGCTTATGATCCCAGGAACCCAAGGATGAGAGATATACTCAGATTACACGTGTAGAACTACATATATATGTACATGTGTTTATTCAAAGAGGTCAGAATGAGAAATGGGGAGGAAAAAGTAAAGTTTAAGTAAAAAGGAAATGGCAACTACAACACATGACGTATAATGCTGATATTGCAAATGCATATCACAAATAGAATGGTAAATAATAAGGATTACAATAATAAGTACAATTTTACTTGCTGATACCGGATTATGTTCTGCTAAGGTGGGGACTATTTAAGAGCTAAACGAACAAAATGACACTAAATTAAAGAGTGTAGCGTTTTGCATAAGAGTTCTAATATTTAATCCTAAATAAGGCTACTATTTGGTATCAATTTGTACTCAGGAATTTCACCCTCTAAAAAACAAATAACAAACTAGAATACTTTTTGGGTGTATTTCTATGCATGTGATTTATTAAGAAAATTTAAAATATTATATTTTGAGACATAGAGAGACAAATATTGCAATTCATCACATTTGAACTGTCACATAATTTTATGGTTCTTATAATAAGTGGCCTTGGCTTTAATGTTGAGATAAATTTATTCATGTATAAGCATATAAACATATGATACAGACATGATGCCTTACGGGAGCATTTGTCATTCGTAAATGATGTGTTTGAATTGTTTATAATCTTATGTCCTTATATTCATAGAAAGGAAGAATCAAGTTCATTTATTGGACTCTATTAAAAATATATTTCATTTTTTCAAATAGACTATATATTACTATTTGACAAATATATGATTTAAAAAAAGATATCTATTATATTTACTCCTAAAAGCATAAATTGTAATTCATCCTACGTATCATTATTGACTTCATTCAACAAAAACTCTTCAAACAAGTTTTAAATCATATTTACCTCCGCCGAAGGAGGTATTGTTTTCACTGGCGTTGGTTGGTTGGTTGGTTGTTGTTGGTTGGTTTGTTTGTCAGCAGGATAACTCAAAGAGTGCTGAACGGATTCGGATGAAACTTTGTGGAGTTGTTGGAAATGCCAAAAGAAACAAGTGATTAAATTTTGGCATCTCTGATTGCTTCTTTATGATGCAAAATGAGCTAAATACTAATAAATATTTCAAGTTAGCCTACTCTGCCAATAGATGTCGCTGTGCTGTGTTCTCCTCTTTAATGACGTCAGTTTCTTTTTTTTTCATGTACCTCTAGAGTGTAAACAATAAAGAAGCAGTATGTAGAGTTAAAGGGACAGTGCGTAGAGGGTTGGAAATGACAAAAAGACCAAGTGATTCATTTCGTGGG
This sequence comes from Caligus rogercresseyi, assembly GCA_013387185.1. NCBI lineage: Eukaryota > Metazoa > Arthropoda > Copepoda > Siphonostomatoida > Caligidae > Caligus > Caligus rogercresseyi. Next base: position 5,477,965 of record CP045905.1, on the reverse strand, counting down.
GATCGGCGGAGGTTTGCACTCTCTGAGTCCTTTAGTTTTTTCCATTTTTATCATATTATATAAAGGTACACAAATTGCTTAGAAAAAAATTCTGTAATAGAATATAATAATTTTTACATCTGCTTCTATAACAGCAGAAACTGCACACGAATGATGACATCATTAGTTGAAACGTCTGATAACTGTACGATTGTTATAAATCAGCTAATAGAGAAATATATGAGAAGGCCCACAAATGTAACATGTTTTTCAATAGTCAAACATCCTTTGCCTTTTAAATATAGCATTGAAAGTAATCAATCGATCCCATACTCATATCTTACAAGAGCATCAAAAATGGCGGAATAATGTTCAGCTTGTAATTTTGACGAAAATCGATGTAATAATAATAAAGGTTATTTTTAACCTAATTAGATAACAAAGTCAAATAATATTAATAAAGCCAATGTCAAGACCTGATCAGATAATATTGCAAATTATACTCATGGATACCTCTAAGCTTTAGGTATAGCAAACATAAAGAGGGATATGTTTTCTATATTTTAGTTCTGATTTTCCCTCTAACAAAAGCTGTAACTATTGACGTCCTTATGAGTCTTAAAAATTGGATCCTACAAAAGGCAAGAGTTTGAGATCATTATTTTGAGAGATAAGTGTATTAATGATATATTATTTAGCAATACAGCAAAATGCACCCAAAATTAAGTCTCTCCCTTTTTCCATGAATGAATATATTTTTGCTTGATATGAAGTGAACAATGAATATAGGAGTGTTTTGTTTTGTATCTAAATCCTATCCTTCGTTTTAAACGCAAATTCAGTACCAGAAAAACGTTTACTTCGACTTTCAAACACAGAACAAGGAGGATGACTTTAGAGTGATCGAAGTTCAATAAGCCAATTTTAAGGTTTTAGTTCATTTTAAAGAATCAGGTAACATTTTAACAGTTTTTGGCCCGACTCTCTTAAAACTGTATGCACTTATATATAAATATTTTATTGACCACTAACAAAGATTCTAAGAGATCTTAGTTCGATGGAACTAAGATTTTCTTTCTCATTCATATCAACACGGAAGCAATTACACCACACTAAATAACATGTGAAATAAATAGTATGTTAGCCCTTATACCTATAAGAGGTGCTTTTTGTATAATCAAAATATATGTAAATAAATTTCTTGGCAAAATAATGCAAGAGACAAAATAAAAAACGAATATTGTATTTTATATTGAGTCTATGTAACTATCATTCAAAAAATATTTATTCTAAATCCTTATCCTTAATAAAAAAGGGGTTTCAAATTTACCGCGGGATCTCAAACTATAAGGGAAAAACAGCTTGGCAAGATGCTCTCTCTCTCTCTCTTTATATACACTACAATGGAGGATTTTCTCTATTTTTCTTTTGAAACTATATTTAGAATTATTAGTATATACTCATACTTAAGCCGCTGTTTTTTTACGATCAGAATTATTATTAAGATAAGTGAAGATATATTCTTTTTAATTTAATCCATTGAAGAAGAGCCGATTAGGAATTTATGAATGGTAGATATAAAGAATGGAAACTGAGCATGTCCACATACGATATTTGTGTCTGTATATCATAACAAAGGAGGGGTTTTAATAATCTTTCATTTCAGAATGATGGCGTCTTAAGAAATGAAGGGAGTCAGGGTGGTCAGAGGATTTAGTACGCTTATAAAAGCGGGTATACTTTTAAAAACATTTGTTGAACATAAAAGCTCTTTTAAATCTGGCGAATAAAGTTTTATAAAAATACATTAATGTTACAGATATAAAATAAAAACTCTTGTGAACAGTTGCGTAAAATAATATATGTATGAACATTTTATAAGCTATATTATTTATTGATACCCTTCGACATTTATAAATTTGTTTAACGTAAAAACATAGAGATAAGAAATGCCAATTTTAACGTTACTCATGAATGAATATTTCCTGATATAAAAGCAAGTAAAAACACTGCAATGATATTCGTTCACTCCCTAGACATAACTAGTCCTATGCTTGATCCTCTAAGAAGGAACTGACCTATAAAATAACGTGTTGCAAAATAGACTCACAAAATATTCAAAAAAGCCACGGATGGGAACAATCTACTGTCCATTTATGACGCAATTATACAATTCTCTAAATTCTTTAAGTATTTTAAACAATGAAGTGATCCAAGAAATCTTTGGTATTCCTTGAGGTATAAACACCAAGTCGTAAATATTAGAAAAAGAGAGAAAATACAATAAAAACCTCAGTGACGTCATTGTAAGAAAGAAATATATTTAAATTTAAGAAACTTGAACATAAGGGATATATATAGCATCCCTTTTGATATTCCAAAGACTACATTATTCACCTAATCTACCAAATATGGCAGCCATTTTGAAATATCTTATCTCGTTAACCAACAGCTGCAAAAAAAAACTATTTACCTTGTTGATTATCCCGTTATTGAATAGGTTGATGGTAATTCCTTAGTGGTCATTGCTCCTCTTTAAAATAAACATCCACCTAAGAGAATATCAACATTAATATTTGTCATAAAATGACGTCATATTTAATAGATTTACACAATGACAAAGATAATCCTTATTTAATATAATGTTATATGCTTTCAATAGTCGTAACAAACATCAGTTTCCCCATTAAATAGTTCAAATAGTGGACTTCTTTAGACAAAATATATACTCAACAATTAAAACATAGACAATCTTTACTTATGATGTTTTTGTACAACAATATTACGTCAGTTTTAATAGTAAGAACAAAGGACTCTCACAAACACCACATAATAATGAAAATATATACATCAATATCGACAGATTAAAAAATATGATAAAGTGAACAATTAATAAGCATTTAAGAGCAATTGAATATCATAACAATAATAATTTTTAAGAAATCTAGGTCAATTATTTCATAAAAGAAAACTTCCCAACTTGTTAATATAGACAGCAAGTGAAAAAGTTTTCATGAGCTTGCTTTGTTTGTCTTGAGTCCTAGATTTATGAACAAATCTATTTGTTATACATGGTATACATAGAGGTATAAAAGTAAACAATCTACATAGAACCTATTAATGTAAAGTATTAATGAATTTAAAAATTATCATTTTGCTGTTTTTATTTAGGATTTGATTAACTAAAAACCTTAAAGTTATGGATAGAGATCAAGAAAAGGTGGTTCTTTTTGATAAAATGATATAAAAGAAGTTGGGATTGTGCTACAAAGTATCATCCATAAAATATTTCTTCTTTATGACATTTATGAATCCTTTGAATGGACTCACTTGTTGATAAATGGGTCGTTACTCGGATTTGGTACATAGAATAATAAAAAATAAAGCAGTGTGATCAAATGAAAATATCATATTTATTGGTTAGTTTGCAAGAACAGCCTTTTTGTTTTCGCTTGTCATGTTTGATAAAAATTGTATATCATGATAATAAGGTTGAATGCCGCCTTGGTTTACGTTGACCAACTGAATATGGTCACTACGAACTTTATGTTTTTAATACTGCTATTTGATTTTTTTCTTTCTGTTTGATACTTCTAAATATGTATAATAATATAAAGCGATCAAATTTATAATATAGGATTCTAACAAAAACTAAATTTGATTTCTCCCTAATATATATATGTGTATATATATATATATATATCAGAGCTGCGACTACCGAATGTAAATCGGTATTCGATACTTCCACGGTAGATTTCAAATACCGAACCGATTATACGATATTCGGTAGAACTACCAAATACTGTACCGATTTTCAATCGGTACAGTATTTTCGAAAGTCTGACTTTTGTAGCATTCACATTAAGATATAGAGAGCTTATTCCTACAATGTTTGTTTATAATTATTACTATCATCCACGATAGACAAACACACGAAAACGCACATATAACACTAAAGTAGATAACACAACCACACTACGGGGAATCTGTGTTACAATAATAATAATAATGATAATAATACCTATGTATATATACTTATTCCTACTTAAATACTAAAATCATTTACAATAATAGTTTTCATTATTTTACATTGCATAAATTTAATTATTCTAATGTTTTCGTCCTCTTCTTGAGAAACTTCATGCCTCTCATAGGACAGAGCAGGACATCTGTTTATGAGGTGATTTGCAGTCTGCGGTTCTTCCGTGCAGAGATTGCAAATTGGACTGATGTTCTTCCATTTACTCAAGTGCGAGAGAAAAGTTCCATGGCCAGTGACTGCTGAACAAGCAATTTCATATTCTCTCGTCGAAATTTGATCGTGTTTTGTTGAGGAGTTTTCAACATTAGATGAGTGTGCTTCATATTTACGCTGTTTTTGTGACGGCTGCTCCACCTTTGATAAAACAAACTATCTACTGCCTTCTTCACGTAGCTCGGCGGTACTCCGGTGCATATTTGATTTTGACTCTCACAGCCACTTTTTGCAAGATAATCGGCGAATTCATTTCCAGTTATGTCACTGTGACCTTTACACCATTCAAGGTATCTGTGTTTCTCCTTTTTTGCTCTTATCAAAGCTTCTTTACATTCTTTGACTATGCAGCTCTTCGTGAGTGGATTGAGGAGAGCCGCAAATGCCGATTGAGAGTCGGATCGTACAACAATATTCATTGTAGGTTTTTTCAGTTTCAAAAGGTCTTCTACAGATCTTGAAATGGCGAGGACCTCAGCCTGAAATACTGATGCCTCGATTGTTTTAATCAGTTGCTGGTGACACGTACGTATCATATCTTTTCTTTTTATTCAGTTTTTTTAATAATAATTAAATCATTTATTTTAGTTCTCTAAAAATATAATAGTCTATCAGTTAATCTACTAAAACACAGATATGCAATCATATAGATATGTAACCAATCAATGGGGGCATAAGTAGGCTTCTTTATACACAAGTATGCATAAACATACATATCAACTGGAATTTACAAACTGACATAGGGTTATTTTTCTTACTGGCATAAAAATTAAACATAAGAAATACAGAACATGATGAACACGATGATAAGATAGGGAAACTGGTAAAAATATGTTTAAAAAAAAAAAATCAACAATCATTAAGATTTTGCATCGATTTTTAATGACGCCAGTGAATATGTAGAGTCATGTCACCCCTAGTGATAGCCCATCCTGCGCTTGTATTTCTGTCTTGGTCTTTAGAACCGTCAGTATAGATTATGTATCCGGACATTCTATACGATTATTATTAATCCAGATTAGGTCACCTTTTATGTAATCACTAGGCCCATTTATATTTGCTTCACAAAGCAGTTTATCACTAGAAAAGCGGTGTCCACGCCGTCTTGGGAGGTTGCCAATGCCATCCCAAGTATCTTGTGTAAAATGTCTTGTTCTCCATCTGGACTTTGTTGCCTGTGCTTGTACATATAGGTCGAGGGAATAATACCTAAAGCTGACTCCATGCCTGCGGTAGGTGTTGACCTTAGTGTTTGAATGATTGATAAAAGTGCTTTCCTATGTACACTGGTTAGTATTTGATTCCACTTTTTTGGATGCAATAGTATCGCCCCATACAAGACCAACCATACATATGATTGGTCTAATCATTGATTCGTAGAGTCGGATAACTTTATCAGACGTCAGCCCCCACTTTTGACCTATGATTGTTTTGCCATGTTCCATAGCGAGAGCACTTGGCAGCTCTTTCCTTCAGGTGTTCTGTCCAGGTAAGTCCTTGATCAAATACCAAACTAAGTATTTCAAGCGTGTTGAATACTCAATCTCCTGTCCGTCCATTTGTAACCGTGGAAAATATTTTGACCTCAGTTTATACGCCTTTGAGAATACTATAGCACTAGAGTTTGTTGGATTAGAGGTCAAGCCATTTGATCTTCCCCAGTCCAGTACATTATTTATTGCATCTTGCATTTTAACTGACAAGTGTTTGTGTTGTTTTCCACTTATTAATAAGATAATGTCATAGCATAGCCAATAGCTTGATTGCACCTTTGTGGAACTTGTAAGTAGAGTGTTCCATCAGGCGAAAGTACTCCTCCTGGAGGACTTCCACGCGTTGGGGTGATGCATACCCTTTCTCCTTTTATTTCTGCCTTCACCATCCTAGTTTGATGAGGTCTTTATACAGGATGTATGCTCACTGGAATTCCAAGTTTCGACATTGCTTTGTTGGCAGAATGAAATTGAATATTATCCAATGCGCCAGTACAATCAAAACTGACAGCAAGTGTACACTGATGCTGATATATCGATTTTTCGATAATATCAGTTACTTGTGATAGTGCCGTCTCAGTAGAACAGCCTTTGTGTAGGCATGTTGAATGAAAAGATGGAATTACTTTTTTACTTTCCATTGTACTATTCTTTCTAAGCCTTTGAGGAGGAAATTGGAAAGGCTATAGGTCTAAAAGATTTTAGCGGAGCTGTAATCATCTTTTCCTGACTTAGGCAAAAAATAACCTTCATTTCACACCATTTCTTCGGTGTATATCCAGTGCTAAGAATACTTTATAAAGAACAGTAATGCAGCATGTAATATTTTCTCCTAGGTGTTGTAATATAATGCTTTAAGTCCGTCGGGTCCTGAACTTTTATGTGCTCCGAAGGAGTTTAAAGCTTCCCTCACTTTGTCTTAGTTCAAATAATCAATCTCAAAATTATTAGTTTGTGATGGTCTTTCAAAATTTACGCCGATTTTGCAGTCAGGGAAGTGAGTTTCCATGATAATTTTTAGAGATTCAGCAGGTGACTGTGCATAACCACAATCCGTTTTTAAGAGACCAGTTGAGTTTGTCTATTGCAATTGCAGAGAAACATCGTTCAACTGTCGCTTTGCCCAAGCGCTCCCTTGTTTGAAGAACTTGAACTTCGAAAATAAATAAGCAACTACAATTTATAGTATTATAGAGCAATACATAAATAGACATTCAATATAGCTGATGCTATGCATTGAATACTGAGTACCTGAAAGTGTATTTAATATCGGACATAAGAGACAGTAAATGAAAAAAAAATATAACCTCCTCCATTTCCTACAAGTCCAAGTACATATATAATTTATATAAGATTAGTATGTATTAATTTCAAATAATCTCTGATAATTGATAACAAATTATGTATTTCATTGTCCTTGTTATAACTGTCGATATGAAATGCATATGAAGAAGTAAAATCAGATACATAAATAAATGTGTCTCTTTTTTTTTTTTTTTTTTCCTCTTCAGCAAGGTCTTTATTTCATTATTAAATATCTGCTACACAATATACACATATATATATCAATAAAATTAAAAGGAAAATTGTGCAGTGTTGAAACAAACATAAATAAACACATTGTAGTTTAAAATTATTTTCCTCTTTAAGACCTTAAAAACATCAAATTACTTAGGAAGTATAAAAAGCAATACTAAAACCAAACAAACATAAAATCACAATAAACGAACAAAACGTAATATTATAGCAAGTCAATGAACAAAGACAGATAACACGCATAATAATTAAAAACGAATATAACTATCCGATTTAAAGTCCATAAGCTATTAGTTCTCCGTGTCCTTAGTGTTTTCGTTATAAAAACGTATTATACGTTTAGCATTCTGGAGTGTCGGGCTGATGAGGAGGGATAATACTTTATGATTTCATACGCGAAGTTCCTATATTGTCCTGGACCTTGGGAATCCTTAGGAGAGGGCAGCATACCTCGCTGCAGCCGATATGATTATTGATCTCATATCAATCTACCGTACCGAATATCGATCGATACCGTAGATATATAATAAAATCTTCCGAATACATATCGATCGGTGGAATGTATATACCGAATATCGAACCGGCGGTAGATTTTTCTACCGAATCCAGCTCTGATATATATATAAATAATATAAAACACCCATTATTATCTAACAGAAGCGAATTTATAGGGCATATTTATTGTCATAGGACTATAGGCTTTAAAAAGTTGTTCTTCTTTCCATTATCTGCAGGTAAATTGAGTGTAGAAGCAGGTGGTATTTACCTTACATAATGTTATAGAACATATGATATATGCGCATTCCCTTGAGAATATAAGAGGAGAAGTCATTTTGTCTGTGTGTATTCATAGGTTACTGGTCTGAATGCGCTCTACGTCATAAATACAATAAAGTAATTACGTTGTCTTACTATTTATATGTAATGCGTCAATGACAAGGGGAAAATAAGAAAAGAAAAATAGGGAAAAATCACTCATTACAATATTCTAAATAGGAGTTAATTGTCCTTAGATGTTTTGTATTTTTTAGGGCACACACATATACATACATTTATCATATTATAGATATGAGCTAAAATACTGGTTACGTGGGGGCCGGTGAAGACGACAAGGATAACAAAGAGACCACTGCATACATTGAATGCATTTAAAATGCATTCAAATGGAATTACGTTGTACTGCGCTGCATCCATTCACCAAAAGTTATGAAATTGAATAGAGTATTAAGTAGGGCAACTAAGATAGAAATATTAATTTTATATTAAAATATATATGCACAAAAATGTTATACGAGAAGTTATCGTTCAAAATTCCATTTTTAATATTAAAATAGAAGACTATCTTAAATGAGGCCAAAATAAAACATGGTCAATCGTAAAAATATTGTTCTTATGAGATACAAATATGAAAATATTATAAAATCAGTACATTAAAAAAATTACTAACAATATATAAAGAAACTTTCCTTCAACTTTTTATGCATTAATTATAGTAAAGGTTGTAAGAAGAAAATGTTGCCTGGAATAAAGAACGTAATAAAAGCCCAAGAAGAACCATTATTCCAAGATCCTAGGTTCGATTGTATAATTATAACTTTGTAATGTTTATTTATTTCAGAAATTATGCAATTCAATGGAACCATATGTGCTATATTAAATCGTAAGGTGTTTCACGTCAATGTAAGACCACTAAATCTCTTGGAAGTCGAATACAGAGATTTAAAAAAAATTATAAGTAAATTCATACATTAAAAGCAAATAACATAAGAATTTTTTTGTTGAGAGTTTCATTTGTTGGGTAATAATTAATAATATGCAGTTGCTTGTTTCAAATAAGTAATGACCAAATATTTTTTTAAAACATATTACTTACCTCTTGCAAGATCAAATTTCCATAAAAATATTTCTAAATAAATATAGGGGAACTTGTTTTGGTGTAAATATACCCAAGCCAAATTTATTTAATGGGACGATACTCTTTTTAAACTAATATAACATTTATGTAGACTTTTAATCATTCATGATATATATAATATGGACAAAGATTCAGTGGAAAAAGATTTATATTATATATAATATTTGATAATTAGTTCAAAATACATTAATTAAAAAACATGAATTAATAATATTTTTTAAATCTAAGAATTTATAAAACATAATCATAAAAGTACTTAGCATATATTTTCCTGCAATATTTTTATATTGTTTTTATTTGTCCTTTTAATTTGTTACTGCAAAAATATGTTTTATTTATTTATAAATTTTATAATTGAGGTGCCCAATAATATGTCAAGAAAAAAATGATTATGCTTTATATTAAAATAAATTGACAAGCATGCAGTATGCATTAAATGACCTGAAATATATGTTATACAACAAACCACACAAAAAAATATTACTTTCAATTTTTAATAAAACTTTTCCATATTTACAGAAAATTTAGTAAATTAACATTCTGGCTGATGGGCCATTTGTTTGGTACTTGAAATCTACAATTAGAGCATGCAAATATTATGTAAGAAGCCCACGTATTTTCACGTATATGAACATTTCAAAGCTTGGAAAAATGTCAAGTTACAATAAATTAAATGATTGAGACGTCATCAGATATATCACTTTTATATTAATGAAGTTATAATTCATGCCTAATGAATACCTTATGGATATCCAATCCTTTAGGGTCACTTCATAAGTGCCTTTGATTATATTGCATGAAAAATAAATGTATGCCATACATATTCTAGTCATATATTTAGTGCAGTGCATCCTATTGCTTTCGATTCAAACATTAGTTCGACAAAATTAGCATTTTTTGTCTACATAATTGTTTACATGAAGAAATTACTTACAATACAAGTCCTAAATGTCAAAAATGACAAGTCATTGTAAAAAATATAATTTATAATATAAGCTATTGTTGCCCATAACTGTAGAAAATAATATAGGGTAAAAGCATATTCTTGTTTTTTAACACAATTACATGGGTGTTCTATGTCAAATCTCATTAAGTGAGGGAAAAAGAGAACGAAAACATTTGCCAAGGATTTTTATTATAACAAGATATAAAATTAATTGTATAACTCAAAGTTTTTCCTTAATATGAGGCAATTTTTAGAAACAGAAGGGAAAATAAATTGATTTAAATATCGGTAATATAAATAAATTTCTAAATAATGACGCAACGCTTTAAAATGAAGATTTCAAGGTTACAGCCTTGATGCTCTTCTACGTATTAAAGTAATTGCATCGTGACATAATTTTACCTGAAAATAGTGAGAAAGAAAAAATAACCTCTTCCCCCAAGATATTCATGTAGAATGTTTAAATTAATTCACTGAATAAAATGTATATTCTTTGGATATTTTTGTTTGTTTGAGAGTTGGATTCCATAGTAACGCGAATTGAGATCGAATCTTTCAACCAATACGGAATTGAATAAATGAGATGTTAGCCCCTCCTCACACGACCATATTAACCATGTTGTTAACTCATTAATAACCTTTGGTATATGTTGACCAATGTTATGAATTTCTGAGAATTGCTGAAGTCTTATGTTAGCTCTTGATGATGTAATATATATATATATATAATAATAAATAAATCAGTCTCACACAACAAGTAATAAAACGTCTCATCCCTCAGCTCACAAAAATGACACTTGCGAATAAGAAATTGACTCGAAAATGACTCAAGATATCTAACAAACCACTTATTACTTTAATATATTTGAATACAAATGTATTCCTGATGAATATGAATAAATCATCACTTCACTTTAGATAATGGCTTTAGAAGCCATAGGCCTTCATCCTTGGATGTTTATTATGTGGCCGTTCTCACACATATATGATATTAAACATCAATTGGCAAGTCAATGGAGGAAGTATGCAAAGCTTGTAATTATGTGTTGTGTATATTTAAAAAATGTTTTAATTATGCCTCGTTATTAAGGATGGACATGCCTTAAGTCTGTTAATATATATTTTTGCCCCATAACCAAGGAAGTTAGATTTATGGGTTTCATTGAAGGAAGTCCAAACAGGTTACATACAATTATATGGGTAAATATATAGTTCAACAAAATAAACTGGGTTTGTCCATTAGCAATATAACTTTATTATCTGTTAAATAGATTTAAATAATAGACTCCATCCCCTTCCCACCTCCGTGATCTCCTTTTATCCACAGACTCCAAAAATAACATTCACATATTCCCTAATAGTTTTTAACTTTTCTATATTCATATTAATAACAAACATTATTTTGTTTATTTAGCTCCTTGATTGCACCTATGTTGTTATTGAAAAGTAATCCTGTGTCAGCCGGTAATAAAACAATATTGAAGCTATCTTTATTGTTAAAAAATAAAAGACTTATACATTATATCAAAGTTGTTGAAGTTTTTTTACTACAAATGATTCGTAATATCAATATATCTTTTTTAAGTAACAGTATTAATTTTTATGATTTTTTAATCATCAGGATATAAGAAAATACATACATAAAACACACTTATGTAAATGCCAGTCAAACAATTCATGCGATACGCATATTTGAGATAAAATAATATGTTATATTTTTGATCCAGCATTCTTAAAATATCGCTTGACTGCCAATTAATTCTTAATAAAACATAGGATAACATTATATTCCAAAAACTGATATTTAGATAGACAAGCGATTTTGAACAATACTGATTTTAATAGGAGAAGGTCCAACGGATAGTTTTTAAAACTTTGTTGTAAAATGTAATTTAAATGATATAAAAGTTGTGTATTTTTTAACTAATTATAATTCATCATATTTTTTTTCATTTTCCCCCCAGGAGTATATGCTGCTAAGCTTCTCATGGGGTAACAGAAACTATAATTTAATGCAGCAACTCGTTAGGCATATACCCTAAAGGTGAGGTATATTTCATTTACATACAAACGGTGAACAAACAACAATAAATAATCTAATATAACATACTAAAAACGTTTAAAAGCACATATACTCGTATCAATTAAATTACAACTATTGTTCAAAAAGTCATTGAAGAATTTGGTCATCTAAGAAGACATCCACGAACTGGCGCGTGTTGATGAGAGCCCTGATGAAGTGGAAAACATCACCCTTACTCCAACGAAGATAATAAGTTTTAGTTTGCAGAGTGAAAGAAACGTCGCATATTACTGTATTGAAGCAGAATATTGAAACTGCGTTTTGTTTTCTTGCAAATTTATTCACCACACCTCTTTAGAGTCCATCCAATAAGGAGCGTTTTCATTCAGTGAAATTATAGCAAATATTTCATGTTTTTACACCAAGTAGAAAAAGTAGGTAGAGGGCAGGGGGGGGCAGAACTCATGTAAACAAAGAAGGATATTTCCAATAAAAAAATGTGACGTCATCACAGCTACGATTTGCCTATGTATCTAATACCTCTAGGACAACAAAGCTAAGAACTAAAGGCTCTCAAAGGAATAACGTCCGGAGGCTCCCCCCGCCACGAGCCACCGGGACGCACAGCTTCAGCATCAGGGAGGAAGTGGAAGTCCTGAACACCGCACGGGACTCTGGCCTTTGGCTGGTAGCCCGCACGCATCTAGGAGCTCCGAGCAACGTGGCCGTCCTTTGCAGCTCCGCCTCCGCCGGAGAGCTCCCGGTTTCAAATTTTTATTTCCTTTTGAAATTAATCCCCGTTTTTAATGTACCCTTGATTTTATTTATAACAAATAGCTACTGTGACGTTTCGTTTTTTTCTTTTCTAATCAGAGAATCTAAACATTGCGTTCTGCGCATCTTGTTTTATCTATTATCTTTGGGTAGAGGCAAAGTATATTAGACTATGATCTTCTCTATAGTCAAATCCATGAAAAATATTAGGTTGAAAAATACAAAAAATATTCACTAGCATAAACAATTCAAAACTATTCCTTTGTTTTGTTTTTTGTTCTTTTGCCTATTTGGTTCGATAGAATTGCATCCGACAGGATATAAATAAGCATTATAGCATTTCAGGGAGTGCAATAGCCGTGAGCGTTAAGGCGTGTTGAACTATTTAATGTTGGGGGCGCAGGTTCGAATACTCCCGAGAGGGATGGTTGGTCTACCTCATGGATAAGAGTATCCTAGAGGTTCGTTAGACTAATATTAATACTATAATGTTTATTTATGCAATTCTATAGAACCATATAGGCAAATATATATATATATTCACTAGCATAAGGCAATAATAAACTTTTCCTTTGTTGTTCTGCTCCTGGCTGTTTTCAAGTAATGTTTAAGTAGCCAGCATTCTATTGATATTTATTTGAACCATTTCATGAACTGTCTTGTATAACCAAATTATCATAAAGAGAAGAAGAGTCATATACAAACTAAATGCTTGTTGTTGAGAAGGTTCTATTGCTTGCCGGTCAAACTTGATTATTCCTTCCTTCTTATAAATACATATCAAACGATAATAATAATACTAATAGGGGTGAGCAAAGAGAGGGCTCCTACTCAGGCCGCCACAGTTCTTTATGTAGTCGATAAACCAAGGACCGTTATATTTTTGTCAATTGACAATATAATGGCATTTTTAAGTTCAATTGTTGAATGGTTGCCAAGTTATTTTCTGCCAAACCGCTCAGTACTGCAGGTCTTCTGTGATCGGATACTGCACAATTCATTCTCCAATTGTACCCTCCTCCTTCCCCAAAAAGTTTAAAGAACGGAGGCATGTCAACTGACGCAAGGTAGATTAGCTGAAACTGAATGACACTTTTCTATACTAAAATCATTTTTCTTTATATAAGTCATAATTCAATTCCTTTATTCATATTTTACTGTATGCGGCCTGCCACTCCTCTCGTACTTAATCTTCTTTGTACGATCAAACTACGTTGTACCAAAGTTTTTGAAACCAATATGGCTAAAGTCAACGCCCTCAACAATAACAAATGTTGCATGAAAACAACTTGTTAAAAAAATATATAACTTTATGATGAATCTTCAAAATGAGTCGGGTTTGGCGCATATATGAGGTAAGTTCAATAACAAATTATAGTAGTAACAAGTTCAGTGAAATGTAGTAATAGAAAAAACCTTTTTTATTATTTGCCATTTCTCAAATAGTACCCATCCTGTGTTTTCTCTGGCCCATCAGTTGAAAAGCCCACAAAAAATGAATAATGCTAACATATTTCATGTCTAAATATAAAATTACTCTATTGTAGATCGTATTTTTTGTCATATTTCCTTAATTAAAATATTAATTGGTGTGCAATTTAAAAAGACCACTGAATACTACAGATAGAATAACAAAATATTATAAAAAACCTCTGAAGAGTTGTGAAAACAGAATATATATTGATATTACAGTACAAATTCCCTGTTTTACAAATATTTATTGGAATAAGAAGAAGCTTGAATTTTAAAAAGACACTTGGTATTTGAGAATATATATTTGTCATTATGCTCGTGTTTTTGTAAATAAAAACATATAACATATAATTGTATCCTTAAAAACATGGACGGGCATCCATTAGTACATTTACGAATTCTCCGAATAAACCATTCTGGTTAGTAAATATGATTAAGGCTGTCAAAAGCTAACCATAAAAAATATATGAACTAAAGTAAGGATCATGGCAACACAACAAGGTATGTGTGCCATTACATTAAAAAGGAGCGCTACACTACAATATAAGTTATTTTAGCAAATCATATATTATATATAATGAACCTTTGTTATTGAAATAGACTACATTATATTATTAGTAATTATAAAAAAATTTGTTTACACTCAGGGGAGGAGAAATTATTTTTTGTTTTATCATCAGAAGCCATAATAACAAAATAAACAAACCGACCCTCACTGACGATATGATTTTTTTTAAATAATAGTTACCGAATTTTTGAAAAATATTTTCATGGATGGGTTTACAAGACTTATGATTGAAGTATTCTTAACTATGCCACTAATGCAAATGATTTGATTCCCTTGGGTGCCAATCAAATATTATAGATAATACAAGATGCGCAGAACGCAATGTTTAGATTCCTCTGATTAGAAAAGAAAAACTGAAACGTCACATTATTATCGATTTGTTATGATTTATGGCTTTTAAAATATCTATATGCTCTTTCTTTTCTCTCATTATCTTTCTGACTGTTTGATAGAAAGGGCTACTACTACTTTTATGGACGTGTGAAAAATATAAATAATCAAACCATCAGATGTTAATAATTGGCTGAGTTTCGGCCTGAAATTGAAAATCTGATGTAAATAACATATTATTAAACCAATTTCATTTTTTTTGCTGAAAATCATGTGAATGCAGTTACACAGAGTTATAAAAATCTAATTTTTAAATGAAATTATATACGAGGTTGTGTGGCTATATCGATATTAGTCCACAAAATTATTATTTATTATTTATTTAGATGGTGTAGGTATTAGATATACAGGCAAATCGTCTAAGTGATGACGTCACATTTTTTTGATTTTTATTATTAGAAATATCCCTTCTTTGTTTACATGAGTTCTGCCCCTGGTGCCAATAATATTTTTTGTGTGGTCAGGAGAGCGTGAATGCTAATGATGAAATAGTTCAACGTTTCTGTTGTCTTCCATTAAATATAGCAGCTGCTGGTCAGGAGTTCCATTCACCAAGATAAGAGGATAATAATAGAATTCATTTAATTTAAACCAAATTCATATAAATATGTAGAGTATTTAAAAGAAGGAAAATACTGAAGCTTCGCTTCAACAGTTGACATGTCAACAACAAAAAAATGAGAGAACCAAAGCAATAATATGCCTTCTCAAAACTTAATTATAAACCACACACTTTGTTTTTCCCTTTAGACTACCAAGGCCCTTGATAGCCTTGGCAAGGGACCCATATTTCAACCCTTAAGTGATTACAACATGACGAATGTTTTGATCCTCTCGACATGAGAAACATCACCTTCATCTCTTCCCCCTATACTCAAAATAAAAACTCATCAAGCAATACTCTTAAGGTTTTAAGAGAAATAAGAAGAAAATCCACTTCATATATTTGTTAAATGCCGTGCTGGAAAAAAGTAACAAGTCACTGGAATCTAAATCCTTTTATATTATATCCACTAGAAGGCACTTTTTTGTCTCAAGAGTTGGCCTCCTACAAAGCATCGGGCATCTCTTCGAGAAAAAACGTATTCTTATCTGCTGCACCAAAATACGAGGAAGACATGCAGCATTTCCTTGAAAATCTCTAGCTGGAAGAAAGCAGAACGTGGAGGTCCGCCGGAAGGATCATAAAATCTTTCAAAAAGAGTGATAATTTATAGCTTCTGCACAATTCAGCATTATATTTTTCAAAATTACCGATTCGTGTGTTATAAACGAAGCATATTTGAAAATATAAATATTTGAAAGAATGTTCCTAAACTAAATTAGCAAATAATTTTGATTCTCCCAGTAATGGCTAAGATATAATTTTTTGATCGATTATACCAAACAAAAGTCATATATTGAGGTAATCTCATTATAGTGAGTATTTATAATTCAATGGATTCAAGTCCTTTGATTTTTTTTTCACAGTTCATAGAATATTTACAATAAGTATATAATAAGATGCTAAAGCGTAAAAAATACATTATTAAACATTATAGTTTAAATTTATTGAAATTTATCAAAAATAAAGTCCTATGAGTAGCTGAGCAGCGTAAAGATTAATAAATGCTACTGAATAAGTTCGGCTAAATAATATATGTATAATAAGATAATAAAAGTAGCAGACTACAGTCAAGGAGTTTTCTCCTTTGCTACTGTTAGTTTATTTATTTTTTGCCTATATGGTTCGATGGAGTTCCATCTGTACATAAAGGAATAAACATCAGGTTTTATGTAAGCCTTAAAAACTTTGCTTGTGTAAATAAATATATGTTATTACTTGAGAGATGATTGTGATATAATAAAAACAAATCTTATATTTTTGCTATTAAGCTTAAGAACAACATGCCGGGCATTAGGGGCATATACTATATATATATATATATATATATATATATATATATATATATATATATATATATATATATATATATATATATATATATATATATATATATATATATATATATGGTGATCATTAAACATAATTCAAAAAGGAAAAACGATATTTTTTCTCTTCTGACTGAATAATAACAATTATTATGACTATATATATATACCTTCCAATAAATATTAAATCTTCTTGGATGACGTCAAAGATGTCAAAATCCTTTCAATCCTTTGAAAAGCATTAGGATATTCATCAACATTTATTTCAAAGAAATGAATAAATTTTAAATGTAAAATTTCAGTTAATATTTTAATCCTTCAATTTTATATCGGATTTTTGTGCACACAGGGTTCAATTAAGCTGCATTATATGGATACAAATTGGCATTAGGTTGAATATCATTTTAAGCCAAATTGTTCTTACTTTGTGCATCTGCATAATAAAATATCTCATTTTATATATAATATAAACATGTAACCCTTTTAAAACCCATTGAAATTCCATTTTCTTCCTTATAAAACAACAATACCAATTAAATGTACCTATTAAAAGATATCCTTAAAAAATACGACATGCATAACACAATGTAAAAAGATTTTGTTTGAGTTAATTCTTTGGTTGTTATCTTTACTAGGTTGAAGAAAAGGCATACCTTCCAAAAAATATTGAATCTTCTTGATGACGTCAAGATATCAAAATCTTTCAATCCTTTGAAAAGCAATATGTTTCATTTGCTATCGTTATTAAGAAATTACACCATTTTTTTGAAAATAACAAAAAAATATGTACATGAGAAAATTTCAGAAAAATATATTTGTATAGGTATATACATGATTAGACTATGTATTGAAAACACAAGATTTTCTGGTCTTTCTTCGGTGAAGAGACTGGGTTCTCGGACCAAAGCCCAGACGTAGTCGCCCATCATGCGTTCATTATACTGTCCCTGGTAGCGGTTGTTCAAATTCCATCATATCTTGGTGGAAGCGCTCTCCATGCTCTTCTGAGTAGTCTCCCATATTGGATTTAAAGATATCCAAATGGGAGTGCATCATATGCAACTTCAGGGACATCCTGCAACCCTCCCCTTGTAGGACTTCAGAAGATCGTCGACCAGTTCGCGATAGTTTTCTTCCTTGGTTTTACCCAAGAAGCCCTGAACAACCGCAACAAAAACTTCGCAGGCACGTTTATCCGGTGCCAACAACTTTCCGGAGAATTCCGGATCCTAAATTAGCTTCGTGATTTGCGGCCCAACAAATACCCCTGCCTTAATTTGGCCTCCGACAACTTCGGAAATACCGCTTCCAGATGCCTGAAGGCAGCGGACTTGTGATCTAGTGCCCTCACAAATTGCTTTATGAGCCCCAACTTGATGTGGAGGGGTGGCATCAAGATCTTCTCCTGCTCAACCAGCGGTTGCCACTTGACGTTCATCTCGCCAATGACAAAGCCTGTTCTTGACGGCCAATCCTTCGTATCATAATGTTTTGCTGTAGCTCGGCTATCCCAGTAGTAGAGGAAATAGGGATATTTTGTGAAACCGCCTTGCAAACCTGTCAAGAAGCCAATCATCTTGTAATCTCCAATCACTTCCCAATCGTGCTCTTCGTACTTTACTAGGCGCAGCAGCTGTTTCACATTCTCATAGCCTTCCTTCAGGTGAACAGAGTGGGCGATAGGGATGCTTGGGTACTTGTTACCATTGTGCAACAGCACCGCCTTCAAGCTTCTGGTTGAGCTGTCCACGAACAGTCGCAAACAAGCCGTTGATTTGTGGTGATAACATAATTTTTCATCAGTGTGAAATAGTGAGAGAATTTTTCATGACGTTGTCTTTGTTTTGTTACCCAACAGCTCTCGTCCAACAAGTTCCACTGTTTCAGCCTAGATGTCAATAGTTCTGATTTTGATTTTGGGGAGTCCAAGGTCCCGATAAGATCATTGAGCTCTGTTTGGTTAGGAAAATGCGTAATAGCCTGGGTATCATCTTCAACAAAGACATCGCCGTGAGCATCCTCAGTTTCACTGCTGGAACTTGAGCAAGCATCTCTCGTGATTACTGGAGGAGGGTTGGGAACTGGAAGCTCATCACAATGCATCACCGGACGAAGAGATGATGACAGATCGGGGTAATCGAACACATCCGTCTTCTTTCCCCTGCGGTGATCGGTAACTACCACCATACAAAAGTAGTAGTTGTTTGTGTGATCTGTTGGTTCCCGCCAGACTCTTGGCACTCCAAACTTCATTTTTCGTTTCTCTCCTCTGTACCACGACTCCAGAGTGGACTGACAGCTTCCGAAACCACGTGTGGCGCCCAACTCTTGTCCTAGTCCCCCACTTGAACTCCAAAGTACGCCTTGTAAGAAGAGGTTCCCCTCAACGATGTTGTACTTTACTGACTTGACATTCAGAAAGACTCCGCATACATAGCATAAATTGCCAGTATTATGCTTGCAGGAACCTCGAGCAGAAGCCATCTTGCCAATG
This sequence comes from Caligus rogercresseyi, assembly GCA_013387185.1. Lineage (NCBI taxonomy): Eukaryota > Metazoa > Arthropoda > Copepoda > Siphonostomatoida > Caligidae > Caligus > Caligus rogercresseyi. The sequence continues at coordinate 5,458,187 of CP045905.1, read as the reverse complement.
ACAAATAAAAGGATAATTGGAATACTTTGGATAAAAGCAATCCTAATACTTTACACGAAGTGGAGCAAGAATGGAATGAGTATTCCAACTGCATTTTTTCAGAGAAAAATCTACATCTTCATAGAGTAAATATTCCTTGCCATCCATTGTGCTTGTTGAAAAGCTCCTGATTTGGTCCATGGATGTCTCGAGGAAATTTTGTCTCAAACAGTATAAGACACAAGCGACCACTTCTCTATAATCAGCTCTAGGCCTGGTCTTGTCAAGGATTTTTTTTTCAATTGCAGTTGTATTTGCCTTAATTCCTTCCATTCTTGCTCCACTTCGTCTAAAGTATTAGGATGCTTTTATCCAAAGTATTCCAATTATCCTTCACGTAGCTAAAAAATATTGTTGTTTGACTTTTAATCTTGCCAAAAAGAGTATCACGTACTCCTCCAATTATAATTTTGGAAATATGATGGCGAAAAGCAAAATAAAACATATTTTTGCCAAGTTTTTTTCTCAATTGATTTTGCCGAACCCTTCCTTTGTTTTCCTTGTTTATATGTCTAAAAAGTAAGTAATTTAAACTGTGCATATCGGTTGGTATCATATATACCTATATATTATAGCGTATTTTTATAAAATTAATAATTATTTTAGGAAAAAAAGGTAAAATTTAGTTTTAAAAATAATATTTCCTTCCTTTCCAATGTTGAAATATATGTAATACGACGTACTGCATAGCTCTCTTAAAACATGTGTTTCTATATGTAGTCGGTTACTAAATAAACTTGAAATTTAAAAAAACAAATTGCATTTTAAATAAAATATGTTTTGTTTGTCATACCCCTTTTGTATAATAATTTTTCTTTAAATCTCATTGGACTACTATATCATCATAAAACTCAACTTTCATTGGCGCCCCCTAAATGGCCCATGCGGCAGGCATTCCGGCGGCCCAAATTTAAAAATATTTTTCCTCTCGATTATTTAAGCCTTGGAGAACCAGAAAGCATATATTTCATGTTTTTAAGGAAAAGTGTTTTATTTGAACAGGTCTAAAGTACATATATATCAAATGAGTATATCAAATGACTACTTTTTTAAAATCGGTGTCACTTCTTTAATAACGATTAGCGACATAAAAGGTATATTTTTTCATCATCATTCTTAGAAAAGATAAATAACTAAAGCATTCATTGAAACAAAAAATAATTTAATTTTTGTTACATTGTGTAATTGATGTCACAGTTTTCATTTGATTTTTCCCAAAAACAGTTCAAAATTGAAGATTCCGTTCTCTTGACGCTTAATCAGATTATACCAACGTTTTCGGAGATCGCTAGAAGCAACAAAATATATACTATTAATATTATTACTCTAATCTGACATTTAATTTTTAAGTAATTTTCTTATTTGAATTACTATGTAATTGAAATGTAGATATTGAATTCTTTCTTTTATTTTAATAAAATAATAATTAAAAAAATGAATATGTGATATTATATTTTCAAGAAAATTGTTAAATGGCTTAGAGGTTGGAAAATATAATATAAACTAAAACATGATTGTATCACTTAAGACATCATATTCCTCTATTGCACTGACTAGCCCTTTTTACGAATATCGCCAGTGGAATAAACCTATTTAAGCGTAATGAAATGCTTGACGTTTGTAACGATTACTAAATATACTTTTAAAAACACTTACCAAAGCTTTTTATAATATTCCCCAAGCATCATTAAGTTATATAATTCTCTCAAATAATAATGAGGTTTAATAGAGGTAAAAAGGAATAGTAAAAACATGTTTTCGCGCCTAAAAGGATAATCATACTTTTGCTTTGAATGCTGGACAAAGAGAATATGTTGACGAATAACATTACAGCAGATCTCGCAAGCTTACAAAAAAACAGTATGTATTCCTTTTTTCTTTTTCTATATCGTTCAGTCAGAGTGGTGATCCATTTATCGTCATATATGATGATGGTATGCAAAACAATCATTTTTTGATGAAGAGCTGTTGTATTTAATTTATATTCATTCTTCAAAGGCTTCGTAAATGATCAAGGATCGTGGCAAATGAGAATGGACAATTTGTGTTCTTGATCATAGTATTCATTTCTCTGATCAGGAACGGAGTGGGAAGAATTTATCCACCGGGACAATTATGCCCTCGCCGGCTTATACAGGCCCCAATATGCCATTGGGAGGCTGTCAACGGCCGTTTATGTTTCTTGAGGCCAGCGGCCCACCGGGAGTAGTCCCGGTACTCCCGCTGCCACTCCGCCTCTGTCTCTGACTATACACATATTCACACCTTGAGGGAAGTCAAGTGATGCATTGGTTTAAATTAACAATAGTTTTTATCATTTACTATCCTTCTCTTTTAACCAATCACGTTCGAGAAAATAGCCCCGTATGTCATCCTTAAATATTTTATATTCCTTTTTGAAACATGAACTAAACGGAAGTTCTCGAGTATTTTTTATACGAGTTTCCTACAAACCCAAAGCTTGTTTTTGTTTAGGAGTAACCTTATTTAGATATAAATATCTACTTTCATGCCATCATATTTCATATGTGACATTTAAAAGGACTACAGTCAGTAAAGGGAGTACGATAGCCATGAGAAGGGAGAACCATAGCTGTGAGCGTTAAGCCGTGTTCAACTCATAGAGATATAAAGATATAGAGAGCTGATTCCCTTCAATAGCAGAGAAACAGCGTTCTGTTGTTTCTGTGTGTGCAAAATAAACAAAGTAATTTATACGACGTCATCGTAAGCTGATCTTAGAGATAGGATCTTGAATGATGAAGAGAATAAACTCTCTACAGTATACCCTCGATATAACGACCCTCTGTATAACAAACTTCGGATACAACGAACCTCCTGGAGCTGGCCGAACAAGCCTCAGATATAACGAACTTAAGTTCGTTATATCTGACGATACCGAACTTCCTGGAGCTGGCCGAACAAGCCTCAGTTATAACGAACTTAACGTTTTATCTTTTTGTGTTCATGACCGAACAAGCCTCAGTTATAACGAACCTAAGTTCGTTATATTTGAGGCTACCGAACCTTTTTGTCCATGACGGAACAAGCCCCGAATATAACGAACCTAAGTTCGTTATATTTAAGGCAACCGAACCCGAATTATGAGCTGCTGCGGATCATGCGGTTTGAATTCATGCGTGAGGTGCAGCAGAGGAAGACGCAGACGAAGATCTCTGACTTCTTCAAGGCTGGCCCTCTCCCAGCGAGAAGAGGTCTAGTACAGAGTCTGAGACCAACAGTGTGTCTACAACTTCGACCTCCTCCACTAATCTGCCATATAGTTCGTTATATCGAGGGTTTACTGTATATCTTTTTATCTGTATGTTGTGGACACACTGACGTATTTCTCTGAAGAATCTTATCAGCTTTCTATATCTTTATATCTCTATGGTTCAACTCTCAAAGTTGGGGGCGCAGGTTCGAATCCCGAGAGGGGATGGTCATTTTTGGTCTACTTTAATGATAAGATCCTAGGCTCGAGTGACTAACTTTAATTCTATAATACTTATTTATATCCTGTCGGATGCAATAACTAACACCTTCCATTATCTGATCTAAACTGATGTGTATTTCATAAAAAGGAATTCTATTTATACAAATAAGTTACAAATGGGGCATGGAAACAAATTAGAGTGATTAACAAATAGGAGCAGAGAGAAATAGAGAATCTGCTTCAAATTCTATCGACCTATATAGGTACAAAAAAGTACACCAGTCAACAATATACATTTGAAAAATTTTGATGTCCTTAAAATATTATTTTAATATCCACTAGACAAGAACACTATGCTACCCATGTTCTAGATTACAAAAAAAAATATAAATGTCCAAATTTTACAATAAGACTGAAGCATTGGATTTTAAAGGCCTAAATTGAATCAATTTGAATCCCAATTCTTACAATTTGGATAGATGCTATAAAATAATATATATTTTTTAGTTTTTCGAATAAGATAGCATATTTTTGTGCACATATGGGCTATGCTTTGAAAGATACATTCAATGCTCCAGGAAACTTTTTCTCTTTTCAGGATTACTTGTATCAATCCATTGTTGGATATTTATGGAAAATGAAGGTTAATTATGGAATGAAGCAAGATTTAAAAAATTGTTTACTTATCACCCAACCTGTAGACTCTACAAAGAGGACAACGAAACACTGAAGCATCTCATCTTTGAATACCCGTCTACAAGAGAAAAAATAATGGCTCTCGAAGAACAATTGGAACAAAAAAGTTTTATTGGAGGATTATTTTTTCGAAGGTGAAAAATGATTAGGTACTTTACACATTTTTTCAAATAAGGATCGTAGTTGCTAGATAGGTTCACCTCCGGCTGATACCGGATTAAGTTCCGGTGAAGTGAGTTCAATCTGGGGACTAAATAAGCAAATAAAGACCTGCAGCAGTATATTATATTTAAGTTATGAAGAGAATATTTGATCTAGAAGCTTTTAACATCGTAGTACATCAGTAAAAAACATTCATATGCTTAAGTAAGTTTCAAACGTTTTATTATTCATTTTACTAAGCATATGTTCAACTCATCTTGAGGATGTGCATTCTTTTTCTTCACTGATCCATGTATTCATATATGTTTTTTGAACGGCTACTAATGTTTACTTATAAACATACTCGTATAGGTAAACTAGTGTCTCCCATGGAGAAAACGGATATGAGTTCTAGCAGATGTGATTGAATACAATGCTAGTTATTTCCCCCTCAATATGTTGTTTTCGTCTCTCCATAACAATTCAGCGATGATTATTGTTGTTTTTATTATTTGTTCAATGATTCCCCTTTCAAAAATACATACATACTAATAACTCATCTACATACGTAGTTGATCATTAAGTGCACCTTTCAAATGCAGCTTTGAATACAGCTGAACATAAAAATAGATGCAAATCTCCATCTACTGTCTATTTATTTACGCCAAGGTACATATATTAAATAACAAGGTCGTTTGAATGTAAATACTCTGCAGTAGAGGTCGATCGAAGGTGGATTATAAGGGCTCATATATATTGTCGTTAGTTTTTCCTAGAAAAAAGCCGATCGCCGATTAAGCAGCTAATAGTTTTTTTTCTTCCATAATGTATGAAAAAAATATACAAAATAACTTTTGTTTTATAAATAACCTTTTGGTATCTCTTTTTATGACAGAAAAGGATTTAAAAGTCCTTCTCATTAACCGTTAAACAAGTAAACGCGCCTTTTATTTTTACTACATTGGATCCTAGAAAAGAAAATATTTCTTCATATATATAATTAAATGTATTAATTTAAAATAATTAACTTACATTTAACTGGCATGAAAAGAATTCAATAATATTTTTCTAGTATTTTTTTAAATCAAGCAATGTATATATCACCGATAGTTTTGTAAAATATTCTATCGAGCAGATAAATGGGCCAATCTCTGCTTTACAGCAGAGGTCCATGACTGGCGGACCGTGATCCGAGTCTGTCTCATAAGAACCTATAAACATTAAGTCATATTATTTCATCCGATACATACCTTTAGACACCGGTTTACCTACTGAATAAAGCCATCCCACATGATGCCACCCAATCGATCAAATCTACGTATTCGAAGAGATATTTGGTCCAACTCTGGTATTTTGATGTTCCAAACCATTTGAACTGTTTCTATATGGACTTCTTTCAATTTAGTCGGACACTTATATTTTATATATTATTGAACTAATTTTGTTTCTATGCTCCTAAAATGTTGTCAATGACATTCAAATAATACTTAAATAATAATAGTAGAGAAAAAGAGTCTTTATATCCGATCTAAATTATTCCAATTGTCATTTATTGGGAATTTTGCAGCCTCATTAATGAACGCCATATTTTAGATGGCTTCTCTTATTTCCTTGTCCTTATACGTCTAACCGTTAGAGAGTGATGACTCTTTTTTCGTCAATGTGAGTAGTTAGCTTATATTATAATAATACATACAAGGCGATTTAAGACAGATATGCTATATACGCTAAATTCCTGCTCAAATCTATAAATACTAATACGTTGATCGATACTTATGAGAAAGAATGAGATGCTGTTCCTGAGTTGCCTTAAAAGACTATTTTTTATAAAATTGGTTTTCATCAACCAAAAGAATCTATATATTTGGATTCGTGAGCTAGAGTATCAAAAACGAACCCCCATTTTGTTTTAGGGGATGGGATCCTTTATTTGACTCCACATTGGGTCAGAGACTCCGAGAATATTAGCCACAAGCAAACAAAACCTAAAACAGAGAGCATGTCGAAGACATTTCGAGGATTCGAATTATTTACAAATCTAACACTTTTCTTTGCATTTGTCAATACAATCACAAGTTTTATATAAATATCTGTAACGGCTTCAGAGCATCTTCTAACATTGTATAGGTGGTGCATTTGTAAACGGTAGAATGTATAGTACGTATATGCAATATGTATGAATTCTTATTTTTTTGTTTTTGCGTATTTAGTACAATATTTACCCATGTGATTGCGTCATTTGACATTCTCTATATATACCTGTATGCAGCAATGTGCCCAACTACTATTTGAATGTATAGAAAATTCACTTTGCGTCACATAATAATGTCCAAGGAACGCGTAGAAACTAAAAGGAAGAACTGAACGTCTACAATTGGGTATACATAAAAGGGACTTGCCGTGAAGTTATAAAAGTTGAAGTACTGACGTCATATTAGTAAATCTGAGGGATGACGTCACCGCACGTGCCTGTACATACCTATGATTTTTAAATAGGTCCTTTGCATAGTATACGACAAATGTATTAAACAAAAACAGTGAATGTGAGTGTTATATCATATAATAAGTAATGATTTATCAACAAAGTTTATATGTAGTTCCATACAATCATATTTCATACTTATCTGATACGCATACATACAAAAGGGGCCAATTCTTGTTTCCATGTGTGTGTGTGTATGTGTGTATCTGACACTCAAGGCTCCATTTGAAAATGAAATCAAAGGTCATTCTTAAGGTATACAAATACATAGTTAAGGAAATATCCCTACATATGTAGATATATGTGGCACGTAAACTACAAAACAATTTTATTGATGAAGAATTTCGAGTAAAATATTTATGGTTTGTTAATTTCATTTTTTAATAAAATAATAAAGATTCAAGTCAACTTCATTATTGATAAAAGTTGCACCTTGTATTACCATTGACTAGTTGAATATCATTACTTTATTTTAGAACAGCTCTTGTCTTTAGTAAAGTCGATAAGTTTTGAAGATAATAGCCTCACATCGATTAATTATTATCAGCGAAAATTTAGCCAATTAGATTAGCTACTTTCAACAATAACAAACGTTTGCACTCTACAGCTCCTAGTTCTGTATTGTGTATTAAAAACATAAGAGAAAGTCACCAGTATGTAGTTTATATTTTATGAATATGTCCATTTTTAGCCTTTGTTAACTAGCTGGAATTTATTTTCATAGATATAATTAATCAATTTTGTTTGTAATCAATTATGTGTTTTTGCAATTTAAATATTTCTTAAATATCATTTAATGTATAAAGTTTTATTTTAAATTACTTTGAAGGGTTGTATGAATAATGCCCCTGATTTTATAGACTATATATAAAAAGCTGACGGATAAATTGGTTGTAATGTTTTACAGCCCATGGGCATCGGTGAAACTTGGCTTCGATAGTGGCCGATGGTGGTAGAGTTCTTTCTCACCACCATGAACTGCACCATTATCTGTATAAAAAATATCTCTACAGTTTGTATCACTGAGTGGCACGGCTATCCTACGCACACACAGATAGACAGGAAAGGTATACATAAATGGAGAAAAGAACCCCTGATGATGACAAGCGATATATTAGGTTCAATAAAACATCCAAAACTTCCAAAAAATCAACTATCATTCGACTTCGTACCTATGTATATCTACTTATATTTAATTATTCAGTTAAAGTCTGATAAATATGACGATATCCGATACATGGATTGTAACATATACATCGTATATAAGACATCTATCCAATATCAGTTTTTATTACAATATACAATATACATTTTAAGTTTATCTACATTTTTTCTCCTCAAATGTATATCTAGGATTCTTTATTCTTTGCAGGTGTATCAATAAGATGATTCGTATTATTATTCATATTTGTAATATATATTTTTAAATACCATTTCAAATTTAAGTTAATTCATATCCCCACACAAATCCTCCTCGCATAAACGAATGAATTTCTTCCTGACGGAACACTTTTATTTGCATTGTACACACACAATATATGCGATATTAATATTTTACGCAACACTTTCACGGGTCCGCTTTGGCTCGTAACTCTTCTTTTTTTTCCTTGCCATAATACCCTATTATATGAATATATACTTTTTATCCTGAGAGAAACACATGTAAAACATGTTTATTGAGGTTAAGCAATAAAGAAATATATTGAAATGGATGTATGTGGATCGCATATTTATCATTAATATCTAATGTTGATGTCCTTTATAAAGAATCCAAATTAGAAATATTTTTTACCCCGAGGAATTAATATGATTGAATATGTTCGAAATATAGCAAAACGTAATTAATAATAAGAGTGTCAAGTTGGTTGGAAACTAAAGTACAACTAGAGGTATATATACACTCAGAGAGTGCAAACCTCCGCCGTCACAGGGTCCTTATGAGCCTTCCGAGGCGGATTTTTCACGACTAGGGCGGCGTAGAGGGACGGGGGAGGGTTCCCCTCGACGGAAATTCCGAGAGGAAGACGCTCCCGGCACCCAATTTCACAGCACAGCGACATCTATTGGCAGAGTAGGCTAACTTGAAATATTTAGTAGTATTTAGCTCATTTGGCGCCTTAATTCTGCACTCAGAGATGCCAAAATTTAATCACTTTTTCCTTTTGGCACTTCCAACAACTCCACAAAATTTCATCCAAATCCGTTCAGTACTTTTTGAGTTATCCTGCTAACAAACCAACAAACTAACAAACCAACAAACGCCAGTGAAAACAATACCTCCTTCGGCGGAGGTAATAAACTATGGAGAGCCATTAAAGATTAAAAGACTTAAATGAATAAAACAAGGGATACTCAACTCCAATTCAAAAAGGCACGTTTTGAGTGCTTCAAACCATAATGTTGAACAGCTAAGCGCCTGAAGTACAGATATTTGATTACCTGGGTGGGCTCATGTGGTACAGGTACGTGCGGTGGTGGGGTAATGCATTGACGTCATCAATTAACCTATAAGACAGGGTGATAAATCCTGATCCTTTATATCTGAGTAATGATGTTTAGTAATGCCTCACCTTCCATAGCCTCATCGCGCACGTCCTTGATATGGGGTGGCTTGTCGCACACATACATGGGGTGGTCAGCCACATTGAGAGACTTAAAAATAGTTACCAGTTTAAAATAAAGTGATATTTCATCATTTTAAATCCTTTGATGATTTATTGGTTATTGGTTTGGATCCCTATAGGACGACGGTATGTGGTGCCAGACTTGGACTACTGCGGTCCTTCAGTTAGAGACCCCTGATTTATAGGCTATCAATATCCTTTTATCCCCATAATGTTTGACTTATTTTATAAACTCTACACAACATTCATGAGTTTTAATACAAACGTAGAAGCTGAGACGATAATACGACATCGAAAATTATAATTTAAAAAGTATTGTTCCAAGAAGGAATTTAATATTCAGGTTTATTACAATAACACCACCAAATAAAAAAGACTTATGAGATACTATTAAAATCATTGTTAACTCTAGGATAAAGATGGAAGGAGTTTTTATACGGCCATCTATACATATATGATCCAACGCTGGAACCCTTCTTTGTAATTCATGATCAGTTTTATACTATTTTTTTATAAAATAGCAATGACTAGGAATGAATATGAGCTTAGATTTTTAGTAGTATATTATTCTAAAGAGGAGCTGTAAGGAATATTTTAGTGAAATAAGAGAGGCCATTTTAAGGAATAATTAGGATTATTTTTTATAAATATACAAACAATGACTTATTCACGTGAAATATTTCTTATTTTAAAAGCACTTTTAAAGCAACACATTAGCAAAATAAAGGCTCTGGAATTTACACGGTATTCAAGTATGACAGATATGTAAATGTGTTTATTGATCGAGCTATTTCAAGATAAGTATATCTTAAAGGTCTAGGCCGTACACATATAAGTAGTTTATGTATGATGTCAGGGACAAGGTTCAACTCTTTGAGGAAGAATAAGAGACTCGTTGGCTCACTTCCTCCTTATTTTAGGCAAGCAAGCAGGCAGGCACTTCTAAGGCCAAGTCATACACCAAATACACCATCCTTACCATAATCCATCATCATATCCATTTGGGCGGGAAAATATGATTTTTTTAAAGTTATAAGTGTGTTCAAAAAGGTAGAGCATATTTTTTTTAATATTTGCTATGATTAGAGATTTTGAATATCAACAATGATGATAAATTATCCACAACATCCCTGATCTGGTATTTCTTGGGTCAACAAATATACTCTCAAATACTATGTGTGTTGGTGTGTTTCTTTATTTAATATGTTGGATTGTAGGCTTATTGTTTTATTTATTTTAGTTTTTAACCTAAAAAACATGTTTATTTGTTTTCATTGTGATTTGTATGGTTCAAAAATGATTTTTCTCTTTTGTTTAGAGATCCAATTTAATTTTTTTAAGCATTCTTATATTTTTATATATGTATTTATATCGAAATAAATAAAGTGTGCTATATAAAAACAATTACCATCTATTCATCCTCGATTGTCCTCTACAAAAAAGTAAGCTGGAGCAACTCCAGTGAGAGTTTTGGCAACAAAGACTGTCCCTAGATGATTACATTTTAGTTCACGACTCTGTTTATGTACGATATACGACAATTTTTATTGTAAAAAATGATAGCTAATATATAATTCATGCTTAAAAATGAACAATTTCAAATGTAAAGAAATTAAATCATTTTGTAGGACTTCATGATAGAACTTAATAAAAACTCCTTGGTTGGTTTCATTGCGCATCAGCTTTCAATTTTAAGATTTCATAAATTCTGAAAGTCTGATAAAATGAACTCTTTTTTATTATAAACAATCATGGCTTATAGTCATGATTGCCAATTACAAAGTTTGTTATATAAACATATATATATATATACACAAACAAACAAACAATCTTTAAAGTCCACTGACTGCTTCATGTCAATATGGAATTTGAACCTGTGAAATCAGCAATTGACAATAAATATAGTTTTCCATTATTATTTATCGAGTAAAGCATCCCAGCAAAATCTTTTTATGTTCTTCAATCCCATCCAAGGGATCAATTTATTCAAAGGAGTTTAGGAATTTAATATTATTCATTTAATTTTCTCTAGGTATCTATTGCACACACAGAAGGACATATAAATCGAGATTTTAATTTTATTCCCTTAGTTTTATATTCTTCTCTGAGGGTATTTTCATTTTTATGTATCAGACAATTTATATATTTTATGGCCATTTATTTAAAATAATTGTACAAAATAAATGATGTATAAAAATAGACATATAAAAAATAAGGAAGGGGTTGTGACATAATTTCATAAATAAACTCTTTTTTTCTTTAATTGAAACTGTCTTCAGCATGATCCATCAAATAAATATATTTCATCAAAATACAACTCTATCTAAGTAAAATACAGATTAATTCGATAAAAATACATTAAACATAAGCTATCGACTATTGAAATAAAACTTTATGCTACAGAATTCAACTTTGTCAAGAACAAAATTACTGAAAAAGTACACTTCGCCATAGTAACTCGACGTTACTCACAAATATCATTTGATTATCTCGCTTGTGGAATCAAATAAGTAAATAAGTTACCAACATTATTCATTTTGATAATTTAGTGCCTGATACAATCAGTTATTGCATTAAAATATCAAAAATGATATATATTGAAATGTGTTTAAGCAAGATAGTAAGTAATTTTTCGATCATAGAAACACAGTCAGAAAATCCTTCTGACTGAAAATTCAATTGATGTTCTGCTAAAATTGTTTTAGACTCGGCTATTGTGAACTTCTTACTTATTTTCTTCTACAGAGTGGTACAGCAAAAATTAGAATGGACTTTTAAAGGCCCTAGCTCCATTGTTATTTGTTGTATGATCTTTAACTTCTGACCCTCCTCATCGCCGGATGTGAACCCTCTGGACTTTGCTGTATGGGGCTTCCTGGAGGACAAGACCAACAAAATCTAACACCCCAGTGTCGAGGCCCTGAAGGCCACCATCACCAAGGAGTGGGATGTCGGAGGACTTCATCAAGACCAGCTGTGCCTCCGTTTGTCCACGTATTGAAGCCATCATCAGGAATAATGGAGGACACATTGAATAAAAATTGTAACTTACTGTATCCTTAACATATTTTGTTCCAGAAATTTGCCATTAAAATGGCTCTAAAATAAACTATTTCAGCCTTCAAATTAGCCTTTGTCATTTTCTAATTTTTGTTGTACCTCTCTGTACTCCAGAGTGTAAAATAAAAGCATTAGCTTGTCGACATAATATGTAACGAAGGAGAGATGAACCTTAATATGAATAACCTTTAAAAAAGGCTTTTGATGCAGAGAATGTATAACATATCAAAGGACCAAATTAAACATTAGATAGGAAAGAGAATGTTCTCACAAAAACTCGCAATTAGAAATATTTTTGCAGTTGGTAACGCAGGTTTCCTTCTTTTTATACTTAGTCAAAGTGTTGATCCATTTATCGACAGACGTGATGAAACAAAATAAACATTCCTTTTATCTGCTGTCTGAGCAATTGCTTCATTGAATTAATAATGTATGATAGTGGAGAACTTCGTTAAAAGGATTCGCAAAAGCCATGATGAAAGGATATAGTTAGAACTTTTAGGGATTTTTTCCTCTCTCTGAAGTGATATTCACGCCTCAATGTGATAGAAGTGATACTCTATTGCATAATGCCAACTGTTTTTTTATTATGCCCCCTCTTTTTTACCAATCACATTTTCAAAAAAAAATAACACCTTTTCCCTAAGAATAATATCATATTTTTATCTCATATTGCTGAGAATGTATTATTAGTTGTAATGTAGCTTCTACTCATTATTTCTATATGATGTATAAAAAACTATATCATCGATCAAAATAAGCACGTATAATGAAGATACTTATCTTCCTCTGGTATCATGAAAAGCCTTGAAGCTACAATATCCCAGATCACTCAAGGGAGGAAGAAAAATAAAACAACTCTGAAAGGCACAGCAGGACGCGTTTGATTCGTTGAATTTTCCTTCCAGGATCAGAGATTCCTTTCTACAATAAACTTTTTGTTATGGAAAGATCCTCTCGAGTAAGAGGATTCATTCAGACAAATGCTGAGTAATGATAATTTTATCTCTTCCTTAATGAGGAAAGATTATTAAAGCAAATGCTTTTATTATTTAAAAAATAATTGTTTATTATTTTTTTAAACAATCACTCTAGTCATTCAGAGGCATAGTAATATATATTTCATCAATATTAAAACAGAGCACAAAATTTAATAGAGAAATAATAATTGTTTAAATGTTGTTTAATAGTTAGATTTAATTGAAAGTAACCAAACCTTTTAATAATAATCACTGTACATGCAAGAAAATTTCCAGGAAAATCACTTTTGTAAAAAGAGCTAAATTTATATCATTATGTATACAATATCTTGAACTTTTGGATGACTGTTATTATGTACTTTAAAAAAATAAAATACTATTTGAAACATGACAAATTAAATCCAACTGAGTCGCCTATATACCCCCAAGAAGAACTATTTACATAAGGACTCTTAATAGGTATACCTATAGGCTGAATACCGAGAGTAAATATCAAAATAGGTTTTTTGATGTCATATTTACGTACAAAATCACCAATTCATATATATTATATATTACATACAGCCGAAATAGAAAAAACATGTACAATATAAATAAACCAGTGGAGATATGATATATTTAACTTTTTATATTTGCTTGCATTCTAAGAAAGCTCAATTAACATTATACAATGCACATATGCTATTGTATTTAGCTATCGTATTAAAGTTTTTAATGTGACATGTTACAAAAATAAATTTAGAGATATATTTAATGAATTTCGTTCGTAATCACAAAGGGAAGGGGATATTGTTTTTTTAGGCGTATGAAGTTTTCTGGATTAGTTTGAAGAATGTGTAATGTACAGAGCTGGGATTCGGTAGAAAAATCTACCGCCGGTTCGATATCGGTATTCGGTAGATTTGATTATATATCTACAGTATCGATCGATATTCGGTACGGTAGATTAGAAAGAGAGATAAATTTATTTATGTATCTGCTTTTACTTCTTCATATGCACTTAATATCGGACAGTTTATAACAAGGGACAATTAAATACATCATTTGTTATAATTTATTAGATATTATTTGAAATTTAATACATACTAATCTTAAATAAATTATATAGGTACTTGGATTTTGTAGGAAATGGAAGGCTATAGATTTATTTTTATTGCCCGATATTAAATGCACTTTCAAGTTCTCAAGTATTCAATACATAGAATAAGCTCAAGTATTCAATATGAATGTCTATTTATGTATCTGCTCTATAATACTTTTAGTTGTAGTTGTTTATTTATTTTGCGAAGTTCAAGTTCTTCACACAAGGGAGCGCTTGGGCAAAGCGACAGTTGAACGATGTTTCTCTGCTATTGAAGGGAATAAGCTCTCTATATCTTTATGTCTCTATGTGAATGTCACAAAAGTCATACTTTCAAATATACCGTACCGATTGACAATCGGTACGGTATTTGGTAGTTTCTACCGAATATCGTATAACCAGTTCGGTATTTGAAATCTACCGTCGGTAATATCGAGTACCGATTTACATTCGGTAGTTGCAGCTCTGGTAATGTAGTAATAATCCAAGGAGCATAATGTTTTCAACACCGACTTTTACAATAAGTGTGAATTCACAATAAACTCAATAAAAGACGGGAATATTAATAACCGAGTCAGCAGCTTTTAGGAGTCATCTTGTATCCTTTTTATGACGGTATTATTCTTATATATTACACTCGTCAACTTTTTTTTATTAATGCTGTCTAGATTTTAGTCTTTTCTGAAACTTTTAAATCAGGAAATGGCATCCGTTTTGCTCAACTAGGTCAGGTTTTTTGAGCTGAGTTGATTTAAATAAATCATCTTTTGTGACAAAATCAATTTCATTTTTTGGCATTATTAGTTTATTTTTGTCAACACATACGAATAAAAAAATGTTTTGCCAGCAACAGCAATTAATTACATCATAGAAACATGGATTACCTTCATTTGAACGGTGGGCATTGATAAAGATAAGTACACGTAAATTGCATGTTGCGTCTCCACTGCTCAAACTTCAGGGCTTGAACTTTTGTTTCTTCGAACTCCTGGAGTGTTCAGTGGCAGGGAGATCTCTCTTCAGATTCTAACAAAAGTCAGCCATCATGAATGAGTCCCAAACACCCTGATACCTGGTCTCCATCTCCTTCATGTACTGATGGAATCTCTCCCCTGCTCGTCACTCACTGAACCATGTTTTCTAGAAACTGGTTCTATGTGAAAATAGGTTGTGTGTATTGTTGTTAATGTTGCAGCTCAGGTTTATGAAATTAGTCAGCAAGTTGATTTAAAGTTCTGAGTATTTTCTAGAAAGTACTTCATAACCAGAACATAGGTATGTCTTCCACGCTTCCAGCTCCACTTCGTTCATAGAGGTTTTTTTTTACTCCGGATCTCTGGGAGGATTTAACAGATTTAATGACCATCAAATATTACAGCTTTCAGCTTCTCCATGGTTGTCGTTGTGTAGCAGAACACATTTCAGTGATCGCTTCCTCCTCTTAATGAACAGTCTCCAATCTTTGGGTTCATACTGTGGTGGCGCTCCAAGCTTGACCAGAAGCTGTGATATATCAGTACAACCCATCCTGTATTTTGTTCCGAGAAAAAACAGAGGTACTCTTTATGCCTGTTGCGGAATAAGCTGATGACAAGCACTGTCACAGCGAGGAGGGTTTTACCCTCAATCTGGATGATGACAACAGTTCTGCCAAGTCTTTTCATAAGCTGAGGTTGCGAACCAGATCACTCAACTCCTTTTTGTGAAAATGGAAAAGGAGCTCCTCATCTTCAAAAACAATTTCTTCTTCTTCTTCATGTCCTTCAACACTGAAGGCATCTTCATTACTAATGTCAGGAAGTTCGAAGATATGCACTAAAATTATGTCATCACAATGAGCTACATGACTACTTTCAGATTGGAGATCAGGATACTTGACGACGCTGACCGGCAATAAGTATCCATAAGAAGTAGCACTCAATTACATGGTTTATCGGCTCCCTCCAAACCATGGAAATTCGTAAATACAGACTCCTCTCGCCAAATACATGCTGAAGGATGTATTTTATTTTCATTTGTTTATCGTCATACCAGTATTCAGTATAAATATAGCAACTAATACTTAAGAATAATATGTTTTTTATAAATCTATAAACTTTTTATTTTCAATTACATTAACCGACTCCAAAAAGGGATAGTCAGATAATATTGAATACAAAGTGTTCAACCTGAAATTATCCTTTCACTCAACACTAAAATCCTGAATGTCAAGTGAATACTCTTCAATACATCTGTCAATAAATGAGGCATTCTGGAGCGCTCTGTTTTCCCTGTTTGAGAGAATTTTGACAAATCACCGGCGTTTAGTAATACACTAGACTTTTATTTACAACGATCAAAGCAATTATTCTTTATATATATGTATTTTCATTATGAATGTTCAAAGTAAAAACAGTAAAAACATTAACAAGAAATATTATTATTCTGTTAAAACCTTCGAAACTTTATTATTTGCCCATTTAGATTATTGATGTTATATAACTATAAAATAGCTCTAATATTATTCTTACCTACATGCATTAACAAAGAAAAATTTAAATGTTATTTTTCATTTTTTGATGAAAAATACTAATAAACCTTGATTGCAACATACCTCCCATTTAATTTCTTTTTGTACGTTTTATGGTCAGATGGTGAGGACGATTTATCGTCAGAGGTGCTAGAACAGCATTTGAGAATAAGGAGTTGCTTTACATGTAAATGAATTTGGACAAAACTGTTAAATGCTTTTATTCGAGTTCCATTAAAAGAACATTTTTGTATTAAACTTATAAGCTCTAAGTTGATGTATACACCTCAACAGCCAAGAAAATATTAAAGATGTATTCATTAATAATAAATGCTTTGTTTTTTTTGCCAATCCTTTTGATTCAACAAATTATGTACTGGAAAGTTGTCCATGTTTAGTATACTTACTTATAATATTAATACATTTTTTAGCTCTTATGAATTAATAATTATCTTTCATACTTAGGATTAAATTCACTTCACAAGATCATTAACATTTCCATAGTTACATAAGAAAATATTATCATCACAACTACAAAAATTGTAGTTAACTATAATATGGGCATAAAATATATGAGTTTGCCAAAGAGTATGTTTGAGCTCCAACATGGTGGACTATATATATATATATATATATATATATATATATAATTTTCTCCCATATACAAATAGTTCTTGCTTGTATAACATTTAAAAAATGAGGCATACCTTATTTGTTGTACATTTTACAAAAAAATGATATTTGCTTAATCACTGGGGAACGAATACCTTTTTCTAAGCTACAATTATATTAATTTTAAAGTTTGCTTATGAAAGTATTTAATTGCATATTTTACACAATTAAATTTTACGTATCAATGCTTTTAGACTTTTAAAATGTAATTATTTTCAACAAAAAAGTTTTTGTATAAGTTTACAAAGATAACGGTAGTAAATCTGCTAATTGGTCACCACTCACACAATTTTCCCCAAAAGGGTTAAGCTTATTAATATTGAAACCTTATTAATTCTATATCTTTCGGAATTTGCAGAAAGTTATTTTTTAAGTATAGTTTTGGAGAATTTCACACGCTATTGATACGCAGAAGAAGTGCATTTTTAGATCACTGAGCTTGAATTTATAACAATACAATATATAATATTATCATGTTAGTCCAAATATGAATAGTTGGGATATACAAATGTTTATCAATTCTAGAGTCAACCCCATTGTAATCCATTCACCAAAAAACCCTAAAGAATTAAACAATATTATTCTGATAAGGATTCAAAGATTTTATTTTGTCTATATATATATATATATATATATATATATATATATATATATATATATATATATATATATATATATATTATGTGTGTGTGTGTTATATATAAGGTTTTAATTTTGTTTCATGATTTTAGTACATATTTAAAGTTTTGTTTCACATAGTTTTGAAAATCATATCAGATAGGTGACGTCCCCCATTGTCCATACACTGTATATACCGAATGTAACAGTGACAGTGAATTCAGAGCGTAATGTCAACATGTCGGAGGAGGTTTTCCCCCGATTTGTCCCCTTGTGATTTTTATTTGTGGGGATATTGAAATCCCGTGTTTATGTCAACCGTCCGAGAAGCCTACCAGACAAAATCATGAAACAAAATTAAAACCTTTCTGATTTATACATCTTGATTTATTGCCTTCTGAAAAAAGGAAGTTATGTTGCCGCACCCTGTATATTATATTATATATATATATATATATATATATATATATATATATATATATATATATATATATATATATATATATAATATATATATATATATATATATATATATATATATATATATATATGTGTGTGTGTGTGTGTATGTTATATATATATAATAGATTAAATGTAATACTAAAGTCATCAGTCAAACAAAATTCCTCCCAATATATCAAATTAATAAAATATGTGAACAAGCAATAATTAAACAAGCAGCAAAATCATAAAACAAAACAAAAAAATCTCAAAACAACAAAACAACATTATATACTAAAAAATCTACTAGTTGCATTTATAAAAGAGTTTTAAACACTTCATTTTAGACTACTAATACTACTCCTCATTCAATTTTAAAAATGAACTTATCATTTAATTGAACTCATGGTGCACATAGTTGAGTCAGCTATGTTCCTACGGATACTCAAATATTTTTCATGATAAAATGCGTGCTGAACCTTGGACTTTTGCTGAAGTTTAAGACGGAGAAAAAGAAAGAAATAATTACTACTTTTATTTGGTAAATTTATCCAATATTTATTTCAATAGAGTCATAATTGCATTCAAAAAGTTAGTTTGTAAATAATCAAAAACATAATTTGTTTTTTAAAAGTGTAAAATTTGCAATATTGCGCTAGAAAAGTTGTATTGGTTCGCAGTTTTTAAATAAATTATATATATATATATGTGGTGTGTGTGTATATATAATAAATATATATATATATAATAATAGGCAGAATTGGCGGAGGAAAATATGGATTAAAAAGAAATGGAACAGGAAAAAATGGACCAAGGTAGAAAAGGAAAATGATCACTCATGGAAGACATGGACCAAATATATAGGTAGGCAAGTATTTGAGTGGAATATATCTAAGTATTGTACAAATACTATTTCTCATATAAACTGAATAAAATGTCATAAATATTATTTTTTTGCAGTTATATATATATATATATTAGGAAACGACCGGGTACCCGGCCCGGTCCCGGCTGTTTTTTGAGCGTCCCGGCCCGGTGTCCCGGTTTTTTTAGACACCGGGCCGGGATATCAATATTTTCTTTCGTTTGTCATTCATAAATCTTATTAAGAAAAGAATTACCATAAAAAAGTGAGGACGGTTCAAGCCGTTGAGGACGGCTTGAAAGATTTAAGTCCCGCCCGGCCGGGTCTCGGCGAAAAAAGTTGTCCCTGTCGTTTCCTGATATATATATATATATATATTCCGACGAGGAATGATCTTCAATAAGTGTCAATAAAAAACAAAACACCCTCATAGAATTTAGAAGTTTTGTGGGAGTCTGTATTGCTGCTACTGGAGTCTTCATTATTGGACAATGTTATAATTACTAGAAAATTACCATTAATTAAATAAAATATCAATTATGCATAGTACAAAGATATAATTATATATGAAAAGCAGAAACGTAATATCTATTTCTTTCAAAACGATAGTTTTAACCATTTTTCAAATAGGTTCTCCATTTTTTTTAATTCTTTGGAGCTGTATTTTTTGTTGATGTTATTTCATGTTTCGAGCCTGTCAGGTCGATCAAGGTATATTATAATAAAAGGTATATGTACTATATGCTTCAAGCTAAGTGTAACATCATAACTCTTATTATCATTTTTCACGTCATCAAAAAAACAATATTTTTATTACGGGAGTGTGAAGATTGTAATTACTAAATGTTATTATTCCCTCTTACCGGTGTGACGTCATTAAAAATTTACGGTAAGCGAACAGTCTTGATAGTATGACATACTTTTTATTTCAATATTATTTGAGGTCGACGCACATTTTTCTATATGAATTTACTAGATTCCATATAAACTCCGTTTTTTTATATCTAAGATATATTAATAAATATACATATGCATTTAAATATTATAGTGAAGATGTGAAGCTAGTTTATAGTTCTTCAATAATTTTCAACCTAAGAGTGATATTTTTTTTTTGTACATTCGTACAACATTTATTTTTGAGTGTTACCAAACATCAAAAAAAACTTATTTACTACATGAACAAACATACAATTTAACACAACCAATATTACACAAAACAAAATCAAACATCATCAACAATTCTATTTGCATATTTAAACACATTTTTCGATAGGGGGGTTTTGTGCTTCTTAATTTATAAAGTAAAATCTGTATTTTAGTTACAATATAAATAAATTCCGTGCTATCAGGACCATTGTTATTAAAACAATTCCTTTCGTGGTTAAAACATGGCCAAACTTCATATAAATTTTTTGAACAACCATATCCCATATTTTTTTAATGCGTTACACTCAAAGAGGAAGTGCTTGCTTTAGAGTAATATTGCTGAGAAATCGTGTTTTACATCTATATTTTTGACAGTTTTTTAAGATTATTATTTAAATGTTGATTTCCTTTCCTTAAATTGTACTTTAAAAGCTCATCCTTTTTAACAGATTAAATTTATCCTTATCATTGATATATTTTTCAATAATTATATCACTAGATGTTGTTTTTGGGATGTGTTTTTGTTTTACTACTACTCGGGGTAGAAAAAGTCACAATTTCGAGACGAAGAAGACTGATTATTCACCCCAAAAAAAAACAGATTCACAATCATTAAAAAAATGAAAGCAAATTTGCAGATCACTTTGAACCATCATTGTGACGAATTCTTCGTAGTTGACCTATCCATCCTTGTTAATGTCTGCCTCTCGGACCATTTCATCCATTTCCTGTTCGTGAGTTTTTCTCCGCGATTAGTCGTGACCTGCCTCAGCTCCGCTACGGAAATGAAATCATTTCCGTCCTTAGTTTTGTATGTATGTCAAGGATGTCATTATGTCTCTATAAAAATATTTTCAGATTGTTGATATTGTGGACTTACTAAATATTTATATAGTTATATAATAGTTAAAAACTTTGCAAACCAATATTTTAATTAATGGCCCACTTTTGCGAGAGAAAAAAGTATGTGTACGTATTTATGAGGTAAGTAAGTTTCACTATTTATGAGCCCAGTAATTCTTTGTTAGGAAATTAGTCACTAGGCAATTATATCATTTAAAACGACATGGAAACCAAATTAAATATTATTATTACATAACGTATGTTTACTTAAATTATAATCAAATTTTGTAAAATTCACGCTCTTCACAAATAAATTAAATGAGGAGAAAAAATTTCAAGAAGATTTTTCCTGGATAGTTGTTATGCTCTTTTTATACTACAGGTTATCAGATTCTGAAGCTGTAGAAAACTTTGCTGTCATTTAATAAATTCGCAGTATTCAAATACTTATGTGATTCATTCATCTTGTAGATATAGCCACCTTGTCCATCAGCCTATGAGCTTTTGGTTCTTGAAATAGGTCAGCAGAAAATTGTCAACTTTATAGTTAGAAATTATCTGCAGATATCTAATTTATCCAATTTATCAAATAAAGTATAGTTTGTCATCTGCTTTAATGTTTCTATTCAGGTATTTTTATTTCGAGAATAGCTTCATCCATTTGCTTTTTGAAAACAAATACATCTCCGTTTAGACATATGTACAACAATTTAAAAGCATAAAATTGTCGTATTTTTCGAAATCTAAGTCACAGTTTTTTCATAGCTTGGGTATTGGTGAAGTGAAACTACTGTTTTTTTATTTTTAAAGACAACTCCTAATATCAGACTTGTTGATTTATCGTTCATTTGTTGTCGTTCGCGAACGATGAACGACAAGGAGAATTCCTTATCGTTCGTCTTTCGTTTTTGGCGCCAAAAAAATGACAAAGATTTTTCTTTCATGGGAAAAATTGATTTCATATAAAACACTTTTTCAGAATGGCGAAAAAAAATCCTTTAAAAAAAAAACGTTGTAAATTTTTTCTAGAATGACGAACGATAAAATTCAAAAATAACGATGAACGATAACTTTTGGCGAACGACAAACAAATGTCGAACGAATTTTTCGCGAACGTCAATAAGTCTGCTTAATATGTACCATGCCAACTAATATTACCTGTGTCATAAACCGTAATAATCCGTACACTATTTTATCTCGTTGTCCTTTATTATAAATTGTATTCTTATATAAATTATATGCATTTTTGAAATTGTATTCATCAAATAAGAGTGTAAAAAAACCAGGTGGAATATCCCACTTGATCATACAAGTAAAATACACTACACTTTTTATTAGCGGTATGTATTTATAGCGATGAATAACGGACCACTCTGCATCAATACACTGATATATATGAGACTCCATAGAGTAAAGGGAAAAGTTAATATCATTCTGTCAAAAGAGTATTATGGTTGAATGAATGTTTTCGCTGTTTACTATCTCATTCTGATAACATACATACATATATATATATATATATATATATATATATATATATATATATATATATATATATATATATATATATATATATATATATATATATATATATATATATATAGAATGTAGATACATACACAACGTACATACATATTATTATACAACTACGGATGAACATAAAGAAATTAATAATAGGTTCATTTTTTTTTGTTATCACGATTATTTTTTTAACTTTTGTATCATGTGGGGAGTTGTTGTTGACGTGGAGAACAATTTGCTTGAGGCAGGTCTAAGGGCCTGGGAGTTTGAATATGGGGAGAGGAGGCCTATAATGTTAATTATGATGATGGAGTGTCATAGTGAGGAAGTTATGTATTAGAATAATTATTGTTTTGTTCTCATTTTTATTACTTTGGAGAAATGACCGTGTGTGTGTGTCTATATATGGTGTTTATATAGAAGAACAGCAGAGGGTATATTGTATGAGGTCGGAGAAGCTTTAAATATGTTCTTGCTTCTTAAACGAAACTTTTTTCCACCAGATGTGTTTGGATAAGTGGGATCTGTGAGTATAAGCATGAAAATTGAATCAATTAGACCTCGGATCTTTTCAATGAGGTGGATGGATTTTGTTCTTTACCCTCTCGGGAGGCATACCTGCGAACCTCAACATTGAGAGTTGAACGCCCCTTTTACTTACCTAGCTTATTCAATCTCTTTATTTATTTAGAGAGGTTGCATAAATAAAAGTATATCAAATAACATTATAGTTTTAAATTAGATCTCTTGACAAGAGTTAATATGTTAGGCTTTGATACGATGATGGCCAATACAAATCATGCTCATGAATAAATAGAGAAGCCCTTATGATTAAAGCTATTTAAAAAACTGCATGACCTGAAATTCTCCTTTTGGCGGAGGAAGGTTTCGGTTTCTACTTCAGAGATCTGTAAAAACCTTATACCCTTATATGCCGTGGTTTTCAAAACTAATATTTGACAAGGAAACATTGAATGAAGTATGCATAATAGTGGGAAAGTTTTTAAATCTTCTAAGTCTTCCTCCGTCATAGGAAAAAATAATTTTTAATTACCTGTGGAATCGCTGACGGGTCCAAATTCACGGCTAGATTCCAAATCTCAGCAGACCTCATCAAATTTTATTATCTTAGCAACAACTGCGGTTTTTTTATTTAATAATACATTACACGCCTTCGTGGATTATCCTCTACTGAAGACGATCAAGAATTTTACTCATCTAAACGTTTGTGGTAATATGGACTTAAAATCGAACGTGGTTAGAGCTACAATTCTTTTTGGAGCATTCAGAAGAAGAAAGAAGATCTCTCCTCATTAAAAGGCTGTTGAATTTGCACTGATCAACATGAAATCATTAATTGCGAAGAGACTGACAAATAACTCTTATATTCGAATCGAAAACCTTAGAGCAATTATGATTGGGGCAGCGGCTCGTTATTCAGCCCTTTCAATAAAAATTCCCAATTCATCTGCGACGTCATGGACATGGGCCGGAGATTTGATTAAGTTAATTAATTAAAATTCTCTCGAATACCTCAAACTCATCAAATCGACAATAAGACGACATCAACGTTTTATATTGAATAAGAAATAATTTTTAATAAGTCATTTTATATTATGGTTTCATGTTTAGACAGTAATTTCGAATTATAATGTTCATTTATGTTTTGTTTTTTACGTAACTGTCTTAAGATTGTGTTTTTTATCTCCTACTTTCTAGTGTATTCTTATACTTTTACACTGTATGGATTTTAGCTAAAAATAAACATCTTAAACATTTTTAAAAAAATCTGCAATCAAACATATTAAGTAAAAAAACAATAAATCTACAACAAAACATATATGGTTTCTATATCGCCTCATGAATAAGTCTTGTGACCATTTATTTTATTTCAAAACGTGTTTTTTTCTTAAGCCCACCAATCAAAAGCTTAGATTTTGTCATTCGTTTGATGTGTTTAGTTACAAAAATAGTCACTTCTTCGCCGAGATTGAAACGAAAAGAGTCGAGATTACCACACTTATCAGCGCCGGACACACCACCACCAGCATCCTCAATGAGCTCAGAGTCAGTAAGGTCAATGTCTGCAGAGTCAGGAAGCGTTTGACTGACGGAGACGACATCTAGGACAAACCCCACTCCAGAACACCACCATTCAAAATTCGACTTGAACAAGTCAAGGCAGCCTTTGAGGCTAGCCCACGATGAAGATGACCAAGCTCGCAAAGAAGAAGTCCGTGGACCCATCCACCGTGTCCAAGGCGGTTAAAGTAGCAAGTGGGCAGTCACTGAGGAAGGTCGTCGAACGGCCACTGTATACCCAACGCCATACAGACCTCCGTTTAGATCGTTGCCGGTGCATTCTCTCCGACTTAAAGCACCACAGTGATCGCGTCGTCTCCTAATCTGACGAAAAGACATTTACAGTTGATCCCGTGTACAACAAGCAAAATGACCGGATTATCTGCTTCGGAGACGAATGTAAAGCCATTGGAAGTATCTATGATATATATATAGATAGATATATATATATGTATGTATATATATACATATATATGTATATATATATATATCAGACTTGTTTATTTATCGTTCATTTGTTGTCGTTCGTGGACGATGAACGACAAACGACAAAGTTTTTGATGAACGGCGAACGATAAGGAAAATTCCTTATCGTTCGTCGTTGTTTTTGTCCCCCAAAAAAAGACAAAGGTTGTATTTTTTTATCAGAAAAATTTCCTTATCTAAAAAAGACGTCGTCACTTTTTTTCTAAATGGCGAGAAAAAATTTCCTTTCTAAAAAAAAGGTCGTCAATTTTCTTCCGAATGACGAACGATGAACGACGAACGTTTCCATTTATAATTAACGACGAACGATAACTTTTGGTAAACGACACACAGTGGGCTTAGAACAGGGGTCAAGCGGACATTTGCCTGTAATTTTTGAACCCTTGATCCAATTTTGGCCATTGAGGGCTCATTAGAAGCGTATGAGGTCATAGAATATACAGAAGCCAATTTAACATAGAATTTTTTTTGGGGGGGGTCTGGGCCCCCCATTTAGGAGAATTGGGCGGATATCCCGAAAACACGTTTTTGGGAATATCTTGACAAATAATGATGCTATAGAGCCCATTGAGGGCTCGTTAGAAGCGTCTGGAGAAGTGAAATATATAGAAATCAATTTCAATTCAGAATTTCTGAATTTTGGGGGTCTGGGGCCAAAAAACCTCAAATTTAGGAGAATTGGACGGATATCCCAAAACACGTTTTTCGGCATATCTTGACAAATAATGATGCTATAGAGGCCAATTGAGGGCTCGTTAGAAGCGTCTAGGGAAGTGGATGAACACACAGAGCTATCTCAATTACTGTCTCAATTGAGAAATCCAATTTTTGTTGGTCTGGACTCTATGAAAAACAACATAAAGCTACAGTTAAGCACAATTTATTCGTCAGAGAGGATGCTTATCAAATACTCATATTCGCTGTTACAGCCATACATGACAGCTTTTAATTCATCACAACTACGAATAGTGTGCCCTGCTTTTTTACAATGCTTGCACGACAATCGCTCCATGTTCTTCATCACTATTATTGGATCACTCTTGTCCCACAGTCGATTGATACAGTCGGAAAGATTGTCGTACTGGTAATACAATGTGTGGCGTGTGAGCGTGTGAACGGGTGGGAATGCGTGTGTCACACGCCAAATGCGTGAGACTTGAGAGCCCTGGTGATGATTAATCCAGTTTCCAATGTTGGCAGAGTTTTGCTAAGGATCTTCATGTCTAAACAGAACATTAGACAAAGAATTTTTTCAAATTTGGATCAATATTTGACCGAAAAAGGCTTGAAATGGCGCAAAAATGAGCAATAGTCATAGAACAGTGTAGTTTGATGGTTTTATGATGCCATATTTGGATTCAGCACCCCAAAAAACATAGGAAAAGTGGTCTGGATCATGAAGTTTGAGTAAAAAATACACAAGTTGTTCAGATTTCTAGATTTCAAGCGTAACGGAAAAATTTAGGTAAGCTCATTTTTTAGAATATGAAAATATTAAAATGGTTCCCAAGAGTCACTTTTGCAATTTTTGGGACTAAGATAGTCCTCAATGTCAAGATTATCATATGTGAAGCATGAAAAATTTCATCTTGGGGCTTTTCTGCAATTTTTTAGTGAAATTTATCAGCGGGGGTCATTTTTAGGGTCTTTTTGATGGAAAAATACCCATTTTCACAGTAATTTTTGTGGAAAAACCATGAATTTATGTGAAAAAGCTGCCCTATTTATGATACTGAATCAAATTATAGGTATTTGGGCTTATATTAGGGCCTAAGGGACATATTTAGAGGGTTTTGGTGGAAATTTTGAGCATTTTTTGAATATTTTCTCAAATTTTCTCCGAGAAAATGAAGTGTTTCCGGAATATGAAATTTGCAAACTTCAAATGGGCATATCTTAAGAAGTAATTGGAGCTAGAGGACAAATGAGACCATTTTTTGATAGTTCTGAGACTGAACTATTCATATTTACATGTTTGAAGGTGATCTGAGAAAGTTTTAAAATTTCGATATGTCCGCTTGGGAACCCACTGTGCGACAAACGAACGACAAGTATGATATATATATATTTATATATACATATATTCAATGATCTAGTGGAAAGTTTAAATTTGGCGTTAAAGAATGAAAGACAGGATATGGCATCTTCTTTTATTGCTTTTAAGGAAATGAGAAAATCCAGGACTTGAAAGGAAATGAATAATAAATGCACAGTAGGAATGTTCATTTTAAATGCCTAAGTAGGCATGGAGGAGGCATGAGAGGTTGTAAGTAGGTACGTTCCGGTATATACATAGTTTGTGAAAGTACGTTATGAGATGAGGATGAAGATAATATTATTAGATATATAATTATGCATATGGAGAAAGATCAGGAGGGAATCTTGGTACACTTATCATATCCATATTTACAAGAATATGAACCATTATGGAAAGAGGAAGAAAACATGTTTAAATACGGGATGATACCGTTACGTGATACCTGGCTCCTACTCTGAAAAAAAGGAAAAGATTTAAATACAAAGAAGGGCTATTTTTGTTTCCAAATTGTTTTTACCTCATCATGATTAGTTTGTAAGACTAGATAAATTGATTAATTTGACACTAAGACTTTTTTAAATGAAAGTTACTCAACCACATAGCTAGATAAGTTTTTGATTTCCACATTAAGAATCTGCATTCTTTCCTTTATTGGACTTAAGCCCCAAGATTGTTCAAATAAATCTCTGATATTCTTTAAATATATAGAATAAAATTATTCAATGGTGACCATTTTGAAAAAATGGCCGCCATCTTGGATTATTACCTTATAGGTAATGCGACTGTTGAGAGAATAATATTTTATTTATTTATTTATTTAACATAATAATAATATATTGCTTGTTTGTTTGTTAAGCTCCTTGATCATCCCCACCTCGCCGGAACTCAATCAGGTTTCGACCGATAATAAGACCCTCTAGGAGCGTATCCGTTGATTATTTAATTTAATTTTGAATTTACAAATGAAATTTAATGCTTTTAAGAGAAATTCGTCCAGATATCGTTTTTCCCCCATCAATCCTATCAATGTCAGATATTGTGCGAGGGCAATCATAAGCACAAGATGATAGGGGGTTTCTTCTCCTTCTTCGCAAAGACGACAAACAGGACTCTCAGTTTTGCCCATTGCACAAAGATGTCGATTTAAACGTATTTTATGACTACTGGCCATTGCGACCATGTCGGAAAAAAATTTTATTAATGGATATGTGATTTCAAATTGTAGTGGATATTTACAAAATGAAATATCATGAGAGTTCTTTCTTCAACAAAGTATTTTAATCTATCATTTATATTTTATTATTCATGTATACAAAAGGTTTTTTGCTACAAAACATACCGTTTTTTAATACTCCAAACAGGAACAGAGTGGGAAGAATTTATCCACTGGGACAATTATGCCCTCGCCGGCCTTATACAGGCCTCAATATGCCATTAGGAGGCTGTCAACAGCCGTTTATGTTTCTTGAGGCCAGCGGCCCACCGGAAATAGTCCCGGTACTCCCGGTGGCCACTCCGCCCCTGCTCCAAACCAAACATATACCTGTTTGTATCATATATATCCAAAAAAAAATCATACTTTTTAAAGCATTACACCATTGGGTTAAAGCATGAGAAAGGACGGAAGTGTATGGAGAAAACTTATTTTTCAAAATGGTGATTGTATATAGGAGTGTGTGCATTTTTATATTCTTTCGTATTCTCTCTCAGTGGGCTTTTAAGTATAAGAACGCAAATACAAATTTGTTTTGTATTTAAGCCATTACGAAGTTAATTTATGCCTTTAATCCATTAGAACAACATAATAAACAATATATGTAGACCAAGTAAAAAGTAATCAAGTGTTCTTTGTGGTTTGACACACATGATGAAATAATTTACAAGAGCCTTAAGCAAACTATGATCTATTACATTTTACAGAAAAGTGAAATCGTAGAGAAAACGGTGTTGCTAAGAGCTTAAAACTACGATATATATTTATTAGGAAGTTATTTTCTGATAATACGAGCACATCTTGGTTTTAGTTATATTTTTTTGGATAACAAAATAATATTTAACTTGGACTTAATGAATCATCTGCTTTTATGTACCAAATATACTTTAGGTATAATATATTATTTCATATTATTTACATAATAAACAAAAAAGAGTAAGAAAACAACGATTTTGAATACAATAACTTTTAAAATTGTTTCATTCTATTTAATTATATGGACATTCTAGAAGAAAAAAAGTTATAGATCTCAAACAGGGTAAATAAATGCCTATCAAATATTTTTTTATCTCTTGTACTTGCTTGAACTGCTTTTAAAAGATGTAGATGCATTTGCTTCTAGTAACCGTTTCTTCGCCAATAATATAGAGAGACTAAAACGGCTCCAGGACTTTTGTTAGACATATATTCTTAGACGGTCACTTTTTATACTGACACTTCTGAGAAAACAACGAACACTTTTAGACAGAGACATTTCTTAAAAACAACCAATCATAACAACTATATCTAATGTATGTTCCTTCGATTTAATGCATTGCATGGTGCTACGTTGAAGAGTTATTGCGATTTCTTCCGTCGACATCTTGAAATCAGACAAAATATTACATAAGAATTTAAAGCTTTTTTGCAATTTCTTATTTTAACTTTATTTTTTTTTTTCCAAAATATTATGTTATTGATGAGATAGAATTCCTTACCCAGTATGTATTTCGAACTATAATGTTTATTAATGTATTTTCTTTTACGTAACGTCTCCAGTTTATTTATTTATATTTCCTCTTATGCTTTGATGTACTACATTATATATTTGTATAAAGGAAGAAAAAATGCAAGCGATGTCGGTAATTTATGTTCAATCGGTAAAAACAGATCGGTATATTATAATTTTAAAAAAATACCAATTCAAGATGATAATGGTATTTGTCAGGTTCTAAAAAATCGTATATTGAGCAAATAGGTAGCTCAACAAAACAGAACTCATGCAAACCTGTTAAAAACGCTATAGATGAACTAATCATTTTTGATAAATCAAGATACTGATCAAAATAAGGTGCTATCGATTGACGTCAATCCTGCAAACAACGCTACCAGCATTCGGTAGTTTCTAAATAAAATGAAAATATATCACTTACTTATATAGCCGCCCTAGTTATATGTATAGAGTATATCCCCAAAAACATATGATTCAATTTCAGTGGATTTTCGCACTCTTTGTCAAGCCATTTTAGAGAAATGGATTGACAAAGAAAAAAAATCGGCTGCGTCACTCATAGTTGTTTATTGGAGTTGTTGCGTTGATATACTTCTTTTTACGTACATAATACATGCAATTCAGAGGACTACCAAAACATTTATTCCTTTCCTACTTGAATGTATGTATGTAGTAGTATTCTAGAAAAGAAAAAACGAATAACGGCAGTTTTTTTCTGTTCTCTCTTCTACATATATTATGCGCAATTGAAGAGAAGAAATACACAAACGCAAAAAGGATCTTCTCTCTCTCTCTCTCTCAAATACACTGACTCATTCATTTCTAGTTTTCTTCTCCTAATTTAATCAGACCAAATACAGTAGATTACGATATAATTAAATGAATCTAAAAACCCATTTACATAAATTATTCTTGATAGTCATTTTTTATACTGACACTTCTTAGACTTGAACACTTTTTTTTGAGACACCCTATAAAATATACACAAAAACATAGAAAATATAACAAATGGGGATATAAATACCTCACCAAGTGAGCCTCCAGTTCCCTCTATTACAGAAAGTGTTGTTCCCTAACGTGCGTGCGAGTAATATATTATCCAGTATAATACTGCGACTAACTAGAGAGAACAAACATATTATATAATACTTTCAAGTAATATCTAATATGTAATATCCTAGTTACATATTACTTTCGTGAAAATATTAAATATTCGACAGGCATTTTTGATGAAAATTAAATGACTGTGAATGTATTATGTGACGTCACCCAGTGGACATAAAAATGCAACTAGGTTTGGTGAGGATTTTTACAAATCCTGTTTGAATTGCCTTTGTTTCGGAATGCTCAAAAAGTAATATCTAATATAAAGTACATAGGCGATGGGGAGATGTTTAGTTTGGGGGGGCAGCATTAAATTTGCCCGAATTTTAGCAAGAACTGTTAAATCGGTGAAAAAATAATCGAATGAAGAAAGATATGTAGATTAATAATTCTTCATAGTAATTTCATACTATTCATTACATTATTTTTTTTTTGTATACTTCAAAATCCGTTTGCTTTCATAATTTCATTTTTTTTCCTCAACCGAAATGTCCGAATACCTCAACCAATTTGCCCGAATTTAAGCATTCACCCGAATTTTAGGGGGCATTTGCCCCCCCCCCCCGTCTCCTATGATAAAGTAGTATATTACCTTTGAGAAGTAATAACTAATATTTTTTTTAATATTACTACGCAGTAAAAAGTAGTATATACATATACTTTCATAGTAATATTCGACCAACACTGATTACAGATGTGACATATTGGGATAAAATGCCCAGCCAATGGGCCCTCGTGTACCGCTGGACACGATTATTATTGTATTTTGGGGGTACAATACCCCGTCAATGGGTCCTCACTTATTTCACCGGACGCAATACGGTATTTTGGAATTACAAATCCATCTCTTAGTACTATTTTACCCATTAAATATAATCACATTTTTCAAATCACAACTATGATAAATGAAGGTTAATGGGCCCTCAAAATGTCCTTCCCTAAAGGTATTATTCTAAGAAGTGTCCGTTAAAAATTGTCTATCTAGGAAGTGTCTGAGTAAAAAAAAAGGTTGTCTGATAAAAGTAAGTCCTGGAGCTATATATAAAACCTGTACCATATAAACCACAACGTTAAACTAGAGGACTCAGAGAGTGCAAACCTCCGCCGATCCCCACCGAACAAGAGCCTGAACTTAATTGTACCATTCAAACAGTCTCCCTTTCACACGCCCAAAATATCCCTCAATTTCTATCTCTAATCATTGTTTACACTCTAGAGGTACATGGAAAGAAAAAGAAACTGACGTCATCAAAGAGGAGAGCACAGCACAGCGACATCTATTGGCAGAGTAGCTAACTTGAAATATTATTAGTATTTAGCTCATTTTGCATCTTAAAGAAGCACTCAGAGATGCCAAAATGAATCACTTGTTTCTTTTGGCATTCCAACAACTCCACAAAGTTTCATCCGAATCCGTTCCGCACTTTTTGAGTTATCCTGCTGACAAACAAACTAACTAACAAACAAACAAACCAACCAACAACCAACGCCAGTGAAAACAATAACTCCTTCGGCGGAGGTAAAAATGAGTCAGGACTGTGAGCGGATGTTTTTTTTTGTCTAAGGATGTAAACATTAAATATTGTAATTCCATTGTCATCATGCAGAAAATATTTATATATCTTATTTTTTTATGAGTCCTACATATTAAAAATATTACTGTTTTTTAGAATTCCAAATCGTTTATTGTTTTGAGCCTTTAAATTTAATTGTTATCTTTCAAATACTTCACATATTGGAATATTTATGTGAATTTTATGTCTGTTTATGCCTATATGTTTGTAATTTGTAAAAAAAAACATATTTAGATTATTATGACGTCTCGGATACGGACAGAACGGAGTGGGAAGAATTTATCCACCGGACAATTATGCCCTCGCCGGCCTTATACAGGCCCAATATGCCATTAGGATGTTGTCAACGGCCGTTTATGTTTCTTGAGGCCAGCAGCCCACCGGGAATAGTCCCGGTACTCCCAGTGGCCACTCCACCCCTTGATACGGATATCGCCTAGTAGGTAATTGTCCACAAAAGCGGAGTCTTATAAGACTGAAGCACAACTCTGTATATGTGAAGTGTGCCTTCTAATCCATGGCATTACGTTAAGAAGTCGGAACTCAGGAAATACGCGTAATTATTGGATCCAATGTGTTGAAACACAAATATGTCACTATTATGACATGAGAAACCAGAGGACCAATGAGTGCTTATTTTATAACTGCCATAATTATGACGATTAAAACCCGAGAGCCCAGTGGCTTAAAATTGTCTAAGCCAGGGGTCGGCAACACGCAGCTCTAGAGCCGCATGCGCTCTTTAGAGCTACCCTAGTGGCTCCCTAGAGCTTTTCCAAAAATGTTAAAATATGAAAAAAGCTGGGAAAGAAAATATAGGA
Organism: Caligus rogercresseyi; assembly: GCA_013387185.1. Lineage (NCBI taxonomy): Eukaryota > Metazoa > Arthropoda > Copepoda > Siphonostomatoida > Caligidae > Caligus > Caligus rogercresseyi. Next base: position 5,424,223 of record CP045905.1, on the reverse strand, counting down.
CCATAATGGAGAGAAATAAGAAACATTTATCTAACTTCTTACAAAAACGTCCACACTTTTTGCGCAGAAAGTAAGCTATAAAGTTTTCTTTAAAAAATGATAAATTGAACGGACGAACGCCAACAACAAAAGAAATACTTTCGTCCGTTCGGCCATTCATTTATATTGCTTTTAAAAGAAACCTAAAGAACTCAAAGCGAGCCACAAACACACACAATAAACAAAACTACACATTAAAATGTTCACAAAATTTAACCTGATGTCAATAAATATTTTGTTTGAATCAATTTCTGCGTCATTTTTCAGACAACCATCCTCACGTCAACCAAATCCCCGCTACCACTGGTAAAATCTCACTCTGAACTCACTTCAAAACTTGAGAGCCCTGCCGTATGAAGGGTATATAAGGAATTTTTTTTGCGGCTCCAGACACATTTATTATTATTTTTGGTTCATTATGGCTCTTTCACCATAATGGGTTGCAGACCCTGGTCTAAGCTTTGGCTGGTTAAATCTGGCAAGGGGCCATTATCACTTTAACGTATATAAAACACGATCAAAGACGTATCTAAAAAAAGGAAGGGCGAAGCCCCTGAGACAAATGAAATCTGTCATTAGATATTTAAAAAATTTAAACTGCTTGCCTAAGCATTAGGAATAAACAAGGATATTCTAATTAAATGTTCTGTAAGTAGGCAATTATGCACAGTCCACACATGCAAACAATAAGTGATTAGGGTTAAATGCATTATGCTTATACAGCTTCTTTTTCATAGAACAAAGGAAATAAATCAGGGAATCCGTATCTTAATGAACTCGTAATTAAAAATAAAGAAGACACTCGTAGACCTGAAATAATGTTTTTAAGGGTAAGAACAGAGAGAGTATAGAGTGACAAGAGGAGAAGAAGAAGAGGGATCAAGCAAAGTCTGTATAATAATGTCGGGGCAATACAAAACAAACATGTAGCAGTGTGACTACTCAATGACGTCACTGGAGAACGATTATCTATCTATATATATATCTATATATACATAGGCGTAGGAGACAGGGGGGCAACTGCCCCCCAAAATTCGGGTGAGTTCTCAAACTCGGGCAAATTGGTTGAGGTATTCGGGCATATCTGTTGAAGAAAAAAACATCTCCCCTACGCCTATGTGTATATATATATATATATATCAATCTCTCTATCTATCTATAATATATGTATATATATGTGTATGTGTGTGTATAAATAAATAAATAATATATATATATACAATTATATAAATATATATATATATATTCGTTCTCCAGTGACGTCATTGAGTAGTTATACTGCTAGGATTACAATTGTTTTTTATATTGCCCAGACATTATTATACAGACCTTGGATCCAAGGACCGTAAAAATGGCGTCATGTTTTGGTGGGAGTACAAGATTAAGGGTTAAGTTGAGGGATAGAGAAAGGTGCTCCTTTGAATGTGATTGGTTGAAAGAAAGGGCTAGGTAAAAATAAAAGAGTAGTTTGCCTTATCCAATAAAGTGTCACTTCACTCGTGGCGGCAGCTGTTGAGGAGTGAACATCTATTTTGAGAGAAGAATAGCATCCTTCAAAATATTAATTGTACCTCCTCATGGGTCTGATTAGGGATACAAGTAATCGATTTAAAATATTTATCTTTATTTGTTTCATTTAGTCGACTTTTAATCGATTAATCGATAAATGCGCCACCAGCGGGACCAGTTTCTCAGGTAGATCTGTAAGGATAAGTAAGTGCATCTTAAGTAAGGGAAAATCAATGCTTTGAAAATAATAAATGACGTCATTGGGCTATAATTCTCTAAAGATGTATTTTTCTAATTTGTCGACTTTCAATACTAAATATGATCCCAATGACGTCTCCGACTACTATTTTTCCACGTGTTAACATACGTGGAAATTTATGTTTGTGGTTTAAAAACCAATACAGATATTGAGTATTTTTTTAACTATGTTATTGCAACTAACAAACTTTTATCGATTAAAATCTAGTCGATGGATTTTTTGCATCTCTAATTTCGACCTATGATATATACGCGTCCTTTCAACGTTCTACCCACATATTAATATGAATTGGAAAAAGCAATCATACTCAGGAAAAAAATTTTGTTATTTTGTTTCAACATATTTGTGGATATTAAAAAGAAACAAAAACAGTATTTAAAAATAAATAAAGATAGAACAATTTTTTCCCTTCACACAATTTGTAGCATTATTTCGCGTATTTTATGTGTTATGGATCATTGCAAGCAAAAGGATCACATGTATGTCTACAAATTAACCTGTGCCCTTATCACATATTTGTATTTACATATAACCCAGGCAGCAAATAAGGACGTTAACTTTGAAATAATTTGGGTCCCCCTCAAAGATAATAGATAACACAAGATGCACAGAACGCAATGTTTAGATTCCTCTGATTAGAAAATAAAAACTGAAACGTCACAAATGACGTCAAATTATCAATTTGTTATGATTTATGGCATAAAAATGTCTATATTCTCTTTCTTTTCTCTCATTATCTTTCTGTCTGTTTTATAGAAAGGACTAGGACTACTTTGATGGACTAGTGAAAAATATAAATAATAATCAACCTTTTCAGGTGGTAATAAACTGGCTAATGCAAATAACATATTATTAACCAATTTAATTTATTTTTTTTGCTGAAAATCATGCGAATGTAGACACACAGAGTCTAAAAATCTTATTTTTTATATGAAATTATATACAAGTTTGTGTGGATTCATCGATATTAGTCCACCATATTATTATTTATTATTGTTATTTATTTAGATGGTGTAGGTATTAGATATACAGGCAAATCGTCTATGTGTTGACGTCACATTTTTTATTTTTTTATTGGAAATATCCCTCTATGTTTACATCAGTTCTGCCCCCCCCCCCCCCTGGGTCCCCTATACAATGAATTGAGTAACTTTGAACGCCTTACGCAAAACTTTATGAAAGTTCACCTCAAAAAAATTACAACAATTGTGCTACATTTTCCTTTTTTAAATAGGTCATATACAAAGCAACTCCTACTTTGTGCTGATTTATGCTCGAGATGAGGTTTCTCAAGGTGACTTGAAGTTGGCATTGAAAAAAAAACTAGGTCAGCAAAGGGAGTTCGATTTATGGTAGAAAAGGAATATTAGTTAAATATTTTATTATTATGAAACATTTATTGCACTCTAAAAATAGAGTATTGTTCACAATCAAATGCATATGTCAATAATTAAGTAAATAGTTAAACAATAATAGGATAGGATGAGTTACATCCTCTTTGTCTAACATTTATTTTGAAATAATAAAAAAAACATAATCGGCCTCTGTAATTTTGAAATCCTCATGTAAATAAACAATATATGTAATAGATATGAGTGTTGAATTACATTACGCTGTGTAATATAAATGTATTGTTGAATTATTATGCTAAGAGATTCCTTTAAATGTACACAGGATACTTCCATGCATCAGTTTGAATGCAAAAAGGCTCAATTCAAAAACGTAATTGAAAACTGAGAGGAGCACTTTGAATGTATGAAGGATCTTAATGCAGCCAATGAGAACCGTCCAAACCACTCGGGACGTCCCATAAAACCCCAAAGAAATCAAAATATGGGATGCTTAAATCAGGGCTATGGGCAGGCCCAGGCTTTTTTTTTGGGGGGGGCCTATAGTTGTTATGGGACACATTCATAAAAATCGGGCCACGTCACTCAGTGGGTGGGCGGGCCTACGTCACTCGGTGGGTGGGCCTGGCCCCCTCAGGCCCGCCCATACCCCCGGGCCTGGCTATGGGGTACCCAGTCTTGAGACTGATCACTGGGTCTCCAATATTCCCTTTCGGTCAATCTCGGAATAGATTTGATGTGTACAATTACATATCGTCGCTGTCGGGCGCAAACCTCCTAAGTCCAAAACTGTTATTTTTCAGGAAATGAAAAAGAAACTGTGAGTTTCAGGATCCAATGGAGATAGGAGTTTTAGTCACATGTCATTTTCCATACTTTTCATTGGTCAAATATTTGTAAAATCACAGACAGACATAAAGGTTGACCAATAGTACCGATTTATGAAAAAAAATAAGAATCATGATTTTGGACATAGGAGGTTTTCGCCCGTCAGCGACGATATATAAACAAGCCCCCTGATATCATTTCCCCAGCACTTTCCAACAAATCTCGAAGGACATACCGAGACATACTGACTACGCTTCAGCACAGAGCGAATAGAGCCCTATCTCATATTTGTCTGGCCTATCTGAATAATTGACTCTATGAAGAGGATTCCAAAGCCATAAGGGGGCACTCAGTAAGCCATCATCAGGAAGGGAATGAAAACCATTATCACTTTATCATTTATAAGAATGTCATCAAGACCTTAGTACAGCTCCTCAAGAAATGTACAAAACAAAATGTATGTCATTTAGAAGACATTGTGTAGGACGCAGAAAAAGGTCGAAAATCGTAGATTGTTGTTTTAAACATAAATGCAACATAAAACTATGTGTGGTCATAGTTTCATTTCATTTGGACCAAAACTAAGAATTAGGACTCGTTCTTATGTTGTTGTTGTTGGGGGCAGGATGGTCGCAATGTAAGAGGTACGGATTCAAAGATATATAAATTGTATAAATAATTATGATTGATAAAAATACAACGATGATAATATTTTGATTTATCAAATACTATAAGCTTAAAGACCGCGCTTCTGTTATTAGAATATTTATCTTTAAAAGCAAATGAATTAGAGGGGGAAGTCCCAAAACAAATTGCTTCCTTTCCCATTGCATTTGTTTAAATAAAACTAATCTTCAGAGTTTGTATTTTCCTGGAATTTATTTGATATGAAGAAACTGATCTTTTAATCATAATAAAATGAAGTAATGCTTGTTGACGAATTATTTTATTACTTTTCGTTATTCCTATGTGAGCCAATCATATGTTTTATGTAAGAACGATATCCCAAGTAATGTATTAATACTTTTTCATTGGTCGCATGTATTATATGTTTTTCATGACTAATTATTATTATTTAGAACCGTCAGTCCTTGGGATCAGTCCATAGGACGTCGGTCCTTGATATTGTCTTTTGTTTGTCCTTTTAATTTTCCATAAAATGTTGAAAGAATATTTATTTAATAAGTTCTAACAGCTATTATTATATGTAAAATTATGTTATAACTTGGTGTTAATTCAATACCAACAAAAGGGTTTAATAAATATATGTATATAAGACAATTTGGAAACATCTTTTCTCATAATATAAGCTTTTCAGTATACCATCGTCGGTCATTACTCATTAAATGGTTCTGTAAAATAATTCATTCACAACCCTTTTGTTCGTATTGGTAATGAATTAACACCAAGTTAAGTCATCCATGATTTAATGTTGTAATAATAATCAATATTTAATACTTATTAATAACATAAGTAAAAATGTTATACTTTTAAAGGATTATGCCTTTTGATAGCATTAAGAAATGTTGACTACATGACGTAGGCTATGACGTCATAAGGAAACAATGCTTCCTTTTTTAAGGACCGACAAAAAGAACTTAACTGGACCGAACTGGACTGCAGTCCTCGGTCCTAAATAAGGGCCGACAAAACACTATAGATAACACAATTTTAGAATATGATTATTCGTAATCACATATTTTATAAATCACATTTTATTGGATCACGTAATAATTATAGAAAATATGCTGTTAAGAAAATATATTTAAATACATTAATGTTCAAAAGACAATCATATAGAACCAAATGATGTGTTTTGAGAAGGAAATACATGTCACTTTTCTTAAAGCATTTCAAACATGCTCTGTTTGACATTCCTTTTAGAAATATTTTAGGCTAATTATCCCTTAAGTTTAAGTTAAGAGCCGAGAAGTCAGATAAGCGCATGAAAAATGTTTTTCACCTGGTGGATCAACATATATTACCTGGAACAAAAAGATATACTTCCTCTCGATTTTTTGGAGTTACAAGATCATTTTTAAAGCATATATCCTTTTAATAAAGTCTTTATGTCTCATTATATAGACATATTAAAATATATAACATACTAAAAGGGTCCATTTTGAAAAGTAATGTAGTAGTAATCGATCCATGTACTGTTATTGTACTAAAACTTATTACTAATTGGTATATCCAATCCCATTGTATGAATCTATTTTACATGTCGTCAAATATGATGTTAGTTGCTATCATTATTGCTGCCTTTCTAAGATGATGTTTATTTTTAAATGACTGAGAGAACAATTGTTCTTGATGAGAGCCAGGTCAATCATTGAGTATCTTCAAAAGAGATTCAGTAGACCTCGGCGATTCTTGTCTATTTTCAGAAGAGACTCAGTGACTCAAGATCGGTGATCCTTGGTCTTATTAGAGAAGAACGCCATCTGACGTCATATTCCATAGATTTATACAATGGGATGTGACAGCCAGTAAATTTCAAACCAGATATTCAATCAAAAAATAGCCTAAAATATGAATTATATTATTCCTACAAATAACTATATTCTCCAAATATATTCCAAGCTGTCAAAAAGACTTGCGCCACCTCATTTACGACGAATTAAAGATAATTGAGTGACTCTGATAGCTGGGTATTTTTGTTGTTGTTCGTTTTGAGAGACACAGGAGGAGAAAAGACTGGGCCCACAAACTCAGATATCGTTAAGCAGCTCAGCGTGAGCCACCACAATTCTATCGTATCAAAAAGTGACTTTTAAGGATCAGCCAAAGAGCGAAATCAAGTGAAGTTGATTGCAGAAGAGACAGAGAAAGGATTTGAAGCCTAACATACCATGTCCAAGGCCCAGTTCGACAAACAGAAAAAATGGGTGTCAACGTCCAAGGTGCCTCTTGTCATAAATTCTGGCGGGCCATGTCACAGAGGTTTATTTAAACATCCGTGTAGAGCACAGACCAGTCCTCCTTAATTACGTCAAACACCATGATGAGATTTATCCTCTTCCTCAGCAAAAAGAAGACGTTCACGGTCGACTTTTTGATCAACAAGCAAAATGATAGTGCCGTCTGCTTCGAGCACCACCCTCTGTGATTAAACATAAAAAAATCCTGCCTTCGTGATTATGTTGGACTGTGGACAAAATGAAGCTCGTGTTATCCATTGAATGCAACCGTTACTGTGGCCGATAATTTGGTGAATATATATGTATATACATATAATTTGTTATATATATTATAACAAATGATGTGTTTCATTGTCCTTTGTTATAAACTGTCCGATATTAAATGCATCTGAAGAAGTAAAAGCAGATAGATAAATAAATGTATCTCTCTTTCTAATCTACCGTACCGAATATCGATCGATACTGTAAATATATAATAAAATCTAACAAATACCGATATCGATCGGTAGAAGGTATATTCCGAATATCGAACCGGCGGTAGATATCGATCGATATTCGGTACGGTAGATTAGAAAGAGAGATAAATTTATTTATGTATCTGCTTTTACTTCTTCAGATGCATTTAATATCGGACAGTTTATAACAAAGGACAATGAAACACATCATTTGTTATAATTTATTAGAGATTATTTGAAATTTTATACATACTAATCTTATATGTACTTGGATTGGTAATGGAAGGCTATTGATTTTTTTCATTTACTGTCTCTTATTGACAGATATTAAATGCACTTTCAGGTACTCTAGTATTCAATGCATAGCATAAGATTAAATTGAATGTCTATTTATGTATCTGCTCTATAATATACTATAAGTTGTAGTTGTTTATTTATTTTGCGAAGTTCAAGTTCTTTACACAAGAGAGCGCTTGGGCAAAGCGACAGTTGAACGATGTTTCTGTGCTATTGAAGGGAATAGCTCTCTATATCTTTATGTCTCTATGTGAATGCTACAAAAGTCATACTTTCAAATATACCGTACCGATTGTCAATCGGTACGGTATTCAGTAGTTTCAAATCGGTTTGGTATTTGAAATCTACCGTCGGTAGTATCGAATACCGATTTACATTCCGTAGTCGCAGCTCTGAATATATATATATATATAATATTTTCCGGCGGTTTGTGAGCTTTTCTTTAAAGATATATTTTTGTGGTGTTATTCAGTACATTCTTATAAGGACATTAAACTTTGGAGGAATGAGATTTCCATATACCCACCGAGGGTGGTCCCCAGCAGCAGCTGCCCATGAAAGGAAGAAGTTAAGAAGAAAAAAATATGATATTTTGAACATAAACACATTCATACACCTTTGTCTTCTTCAAGAGTATCTTCTTTCAACTCTCTTTGAATTGTTCTCTTTCAAAAAATGAACTTGAATGGAGGTTAATCATTTTTTTTATTGTTAAAAGTCATTTTTGTTGCCATTATAAAAAAATACAGTATAAAATATAAGAGACACTCAAAAATACAGATTAAATAAATTAAATCTTAACAGAGTAGTAAAAAACATCAAGGAACATTCTTGTTAATAATTAAAGTATTTTTGTTGTTGTTACGAGCGATAAATAAAAAATATTCATATCTGTAGATCTAGGATTTTGTTATCCCAAAGGACCTAACTTTTAAAAAGTAGTAATATAGTATGAGTTGAGCTAAAAAGAAATAAACTCCCTTATGATTTTGTCAAGCAGATGGAGATCCATTATTTTGCACTATTTTCAAAGATAAACATAGACTTGAAAGTATTTAATCTCTAACATGCTTTTAAAACTTAGTACTCATGACGTCAAAATCTAATCATGAATTATTTCAAAAAATGATTAAATATATATGTTATTTTTTATTTAAGACTATGTTATCCTTTAGCAAATAATTATTTAACTAAAAAATGATATCTTTTGATAGTTCACAAATATGAGCATTGTTATGTCTTTTTTAAATATATATTGAATTCTTAATTTGCTGTCGGACCACCACCAGCTCTTGATTTATTTTCAAAAATAGTTTCATTATATATAGAGTCCTTTAATCAATATAATCCTTTTGTTTACATCTTTTTTGTTTTTCGGTACCGTGCGTCATTAGTTTAGCATGTATTATAACAGTTATCAGTCCGTAATAAGTCACTCTATGTGAACAAAGTACTGATTAAGCCCTCCATGTGTTTGTGTTTTCAAAAACACAGAGCTTTCTCCCTCAGCTGCTATGCCCCTTCTAAGTCGACATTATTTTCCCCCATGGGAAGAACGTGAAGCAGGACGGAAAAAAGAGGAGGGGGGAGCAATTCCCCCTTAGAAAAATCTCCTAAGTCTTACCTTTTTCTCATTACGTACACAAAGCAGGAGGGGAACATAAAAGTCATTACGTAAATATAAATACAAAGTAACTTTCTTTCTTGAGCATACTTTTAAAAATAGTGTTTTTGTGACGTCACTAGGACCGCAAAAATTCAAATGTCTAAACTAGAAACCTCTAGGGCTCTTACGTACACTGTATAATTAGTAAGTCGAACTTCGCATAAATAAAAGTAACTTTCTTCCATCGGCATACTCTTGACGTGACGTCAGTACAGTCACGAAATTTAAATTCTAGGATTCATACATGCACTACATATATAACTAGTAAGTCGAACTTATCATGTATAAAATAAATATTTTTTTATTAAATATTGAATGTGTCTTTGGACTGAAGTGATAGAGCGTTGTACTCCATTATCTATTCACAAGCTCATAATTTTTCAATGGAATCATATGCCAAAGTTTTTTTTTGAATAAAATTAAGTAATAGGTTCATTAAACACTCCTTCCATACATCAGTATTAGCTTTTAAATACATTGCAATATAGTGTTTGATTTATTTTTTGTCAAAAAGCTATCATAGCAACACGCGAAAAGCTAAAATTCGATATGATCATGGATCCAAAAGCATTTTCGGCTTATCAGATTGGCGTTCACCCTTTCAATCCGTTTAATTAACCTGTATAGAATGATGGTATACATAAATATACCCTCACAAATTTGATATTAATATATTTTAATGTTGTATTGTGTTCAATGAGCACATATTCTATTGTACAACGTTCAATTTTACTTATTAACATTTTATATAGTATTGAGACAGAACGCCATAGGCATTTTTGTTTATATTTGAACTACCATCGTTAGAAAAATAATATATTCAACTCTAAGTTAAGATTACGATTAAGTGCTGATTGTTAATATTATATATAAAATAAACTACACCTCTTTAGTCAAGCTCTTTTGTTGGTAGGTAGATGATGAGAGTTAAATCCCCTCTTCTAACGTGGCTTTGTCTCCGCACGCTTTTAATCATTTTCATCATATTTTGTAACGGTTATTTATTAGCCGCTTGTATACATATAACCATACTAATTAACTGACCAGATAAATCCACCATGGCGTAATGCGTCCAATTAGTCATTCCGTATGGAGAGATTACTTAAAATGGCTACATACATCTGCTTCCCACATTATCATCTATAAGTATACTTTTATGGACCATCTCGCAAACACAACAATAAACCTCATTATTATCTGTTGTAACTATCATTATTCCCTTCTTTATATTTAGGATAACAAAAAGATTGTTCTTGCAAACTCATAAATAAATATTTTTTTTAGTTTCATAATACTTTTTTCTTTCTTTGTCGGCGTCCGATAGTCAGAGTGGTGATCCATTTATCGACAGAGTTGAGAATATTTTAAAACACCATTTATTATTTCATTGGGTATTGATTTATTTAATGAATATTAGCAGATAATATTCTAGTTGTCCAGGATTTGACAATGACATAGATGTAGGCCAATGAAAAAAAACAATTAATATTTTTTGATATTCACTCCAATGTTTGTTGTTTATTATTATTCCGTTTCCTTTTCTTTCAAATACTAACATTTCAAAAGCACCACCTTTTTTCTATCTCCTATTTATGTTCGTCATATCGTCAGAGAATCTGAAGCTATTTATCTTCAATTATTATTATTTAAAAAACACACTTCTCTTTACTTTTAAGGCGTTAGTTTGTTTCTTTTCCTCTTAAATGATGGCCCCCATCTCACGGGAACTTCATACTGTATCAGCTAATGGAAGTCTACCCAGAATAAGTCTGTATCCTTATTAGAGTGAAATAAATTAAATGTGCAAATCTAATTATAAATCTACCTATGAACATCCTCCATGGTCATGTTTTTATTAGCAGGGCTGTTGGAATTTGGAACAAAATAATGCCATATATGCCCAGAAATATGCGGGAAAAAATGACTAATATGTGAAAAAATATGCGAAAAAAGGTTAATTGAGCAAAAAAAAAAACCTTAATATGTGGAAAATAATGTATATCTAAATAAATAAAATTATGTCATGTAATCATTGTTTCACTGACGAATGAGAATATCTTTTACATGCCTCTCTGTCAGACTGGTTCGCTGATCAGACAAAAGAGACTTTAGTTTGGAGAAGACCCTTTCGCAGTCCACAGAGGTAATTGGAGAGCACGAGAAGAGGAACGGCAATTTGGGATCATCTTGAGTTCCAATGTCTCTCTCTTCAGAATTCTGGAGTAGAATTTAATTTTTTCGAAGTCCGGGTTCTTCTCAAGGAACTTGCTGGCAAAGGGCTCAACGGTCAGCTGCATCTGCACCCTCTCAAGGATTCCAATGCTCTCCGTCAGTGGATTCCTGATGCCTAGTAAGGATTCCCCCCTTCGTGAGGCAATCGGGCGGGAATTCATTATTCTTCTGTTTTGTAGCCACGTGTAAACACTCTTTTTCTTCTTATGGCGCCCTTGTGGAGAAGTTTAGACCCATAAATACTGAATATATATATCCTCATTTTTTTCAAAATATGCGATAAATATGAAAAAAAGACCAAATATGCGTTAAAAGGTCGTTTATGCCCAGAAAGTTTATTTACCAGATTTCTACAGCCCTGCTTATTAACGATAGCTGCTTCAATTAAGAAATTTATGTATTGTGCGCTCATAGTTACTTGAATAACATTACTTGGAGTTTTCTTTTTCTGAGCATACAACAGTGTTGACAAAGAGAATCAATTTATATATGAATTATTTTGAGCAGTTGCTTTATACAATTAAAAATGGAGATGATATCGGAGGAGTCTCTTCAAAGGATCATAAATGACATGGAACGAGGCATATGCGAAAAGACACACCTAATGTTTTAGAATATGAAATTCTTGGCACTGAGTTGTATTTTCATATCTTAACAGCCAAAGGTGAAATGATATCGTATTTCATATGCCAACTTCTTTTTTCCATAGTCCTTTTTACTTCAACCAATTCATAATTATGTATAACATATAATAAAATGAACAAATGGCGTGTCCAGCGGAATCTGTGGTCCCACAAACGGTTGATTTTTAAGCCTAAAATACTATAATTGTGATTGGCGGAACCGGATGGTCAATTGGATGAGGATTTGTAACCTCAAAATACCATAACTGTTTCGTGGCAGAACCCGAAAGGCCCATTGGCGGAGGATTTGTTACTCCAACATTTCATAACTGTATTAGGTAGAAACCGAGGGCCCATTGGAGGGGTATTTATAACCTTCATTTTGTCTTAGTTGTGATTTTTTAAAATATGGGTAAATTCTGAATTGGTGTGCGTCAAAGAAATATCCGTATCTAAGAAACGTCCACCTCCCTCTATATACCTTGGTGCTTATAATATTCACGAATGGTGGTGTTTTTATGCAAAATGACTGGAAGGTCAAAGGCCGAAGGTGAGTACAGAAGAGAGTTGAACAACCTGAGGAGTTCTTAACTTTACCTATTTCAAACACAAGGGCTTTAGCAAATATGTATTCTTCCTTTGTTCCTATTGTTTTCTTCTTTGAAAAACCGGTCTTGCTATTCTTCTAACTAGCATATTTACATGTAGATGTAATAGATTTGTAGATTCTAGTAGATTTATTGTTGGTTTCGCTTTAGCTTTAAAAAATAATAGATGAATCCCTTATAGTTGTTCATTAAAAAACCATGTATCTCATTGGGTTTTGACTCTTAATCTATATAAAAACGGGATACTCAACAGAGAAGAAAAGCATATTCGACTTGAAGAGTTATTTCATGACGTAAAACGACCTAAAATGGCTGCCCCCAGTTGCTTTGGGAATAGGGAAAAGGAAATCCAATGATATCTTCCTATGTCATGTTTCATATTAGTAGTTTTTTAAATGATGTCACTCGGTGTTTATTGACATTTCTCTCTTTTATATTCATTCATTCTTGATATTTAGACTTTGACAAATCAAGAGATAACAATAATTACTTTCTTTGGTTTGTTGTTTCATTGACTTTAAGAATATAAATTTCGTTATAATGAAACATAAGATGGCTGCCATCAAGTATTTTTTTATACCTTATTTTATTGTGCATCCAGTTTGTATAACTTTTTGACTTATCCGAACGAATAATGTGGATGGTAAACAATCATATGTTTCAACTGACAAATGAAATTCCAATGCATGGACAAGTTTGGTTTACGCATGCAATCTAATGACTCTATGACAACCAATTTATCTTTTTAAAAAATGATGTCATAGGGCATAAACTCTTAAAAACAATAACTTCCCCTTTGAGTCATTGTCTGATCAAGTCAGTTTTATAATATAAATGGTAACTGATTCTATGATTTCATTTTTTATATATTCATGTTAAATCATGATTATGTTAGAAACTGTATATTATAATATAAAATGATGAAATGAGTTGAATAAAAAAATAGTTGGCTCAGTACTAGCATTTTTAATTTAATTTCACCATCTTCGCATGTCAAATTGAATTGAAATTCGTATCAGAGATATTCTTACAGATTCTCTTTGAATTCACATGACAACAAGTTAAGAACTTTATATTTATTTTTTTAATGTAAAATGATAAAATAAGTCGAATTAAAAAAAATCCTTTTGGCTAAGTACTCATATTTTTCATTCAATTTAACCATCTTTTTATGACAAATTTAATTGATATTCCTATAAGAGAATAATCTCTTACGGATTATCTCTTAATTCACATGACAACAAATTGTAAAGGAAATACGTAATATTGATTCTTCTTAGAAACAGAAGTTAAGGCTTCCAAATTATGCGTAACCAAGGGGAAAAAATTGAAGCGATAATATCATAAAAATATCTATAAATTAAGACAGCAAAACGTACTTGACACAATTTGTAAAAAGACAAAAATAACTTATGAACAAATTAAGTTATGTAACGGACAATTTGAATGAGAGCACAGGAATGACAACATGGGGCAGCAAATGAATGCTTTCATCGAACGTCAACGAGTCTGACACAAAGTGATTTTCAAAGGATGCAATCACAAACTGGGTTTTTTTCTAATATGATCATAAAGCTAGTACTTAAAGTTGAAAAAGTTCCTTCGCCACTGCCTAATTGCAGATTATAAAAAGACGATTTTCGCTTAACTTAAGCCGGTTAGTAGGGATCGCATTTCCTCAACTCTCATTGCCGAATCCGCAGGTTCGATTCCAGAGAGTGCGATTTTAATTTTGATCAGCTTAAATAACGTTTTTTGATATCTACAGGGATGAACTCAATCGAACCATATAAGCAAATAAATTCACTCAGATCAGCAAGACATTTAAAGGTATTTGAAAACGATATTATATAGACGGCGTGCATAATTATTGTAAAATATAATGCTTGTGTCATTTTATGTTTATGAAAATAGACGAAGACTAAAAATATCAATAAAGGAATCAAAGTAGGATCCTCAGTACATAATACAGAGACAAAGTTTTAATCCTTGAGACTGATGGAACATTTACATTTTATAATAGTTGGACTCAGATAGGAAATCTTGGATCATTGAGTTTATGACTCCGTTAGTTTAATGTTAGTTATATAATCAAATATATATTACCAAATTGACCAACGATATTTATTAGCCTTTTAAAATCTTTTGTCCATTGATTTCATTAATAATTTTTCTGTATGTCATATAATCAATAATAGAACCATCGAGAACGTTTTCAAAATTATTAAATTTTATAATCAAAGTTTATAGCCTTGCCTTTCAAATACAATAACACCATCATAAAATTTGGGTATTATAGAAGTAGAAGTTGGAATATAACATTCAGGGCGTTTAGTTAAAAGAAATTACTCTGGAAGAGATTATATCTTTGTTTTTATACCACTGCAAAGCTTAGTATATACATAAGTAGATATCTGATATCTATTTAATTATAGATTTCATCCACACCAATTCAAATGATAATATAATTAATAAGAAATCTATAAATACTTCTTACTTCATAAAATATGCATGGAATAATATTAGAAAGATATATTGCATATATTATTATCGTAGTTTAAAATAGATAAATTCAAGGTAGTGATCAAGTTGCAATCCAATGAGTCCATTATTTTCTCACGAGAGGAGCAAGTATCAAATTGCAAAAGCATTTTTTATAAAAATACCGTACATAGTATTTGTATCACTCGTATCCATGATATCAATCGTCAAATGTCGATCGAGCAAATCAATAAAACACTATTTGATTGCTCTAGGTCAGGGGGATTCAACGTAAACTTCATACTAGAAAAAATGATAAAGCAGAGATCTGGAACATTACAATTTCTAAGTTGCGTATTGAGTCTAGTATCCAATAAATGCATGTAGTCAACAACATCTGACTGTCAAATCAAATAAAGTACGCTTAAAGCACATTCAATAATTTTGATAACGCCCTAGAAATATGTGTCGGTTAAAATAAAAGCGTCCTGAGGAACTTTATATGTTTATCGGTCTGTATAGGACCTGTATTAGTAATTCGAACTCGGACTGAAGTCGTCTAGTTATGTACCCATGTTATAAGGGAAACATTTAACAAATTCGTTCTTCTATTATGTTCAATAACAAAATACTTGCCCTACACTTGATTAATGATCAATGATTCGCACGACTCTTGCCTAATGTTTTTTAGAGGATTCTTAGGGGATTTCAAGTATTTCCTAAATGCGAGGATCAGTCACTTACAGAGACGTGCAGTGGGGCCTTGGAAGAGGAGGCACTGACGTCATCAATCAGATTTTTGAGTGTGCTTAAACGTAATCCTGTATATGATGTATACGTCAGTGATCAACAACCATAGCCTAAGTACACTAAGTACCCACCCAAAGAGTACACTATATTAATATCCATGCCCCACGCAAATAACCAAAGCCAATTACAACTTGCATGTTTTGATGATTTCGTTTAAATAATCCCAAGAATTTTTTTTAGATAATAGTAGACAATAAATGACATGAGGAGAACTCATCCACCGTTCGACCTTACCCACAAGATGAGGACGCCGGAGTCGATTTACAAAAATAAACATCAATATATAATGACGTCAATCTTCGATCCTCTACTAACCTCGAAACAAGCGTATCTAAAATAAAGAATCTCCCATGGACTCTATTATGTGGGCGAGGGAGAAATATGCGAGATATGTAGTGAGAGGAAGAAGAAAACATTATCCCAAATCTTCAGAGACTGCTCTCGGCTTAACAGGATTTGGGATTTGATGGACGAGATTTTTGAGGAAGTCCTGAAAAGAAAAAGTTCCGTGGAGAAAAATTATATGGGATGTTCCCCGAATCTAATATCCATAGAATTGCCTCCAAGTGCATTGCAAAACTTCAGACTATGATCGCCATAACAAGATTCAAGAAGATCGACCCCGATCAATCTATGGCAATCGCTGCACTTAATGAATTTAAATTTTTAGACATTATTTAAAATTGTTTTATTGTTACACAACGGGGATGCATATTAGGGCTGTTCTTATTTTTCAAATGTTTGAAATATGCTATCATTGCACACTCCATTTTTTTTTTTTACTGAAAACTTTGTTTTATTAAAAAACATCAAACATACGTCTGGTAGTAAATTAGATTTCCTTTAAATTAATAATTATTATTGAAGTCTGTAACGTCCACCATTTTGAAGAAATTTGCGGAAAAGTATATTTTTACTAAATTTTTAAAACTTTGACCTCGTTGCGCGACCTCGTAATGTTGACCGATTTTGTTCAAACTTTGTAAGTCGTCTTCTTTTATCACCAAGAAACAGAAAATCCACAATGTTGCTAACATTTAAAGCATTTGAAAAATAAGAACAGCCCTAATGCATATATGTGTATGTTTTGTTATTATTAATATTATAAAACTTAACTATTTTATTAATTTTATCACATGTTACTTGTTTGATATTATTTTTATATTTTAATTGATTAAAGTCTGCTACATTTTACAATTAGTTTTAATTTACATTATTATATGCCTGTTATTAAATGTGTGTATGTTCTCATGAAATAAAAGATTGTGACGTGTAAAAAAAAGTAGACAATAAAGATCCAAATGCATATCGTTTATAAATACGAAAGCAAACTCCTCCCTACAAAACGTGAGAAATGTCAATCCTATTTGAACAGAGGATCATAATAAGACCCAGCATTAGACTAACCTTTCTTAAGAGATTTACTGGGAGTATTTGCAGTTCATGGAATTAATCAAATAATTGACATTTATCAGGATATTACTGAATGCTCCCTTGTTTCCAATGTTTATTTGTCAAAAGAGGCAATAGTAGCCCCTTCAAACAACTTAAATAAGGGAAAGAACAGTTTTTGAAAAAAATAATTTGTTTAACCTTTTTTAAATATAATTATTACAATTTTAATAGCTGTCGCATTTGAAAAGGAACTCCACAAATTGCAACGAAACTCAATTTTGCAATCGTGTCATTTACCGTAGTTTATATATATATATATATATATATAGGGGCGGAGTGGCCACCGGGACTATTCCCGGTGGGCCGCTGGCCTCAAGAAACATAAACGTCCGTTGACAGCCTCCTAATGGCATATTGGGGCCTGTATATGGCCGGCGAGAGTATAATTGTCCCGGTGGATAAATTCTTCCCACTCAGTTCCTGTATATATATATATATATATATATATATATATATATATATATATATATATATATATATATTGTTTTAATTGATATCTATTAGAATTTCATATATTCGTAGCTAACTAGAACTCCTTTAATAATGTATTGAAATCAACTTTTTTCTTTCGAATATTTTGCCTAACTTGACGCAAGGATAGTGGATTGTATAAAAATGTGATCACTTAGTGGTCTACTGACTACGAACGAAATACTTAAATGGACATATCTTCCAAGGCCCATGAATCTATATTCCTCACGCTTGACAGACGTGCACATTTTGGAAATATCATGTGAGCTCAGAAAAAAAGCAATAAACCAGTTTCCTCTAATTGAAACATGATGATGAAATAAGTACTATTGATTCAATCAGACTTATCAGACTGCTCTCCTCTTAATTTCATCACACTCACCTGCAAAAACTTTCATTCTAAACAAAGGGTCTTTCAATGTATTACGAAATGATGAAACACACAGCATACTTCAGCGTATGTGATGATATGAACTATTGTACTAAATGCAATATAGAATGAAGCCCAGGGTATATAGTCGTTTAAAAGCTATTTTTCATATTAGCATTTTGAGGAAAGAGTACATGAATATTTCATAAGAAAAAAATATGAAATAGGCAGGCTTTCTCTGAAAAATCCTCCTAGTCCTTCTTCTAAGCTTCTTCCTGGCTCGGCCAGAAAGGTTGAGATGCAGCATTTTCCTTGCACGATATCTATGCTAATTTTATAATTGAAAATATTATTACTAATGGTATGAAATATATATACTTAATAAGAAATTATTATATAAACCAATTTGATAAAAAATTATCATTTCAAATCGGCGGGAAATTTAAATGGACGTCAAAAGATCATGACGTCATACCGTTTGTCCACCATAATTGGAGCCTTTTATGAGTTGTAGTAAAATTTGTATACAGGAATGAAGTCCAATCAATTAAATCGAAGGCCACAATAATAGTTTATTAAGGGTCATACTCCACAGCCAATGAGTCCTCAGGTTTCACCAACCAGAACTATGAAAGTGGTGGCTTTCAAACCAAGAGCCATTGTCCTCTCTCGAGTAATAATATGTGATAACATTACAATATATTCTGGTTACAAATATACACTCATTGGAATATGAGGTTATCGATGTCATTATTATGTCAACCCTGATTTAAAAAGATATGTGTATGGATTTTGGGGTTTCGTATGTACGTAACAATTATGACATATTTGGGTTTTAATCCAACTGTGTGTCCTATTACGCGTAACCCCTGCGTTATGTGTTCGTACATAACATGATATGTTATAGTATAATAATATGTTTTAATCTAAAAGTATACATAATATTCCCTTGAAGTAGTCGTTGATCCTTATGTTTTTTTATACAATGAGAAACAATCAAGCCTCTTGGTTAAGTCACTAAAGACAAAAACACAGGAATAATATATAAGTTTAAAAATATTAGTTTTATCTGGAGCGAGAGTATAGATACGTCATGGCTAAGGAAATCAATCCTTACAATAATATTAGGTTACCTTTATATTATTATTACCTTAGGTTGTCCCATAAATAATGAGGTCGACCAATTAAAATTCAATATTTCATCAGATCAACTAAAAAACTTCTCAATCTGTACACATAATCCCCTCCGACTGCAATGACGTCGTGGCAGTGTCCCCGGAGCTTCCTGAGTTGGTCGTAGAGTTCGTCTTCACTGACCCTCTTCATCGCCCGCTGAACGGCGAGTGTAGCCTCCTCGTGGCCTCCAAACTCGTCCTCCCGGAGCAGGTGCTTCAACTTCCGGAACAAGAACCTGTCACACAGGTTCAGATCGGGTGAGTAGGGTGACTGTTTCACCGGTTCCACGTCCCTCCGGGTCAGTAAGTCCCTGGTATCGGTGGCAGTGTGGGGACGTGCATTGTCCCAATGAGGAGACAATCTTTCAGCCGGATCTTGTCCTTTTTAGGCTGAGAAAGCGTTTCCCAGTCGTCCTCAGGTACTCTATCATGGTGTTCTGGTCGGCTGTGGTCCCGGCAGGTAGTGCAATGATCGATACCCGCCTCGGCTTGCAAGTGAACCCCATCAGAATCATCGTCTTCCTCGTTGTCTGTTTCACACGGGGGTTCGAGAACCGGCCCCCGTGGGCTCCGCCCAGACTTGCCTCCGCTCCGCCGAATCCCAGTAGAACCAGGATTCGTCCTGGACTAACAGATGAGACCCCAGAAAGTCCTCCCCGTGGTCCTGGAACAGCTTCAGGAGGTCCTGACAGCACTTCACTCGCTGCGTCTTGTTGGCTTCAGAGAGCTGGTGAGGGATGAGCACGCTGAAGAGGTTTCGGAGCCCTAGATCCTCCGTCAGAAGCCTGAAAGCAGTTGTAGATGGTAGGGACACCTCTGCATCAACTTTTCGAGTGGTCATCCGGGGGTTATCCTCGACCAGGCGCTTCACACGGGCCACATTCTCCTCTGTCCTCGTCTCCCGGGGACATCCAGGACGGGTCTTCTTCTCCAGGGCAATAACACCCTAATCGAACTCAGTGTGGCATCTCTGGAAGGTGGAGAGCCCAGGGCAGGAGTCAGGGAAGGTAGAGAGCAGGTCCCGTGGATCTCGTTGACTGTCCTGGCAAGCTTGATCTGGTTCAAGAAGTGGAGCGAAAGTCGGGTGTCTCCATTTTCAGCGGCGAGTAGAATGAATGATAGAAATGACGCAATTACTCACCTTATATACTAACCTGAGTGGCGCCATACAATCTGTTCCATGCAAAAATATGCGATAAGAACGCTCCTGTTGAAATTTTGACATAGCGTGTGAACTTTTCGAGATAGCTAACCTACCTCATTATTTATGGAACAACCTAATATTTTATAAATCTCAGACAAGTTTTTGATAATTTGATTTTATGTAGAGGGAAATAATCAAGCCTTTTGGCCAATATACAGTGTGTTCCATCAGAAATTTAATTTTAAGTTGTGAGTTAGAATTACTTAAAATATCTACAATTGCTTTATAGATACATAATTTTAAAGGAAAAGAATGGAATTTTATGGTCATAAAAAATTTATTTCCATATCATAAGAGGCACATCTTCTGAAGACTTATTAAAGTTGCAGGAAATTACCCCTTCCAGCCTGAAGACAGAACGACGCAAGCTTCAGGACATTTTTGCAAAGGTTTTTGATCGTCTCCTGGTTATATCATTTGTTTCACAGATATTTCGGGGACTTTCATTTGTCCACGCTACGTCCTTTTTTCGATTTGGTTTCTGATGGAGGCAAAATAACTTCGCATCAGTCCAAATGATTATATCGTCAATGTTGGATCGTTGTTGCAGAATCCACTGACAAAACTGCCTTCTTTGCAATTTGTGGGCATTAGTTAAAGGTTGAACTGAAGTATTATGATAAAAACGGAATCGAATGTCATGTCTAACGATCCTCCACAACGTAGTTTTGGTGGGTGAAATTTGCTGAGAATCTTTTCTGAGTTAGCAACTATGGGTTCCTCAAAGGAACTCTTCACCTCTTGAATCACTGCTTCTGTTCTTTTTTATTTTGTTTTCATTAGATTTTTCAAGTGGATGGTACCAGTGGCATTAAAATGATCAAAAATTGTCGTGATTGCAATCAACTGGTAAGATTTCGGCGCACTTCCACTGATCTTAAAGTGAAGTATAAATTTTTGGCGTCCTGTAGTAGGAGAAGGTGTTATGCCAAACTGCAGGATGAACCATTTCTTCTCAAGTTCAGAAAACATTTTTAGGTTGCACATGGTTGACAATCAATTCAAATTTTATATATTGATGAAAATTCCCTCATTATGAACCAAATGGCGTATCCATAATACGATTAAAGTTATTTTCAATACTTCTAGTTCGTAGTTTAAAAATTTCATTTCTGATGGAACACACTGTAGACCAAGATAGAGGAATGTTTGTTGTACGTCCAGAATGTTTTCATCACTTGAAATTAACTTTTAAAATTGTATTTTATATATTTTCCACTTTAGACTAACTTTTGTTTCAAAAAATTATATTAGTGGAAGCTGGACACATTTAATTGTGTCTCTTATTAGATCATTTTCGAAGGTACCTTCAATGCAAAAATCGTTTAGAATCATTTTAGGATCCTTTTCTTTTCTTGAACTCCAGTATTAATGAATAATGAAACATACTAACATTTAGCCAAGGAAATTGAAAAGGAACGCCCAATTTTTGTTTAAGTTTGTATATTAACATCAAAAGGTCAAAAATTACATGGATTTGTGTTGTCTACCAATACAGTCGTTGTGATGTAGTTCTTGTGGTTCAAATGCAGGATTTTAGAGCATTAAAACTATTCTTTTAAAACAAAAATTTCCCCCTTTAAAAAGTTTTGCTCTCATATACAGTCTTTCACGTTCCTTTATGTCTATTTAATTATACACATTCAGCTCTAACATTTCTGATTAACAACAGGGATTTTTAAAGCTGCCTTAAGAATTACGATAAAATCTACGATGTGTATCGAATATATGTCGATGGCTGAATTGATAAGCTTTTTTATTATATTAACATATAAAAAGCAGATGGGGACTATCAATTTACTGTAGATAGGTCTTATCGGCGATAAGTTCATGTTATCGATACCAATACTTATTATCTTTATGCATAAAAACCTATTGCGGCCACCGGCTTAATCCGTATTTGTAATATTTAAAACTTAATTATCTTGTTTATAATATTGAAGCCATAGAGAAAGTAGAATGCCGAAGTAACGGTTGATAGCGCCGAATATTCGAGGTATTTGTTAGATCTCCATTGTTGGAGGAAAATGGCGGCACAAAGAACAAGAGACAGAGTGGGACTTCATATATACTTCATTTTTGTCTCTATAAAATAGGGAGTGTGGTGATAATTTGATGATAAACAAATATGAAGTCTTACTCTTCCTTTAATAGTTATTATGTCGCTGTCTTTCATCCAGCAATGGAGAGCTACCAAATACCCCAATATTCAGCAGTACCATACGTTGCTGTGCCACTCTCTATGCTCTATGGCTTTCGTCATTCGGAAAGCGGGAAAGACTCCCCAAAGAATTAATTTCTTAAAAAATGAGTTCCACCCATAAATCAATATTTTCTGTAGATAAAAATTTTCTTGTAAATAAAATCCCTTCTTGCAGATAGAAAAGTATTTTGTGAATTGATAATCTACGACTATAAGTATTATTAATATACCGATACACTGATACCGATTGGACGCAGGTTTATGACAACTATACACTATTAATGTTCGTAGAAATGAACGTCAAGTCCACTAGAGCATCCTAGACAAAATGGTGATCTCCTGGAGTAGATTATAAAGACAGTTACTCCATCCAAGGTTTTGCACCTATTATATAAATAATGAATATACCCAACAAGTTTGGCCTTTTATAAATTGTACGAATGAAAGGGATTGTTATTTATTTACTAATATTATTTTTAGAGTCTATTTCCCAAAGGGGAAAATAAAGTCAGAACTATGTATGAATTCAGGAATGTACGCAATAGACTTTCTCCTCCCAAGAGCTTGTAAAACTACTCACGTTACGTACTAACGTATTTCCTTGTATATAAATCTATAGGGACTAAGAATAACTAAAAGTAAGGAGGGTAGTTTTAACAAACTTATATACAAATTTGATATATTTAGGTCAGCTGCCAAAATTGAGCAATCGTCGTTATTGCTGCATGAAGTTACAGAAGAGGATATGATTGACGAACATAAGCTACAAGCCAGTATGATTGGGGCTCTCGCAGGATATTCTGCATTATCTAGCGAGATTCCCAAAGTACACAGCTGAACTAATCAAATACGTCTACATCTACATCTCACCTCACCTCCCAACGATACTCAATTTTCATATTCAGGATAAAATAAAATACGATGATTCTAGACAAATTCATTTATAGATCACCTTTTGAACTTCATGGTTTAAATAAGATTTTGTTAAATTAATACATTAAAAATGAATATGCTTTTTACAGTTGGACACTCCAATTTCTTATATTTGTTCTATTTATCGTCAGAGTAAAGATATATTTCCCTCAAGAAAATTAAACATTCATTCTTGCATAGATTTTGATAAGTGACTACATTGTATTATATATAATATGTAAAAATAGTATTTTCAAAGGAGTGTAAATCTGTATAATAATTCACCAATCTCTGTCGTCTGTATGTCCGCACGCTATCTCCTCCACATTTATGATCAGATTTAAACTTTGAAGGTACCTATGGAATCTTTGGGTCAAGGCGGACCTAATAAAACTATTTGCAAAGTGATGGGACCAGAAATGAAAAAAATATACTACTTTTCAAGGTAAAGAGAGGAAAAAAGAAAAGGAGGAGGAGGAGTTAGAGAAATAGAAAAAGAAAAAAGCATCTCATGTGACTTAAAAACATATTCTTTGTACAAAGTCAAACTTTTAAGAAGAATGTTTGTACAAAACAGAAAATTATTTCTATCTCCTCTCTTATTATCTTTAAGGTCTGTTTCACTCACAAACTAGCTCCAAAACCTACCCATACCCGAAGGGCGAACATATGGGCGCCGTAGGCGGCCAAATATGCGAGTATAATGATAGAGCTCCATGAAAAAAAAAACATTTAATGATATAAAGGATGGTATTCTTACCTCTGAGTTGATGTCCACACCTCATGAGTAGGATGAGTCCTTGTCAACTAGACTTCTTAATTGCCACTCGCTTTTTTCCGTTCAATCACCTTGGTGGAGGCCATGTTTGGTATTTCTATTTGTAAGTGATACTAGTCTTTGAGCACAAAATCAATAATATGTACAAAGAGCTGATTGGAAAGAATGAGTGTGTGAAAATATCGTTTGTGATGATCACTTATTATTATAGTTCACTTTAATCACTCCTTATCCCGAGTTCGCTTGATTCTTTAAACTTTTCCATCCTCAAGTTTAGTGAATATTTTTCGTGATTTATAAATATTATTTTAATGTAACAAAGGAAATATACATAAATGGAGTCACATGACGAAATACTTATTTCAACCGTTTTATTACAAACTTTTCGGCATGCCTTATCGCTTTATAACAATGTATATTTTATTGATGCATAATTATTAAATTTTATCCCAATAGTTTAGGGCATTTTTAGCTTCTTTTTCGGATTTTACACCAGCTCATTCTATTCATGTTATTTAGACACACAATGTTTCGTTTATGGAATAGCACCACTTCATCTTTCGAAATATTTAGCCAAAGTTCAATCTAACTCAACACCATTTTTAACTCATCCACAGTTTTAAAAGTATTTTTATGTTGTCATGAAACAATAGCACATGGAATTCGAGTATGAACAAGAGGACTGATAATATAAAAAAAGGATCAAGTAAATTGTGAAGAAGGATGTTATTAGCGTCAAAGAAGTGAACATATTTGATCGCAACCTACTGACTTTTCAAATAAGGCACTACTCTTGATCCAAATACATAGTTGGAGAAACACTCATCAAATGAAATTATTGTGAAGGTCAGATGAAAAAGTCTCACGACTTGTGATCTCATAAAAAATTATCCGAATATATTTTTTGCAAGCAAACAATAGTTTTTATGATGAAAAAGCAAGGAATGTTTTTTCCTGAATTGTTTTATGATGAAGTAAAATAATATTTGGTTAAATAGTATTTTAATTATCTTAAGCCTATGTTAGCAGTCAACCTTCTATAGCACTCACCCTATTTATACCCGCTTAAGAAAATTATTATTAAACATTCTATGTATAGCGACCACCTATCTTTAACGGTCGTCACTTGTTGAGCTCCTTTGAGAGACCACAATACTCGAGTTTGACTTTAAAATCATGTATATTTAAAGCTGACTTTCATTTAGATTCAGAACAAATTGTAAACTGATGCAGTCTTTGACGCCATACTAAAAATATTGGGTTTACTGTAATATAATCGTACATATATTATCGCGCACGCCTTAATCGCAGCCTTAAACATCGTATGCTTTTTTCGTACGTCCTTTATCGCACGCCTTTAACATCGCAATCTTTTTTAAAGGGAGTATTATTAACGCGTTGCTCAATTGTCGTTGCTGCTTATAATCGCCCGTTTAAACATCGTGGTCATTATCATCGTAGTTTTACTTCAATGAATTCATGAATCCAAAAGAGGAAAAAAAGAAAAAAAGAAAAGGGGGCTGAAGGGAAATAATAATAATAAAAGATATCATCTCATCATCAGTCGTGAGTAAAAACAACAACAACAAACATCTCGAAATTTCTGAAGAATTGTAGTGCTGTTTAAGTCATGGAGAATCCAGCATTATCTTTGCTTAATTTCTTCGAAGGACTTGAAGCCAGGTCTTGTGGTAAGTGGAAAAATGCATTTATGGACAAATATATAAGAGTCGTGTCCTACTCGTCCAGTTTTATAGGACTTGGATCCGGACTCTTGGGACTCTGATTCGGATGTGATTGGTCTTATAGTACTTGAAATCAGATTTTTGGGACTCAAGGACTCGGATTCGATCAATTTTTGAGGACTTGAATCGGACTTGGGAATCCTGAATGATTATATTCAGGATATGGACTCTCATTTTTGGCTGTGATTCTACGTGTCCCATCCAAGCTATATTATATTTAAGTTTGTATTATAAGTAAGTAGGTTGTAGTAAAGATATGGACTATATGAAATACCATTTGCCATTAATATCAAATAACCTTTCATGATGCCTATTAACAGAAAATCCTTTACGTAATATGTAAATATTATAGAAAAAGTATTGTTTATCGTTACTAGTTTTTTTTATCTTCAAAAGTGCTTTTTCATTTTTTCATTCATACTGTTTGAATCGATAGATCACTTTTTATATGTTTAGAATATATTTTACGTCACAATTTCAGGAGTTGAAATCCTGGATTTATCGGCTCCTTACTTCAACGACGACCCGAGTTTATCAAACATAAACATTTGAGCTCCATGGACAACGGGAATAGTTATATTAAGTCATCAGGATTGATGAGTTACTAGTAAGAGTCCATTCACGGGACCTTTTGGCGTTAACACACTCAAGCTAAAGACGTTTACGAGCACTACCAAGACGAACTTCTCTACGGAATTAATTTTATGCAAGAGGAGTTCAAGCATCCAAGACGAAGGAAAGAAGATTGTATACTGCTACAAACACTCTTTTGCGGCAAACAAAGTCTCCGCTCCTCGATGAGTGATGTGGAGCTACAGGTGGACCTGGCCATGGAGAGGTAGTGTCGGTGGAGACCCAGCTTTACTACCGGAATCCAATACATGAAGTCCGCTTATGAAGTTAACTATGTTTTTTTTGTGACAATTGTCCAGTTTAAAATTTGAATGTAATCAGATAAAACAATAATATACTTTAGTTTATCATTATTTAATAAATCTTATGTTTTCATTTCAAATCTCGCAATAATTGTAACTGGTCACCAAACTTATCAATTTTTTTATAAAAAGTGCTAATTAATTTTATTTTTTTTCTAAGATATGTCGTTAAAATGATTAAGCTAATAAAATTTACTTTAACATGATTTGAAAGAGTTTTTACTAGGATATATGGTCTCTTACAAAATTTCTTACAAATCCAATAAGTTATAGGCGTCTCTTTGAAATAAATCATTTAAACTACTTTTTCACTAGTATTTTATCACTATTTACACTTCAGTTAGGGAGAGGTTCCTTCGGAGTAGGAGGGGAAGTACCGAACGATGTCACCCGCAAATCGCCACTTGAAACCTACGGAATCCTTATGTAGAGCTGCTGCTGATATGGATAATGGTTTAGGTCTCCCTCATAATTAAGATTTATCTTATCAATTTATAATATTATAATACAGACATAGATTAAATACTACTATAGATGAGAAAAAAACACATGTTAAACGAATTTACTGTTCCTACACTTTAATTCATGAAAGTAATTAATTATATTAGAGGCTAATAAATTCATTCACAATTTCTTATATCATAATACAGAAAAAATTCAATATTACTTAGATGATAAATAAATATTTAAACGAATTTACTTTCCCGACAGTTTAATTCCCTTCATTCTTTCTGAGGGATTCCAACATTAGAAACGTTGACCTTTTACTCTTCTTCGCGCTACTGAAACTCAAACATGTGCTGAGTCGGTCATGGGCTTACTTCCTGGAAAAGGTCTATGGCTCATTAAGTAGTCTTAAGGGTTGTTTCATCTTCAAAATTATAATATATTACAATAGTACAACCTACTTACTTTTAACATAAACTTATGAACTTTAAAATTATTTATGATACGATCACAACAAATTAAAAGCCCAAATATTGTATTTTTTATTTATTATAAAAAATTACTTAGAATAAAAAATTATGAAAATTCAAAATAAAGACAGAATTAGATTTCACGCAATTATTGTTCATTAATCACCATTCACAAATCAGATTAATTTTATGTCAAAAAGTATATTGATAAAAAAGATGATACCCCTTCATAATGGTTAAATAAATATGTTTCAATCAATACTTATTATATAAACCTTCCATGATCATGGGAAAAAATATTAATGTCTTCTATAATAATCATTTAAAGAGACGCTTAATTGTGGAACAATTACATCATCAAACAAAGCTCCATGGGCGTATACAGCTGATGAATAAAGGGGGCTTGCTTTAAATGTGCCATCGGCGTACCACTTCCTCGCTCGCGACAGCACCCTAAATTTCTATGGGTCACACACCTGTTCCTATGAAAAAAACTGAAAAATGCAATGGATCCATAAAGATTCGACGAACAACCACACTTTACAAATAAATGCTTCGAAAGTGTATCTGAAAATAGGGTATAGACCAAGGCTTATATTTAGTTCTATGAAAGTTTTTAATACACTTTTTCATTAAAATCTACAACACACAACAAAAAAAGGACGAGAAGCCTATACAAACAGAACATATGATTTGTTGAAAAGTAACTCAATTCAGATATGCAAAAAAAGCTATTGAACAAAAAACTTTTTGGGGCGAATGATCTTGTATC
The DNA here is from genome assembly GCA_013387185.1 of Caligus rogercresseyi. Taxonomy (NCBI): domain Eukaryota; kingdom Metazoa; phylum Arthropoda; class Copepoda; order Siphonostomatoida; family Caligidae; genus Caligus; species Caligus rogercresseyi. Next base: position 5,395,209 of record CP045905.1, on the reverse strand, counting down.
AAAAATGTTTTATGCGATATTATAAGCCCCACATGAGAAACCATTGGCGCTTTCCATTATTTACAACAATAATAGTTCAGGGTTAATTGATAAGATCCTTTGGATTTCGTGATATTAGGAAGACATACGATTATTGTTCCATCCTCCATGATGGATGATCCTATAAAACAAGAAAAATAATGCTCATTAAATTAATCAATATCGATATTATTAAAAAAATTTAAATTATTATGTAGTTTCATTTATTTTAAATAAGTGGAGATTGTCCTCACTTATCCTAGGTTGGCTTAAGTCATTAGTGGTATTATTGTGTTGGTATTTTCGATTTAGTACTTTATGGTCGATTTATTGTTTTATGATGATTGTTTTGCTTGATATCGTAAGATCAGTTTATTATTACTTATTTTTCAAGTTTAATTTTTGTATTTAACTTTTGTTGGAGACTAATTTAAAAATATAAATGTTTATAAATATATATAAATACATTCTTTTTATTGGAAGAAGATTGATTGTGGTACTAAATTGTAAGGGTATGATATTTATCGTGTCTGTCAATTAAAGATAGTGAGGGGGCAACTAAGGATGGATATATTTCAATCCTTAATTT
>CP045905.1:5363903-5394502 GCA_013387185.1 Caligus rogercresseyi | reverse complement strand
CAAACAAGAAAGAAGAAAGAAAACAGTTTCTACCCATGATTTTCTTGGTAACTGATTTGTTTTAATTTGAGGAAGAAGAAAAAGTTATATCAACAAAATAACAATCGAAGGGAAAAAAGGAGCTTGGTTTAATTCTTTCTATATAACTCTACACGTGCAGTTTGGGATCCACAGAGACGTTTCAGAGATTTTCATTTTTCTCTTCTATTTCGTCCCATAGAGGTAAGTACTCGCTAAACTAATTATCATTCTCGATAATTCAATGTCCGAGGCCCAGGGCGCACAAAGAATGAGTGAAGACAAAGAACATGAGATCTGCTAGGAGGGAGGTATCTATCCGCACTTTGGTAGATTTTCTAAGACACATGGTCTCGAGCCTGACAAGAGATTATCTTGGGCTCCTCCAGTCCAGCTCAAGCATTGTTTCGAAGAAGCGAGGGAGGAAGATTCCAGCAGGTCTCAGCACAACCCAAAAGTGACCAGAAGAGGGACCCAGGCTCTTGGCTGCCCTCAAGAAATCTGTCATCAATTTAGGATTGCTCCTTGTGGTCTCATGTAGCGTGTTGTAGCAATAGAGTCCAAGTCATTCCTCCTCAGGCAGGGACAGAGTCAAGTCCTTCTCCTGGAAGGGCACTGGCCTCCGCAAATGATTGAATGTTCCATGTAAGGCATTCCTGGAGACTGTAGGAGGGAATGATACCTTAGTGTAATGGGCGATTTGTTTGCGCAAATATGTCTGCAGAACCTTCCTTATTTAATGTAGTGACCCTTAAATAATATTAAATTGACCTTCATGGAATTGTACTTAATGTAGTTTTGATTATTGGCTGGCTTATTTTATTATTTGTTTGAATGAAAATAATCTTTAATTGATGAACCTCCATTTATAGAACTTAAAACAAAAGACTATGTAATTTTATATCATGATACTGTTTCCATAGTTCAAAATTAATTTGTTACAAAAAACTCTATATCACTAACGTTTTTATTACTTCAGATATTCGAGATGCCCAAGTTATAGATCTCATCCACGAGCTCGGCGGGAACAGAGTGTGGGTTTACGACTCACAAAAAGAATTTCTATGCTGTAGGCTGTGTTCAAAATCCTTCAAAATTAAAATTAGGAGCAACCTCTTCCATCATGTCCGGTCCAATAAACACCGAAACATCTTGATTCTTCACAAAACACAGACTATTGAGTTGGAGGAAACAATTCCTTTGTTACACGCCCTACTTTTACCATGGATCTGACAAGGATTATGATCGCCTGCAACACCTTTGGCCAAGGTGGAACAACCTGAGTTCATCAACTTTCTTCGAGAAGCATTGCGGCAAGAGACTTCCAAGCCGGACAACGCTAACAAAGTGTATGGAGGAGGAATGTGAACCATTTACTCCAAGATAAAGAGCAATTGAAGGAGAAGGATATTTGTACAAGCTGACGAGACGACTGATTCGCAAGGACGGCCATGACCGCAATTATAGGAACTTTGAATGGAGTCCCCCTGGAACGTCCGTTCTTGATTGGTCTGAGTGCGTTACTACCATCAATAAACACTGGCCAACAGCCAAAATTTAGGTCGGACTAATTTTCCATAATTCTTATAGAGTTTTATCCACTGATTCCGAATATGGTATTCATTTTTCAAAGTTAGTGATAAATTCAGAGCTAAATGGATTTCAATTTTTCAGCACTTTTTCGATTCAGAGCCATTATTGACATACAAGGACTGAAGTATAGACAAAATAAATAGCAATGATTTGATAGAGCTTAGATCAAAGTACTCATTTCAATTTTTACTTCGTCTCTGGCACATTTAAACTTTAAAATATATGTCATTTTGTACGAAAAATGAAGGGTTTTTCTTAGAGACTCACTGTTCCTCACTGCTCCTCACTCAAAGGTCTTACATGATTAAAAATTGATATGAATATGAAGAAAAAATATCAAGCTTTAATTTGATATGCTTAATATTCCATAAAATGCCTTATTTTAATCAAAATTAGCAAATGAATATTTTTTAAATCCTCTCCATTTTGCCCTTTTTTAGAGAAATTCATAAGTCACCCAGTGAGATAGAAACAGAGAGAGAGAAACTGACGTCACAACGTATGTAAACAATAAAGAGTAATTTTCCTTCTTTCATTGGAATTTGAGTGTTTTTTCCCGGAAATCTTCCGAGGATCCAGGATTCCTAATGAGTGGCCTGCCGGCTGTGCCGTCGTACACAACATTTGTGAGAAGAATTCATCGTGACACAGCCTCGGATCAAGCATGGAGCAAGGAGTGGAAGCTTAGGAGGACATGACTCCCCAGAGGGTGCTTAGCCTATTCTCTTTGCATCAAAGAGGATGATGAGTCGGAGACAGACAGACAGACCCTCAAGGACATTACCCCCCCCCCTCCTCTCTCTTCCTTAAGGCTGGTTGGCTGGCTCATTCCGTCTGCTCAAAGAAGATGACGTGTCGGGCACCCCGGAGGGAGGGAGGAATGGACTCCCGTGAGAGAGAGAGAGTCATTGCCTTTGTCCTGTCTACCTACTAGCCTATTCTATCGGGGAGTCTCCTTTTCAAGTGAATCCATCGTTTTTTGCAGCAGAAAAATGAATTACTTACGTTTTCGTTTGCAAAATTCACCTTTTATTAACTATGCAAAAGATACAGCGGGACGACCTCCCTTCCAGTCACCCACCCACGTCCTTCAAACTCATAGCCGCCGCCCCGAGGAGCCCAAGAGTGTACTTCCAAGATAAAAACAAGACATCCAACAACACAATCCTTTCAACAGCCACAAATCACAATGATACACATAATTCATTTATGAAACGCGCAGTTGTCTGCCCACCGATCCGTCGCCGTCCTTTATTCCGGGGGGGGGGGGGGTCCACCTGCCCTACATCCTCTCATACTGAAACAGAGCACCATTTCAACAGTAGCCGCCGGGCATGCCATGAAGATACCACACAAGCGACCCTGCATGGACCTGGGGAGAGACTCCCATCCCCCACACACTCTAGAAGGCGGACCAAACACCACCACGCCCTCGCCTGCATTGGCTTCACTCTTCACGTCACTCTAAATCCATTCTTGGGAACTAAGCAAAGACTTTCCAACACTCTCAGGTGGAAGCCATCTCCCCCATGGGGCCCGAGTCCTCTACGGAGCGCTATGGCATCCGCTTCACCAAGGACGACCTCCTCCAGATGATTTAAAAGTGGACAGGGACATCGCAAAGGCCGAGTCACAAATCGTCAATCTAACCCTTCCCAATAAGCATTCCATTTACATTATGCCCTCCGGGAACAACGCCTGGGCACCCGACGGGCCATCTGCTAGAGACAGACATCAAGCAACTTTAAGAACAGAAGCTGGAGAACTAGAAGATGCATTCTTACGCTGTAATTGTGACAGGATTTTGGAAAGTTCTTTACACTACGTGTTGTCCACCCAGCCGCCCGCAGGACCTAGCCTTAGCCACGGAGCTGAAATGAGCTAGTCTTTAAAGAAATAGCAATCGTACAAGAACTGTTACAATTATCTTCAAATCATTGGGACAGCAAATTAAAACCTGATTGTCGCTCATTGAACTTGTTTTGATATGTAAGGTGCATGAAAATAAAAAGGAATTAATTACATTGTAAACATTCTTTTAACTTATAGATTGTTGCCTAGATTTCAATAACTTATTTAGTGGTTTTGCACTGCTGAATCCCAAATGCCTTCGGATCTGGATGGCAGTATGGTGAAGATTTGATCAAATTATATCCCAAAGTTTCTACTAAATAATTATATCAATGTTAAAAATAATTATTAAATCGTATGAAGCATTAAAAATGATTTTTTGATAGAACTTTTACATTTGTATACTTTGTTTGTCATGATAGCCCTCATTTGCTTTCTTTTAGATGTTCTAATCGGTTGTTATTAATTTTTAATATGTGCTGAAAGGCTTATCAGGCGGGGAAATTTTTTAAACTAAAATGCTCAATGATGTCAAAGTACGTAATTCCTCTTCTACGTTTTATATGTACATATATTATGTGATGTAATTTTTTTGAGCCTGAATAAAAAAAACAATAAATTACTCAGTAAACTATTTATTTTTTAATTCTTGATAGTGGCTTAGATTTCAACAACTTATTTAGAAGTTTTGCACTGCTTAATCAGGAAATGATATCCGTTATCTTCATCAGGTCAGGTTTTAATGCTAAATTGATTTTAAAGAGCCATTTTGTGACAAAAATTCATAACATTTTTGTTTATTATCAGCTGACTTTTCATGTGTATCGTCCTATATTTTTAAAATAAGAAAAAATGATATTTCAACAACATATATTAATATCTGATTGTATATTTTAAACTGAATTATGTCCATAAAAATTATAAATACGTGTAAATTGCATGTTGCCATTTTTTAGCACCGGGATAAAATAAGTATGATAATAATTTAGTTGAGTTAAATAATTTAAGTGTTCCTATAAAATATAAGAATAAATAATATTTTGGAATCGAACTAGATCATTTAATTCCTTTTGGGAAAATGGATGTGGAGTATCATCTTCAAAAACCATTTCTTCTTCTTCAGGTTCTTCAAAACTTGAGGCATCTTCGTCACTAATGTTAGGAAGTTCTTCGAAGATAGGCACTGGAATTTCTTCACTGTGGGCTACAGGACGGCGTGCTGATAGAACATCAGGATATTTGAGGCTCCCGCTTCTTTCTGTTCATCCCACTCAAATCAATAGCGCAAAAGTAGCAGTCTGTGATATGGTTGTTGGCTCCTTACAAACCATGGGAATTCCAAAGTTCAGACTTTTCTTGCCATTTTCCATCGACGTAGAGTTTCGAGTGCAATTGCCGACTGCTGCTGATCTTTTGCATAGTTAATAAAAGGTGAATTTTGCAAACGAAAACGTAAGTAATTCATTTATCTGCTGCAAAAAAACGATGGATTCACTTGAAAAGAGACTCCCCGATAGAATGGCTAGTAGGTAGACAGGACAAGGCAATGACTCTCTCTCTCTCTCACGGGAGTCCATTCCTCCCTCCCTCGGGGTGCCCGACACGTCATCTTCTTTGAGCAGACGGAATAAGCCAGCCAACCAGCCTGAAGGAAGAGAGAGGAGGGGGGGGGGGGGGTAATGTCCTTGAGGGTCTGTCTGTCTGTCTCCGACTCATCATCCTCTTTGATGCAAAGAGAATAGGCTGAGCACCCTCTGGGGAGTCATGTCCTCCTAAGCTTCCACTCCTTGCTCCATGCTTGATCCGAGGCTGTGTCACGATGAATTCTTCTCACAAATGTTGTGTACGACGGCACAGCCGGCAGGCCACTCATTAGGAATCCTGGATCCTCGGAAGATTTCCGGAAAAAAAACACTCAAATTCCAATGAAAGAAGGAAAATTACTCTTTATTGTTTACATACGTTGTGACGTCAGTTTCTCTCTCTGTTTCTATCTCACTGGGTGACTTATGAATTTCTCTAAAAAAGGGCAAAATGGAGAGGATTTAAAAAATATTCATTTCTAATTTTGATTAAAATAAGGCATTTTATGGAATATTAAGCATATCAAATTAAAGCTTGATATTTTTTCTTCATATTCATATCAATTTTAATCATGTAAGACCTTGAGTGAGGAGCAGTGAGGACAGTGAGTCTCTAAGAAAAACCCTTCATTTTTCGTACAAAATGACATATATTTTAAAGTTTAAATGTGCCAGAGACGAAGTAAAAATGAAATGAGTACTTTGATCTAAGCTCTATCAAATCATTGCTATTTATTTTGTCTATACTTCAGTCCTTGTATGTCATAATGGCTCTGAATCGAAAAAGTGCTGAAAAATTTGAAATCCATTTAGCTCTGAATTTATCACTAACTTTGAAAAATGAATACCATATTCGGAATCAGTGGAAAACTCTATAAGAATTATTGAAAATTAGTCCGACCTAAAAAAAAATGTTGATTTTAGTTGGCCTGTGTAATCAGAGTCTCCAGTTAAGCGGTTATCAGGGCTTTACGCAAAGTCCTTGAAAGTGAATTGGCTAATAAGACGCTACGTCTTTTTCTCACGATGGAGCCAGTTATTGTCTCAAGGCTGGTCGGGACTGAGGCGCAGTTATAATTTTAATAAGTTTAATACCCGTTACTGTATAGCTCACGGGCTCAAGCGTGTTGCTGACTCGCTAGGACGTAATTCCGAAAGTAAACTATCTCATCTCGGAAGTCAAGAAATTTTTTGTGAAGTCATCGAATTAGAAGGGCCACTTCGCAGCTTCCTTCAAAATTCCGCCTGCCGCCCGAACGGTGATTAGTCGTTAGGAACTTGGTTGAAGAGGTCTTCTTTTATGAGAGGAATTTCTGAATGTCAAGAAATTCGTGGAGGAATTGAAAAACGACAGTGCTGCATAATGAAAGCCAAATAAACTCTTGAAGATGAAGAGAGCCTTACTCAGCTTGAAGTCATCAAAGACAACTTCCCAATACTTGTGAAGGTAATTAAGGCTTTGCAAGAGAGGCTTCCTCTGGTCGAGAAGCTTCAAATTAATAGAAGAGGTCCAGACACTCTCACACTGCAGCCTTTTTGCCAACAAGTTGAAAGAGTTGCTGGATAAGAATCCTGATATAGGAACAATGATGGAACACAGCAAAGTTCCTTGCATATTGCTAAAGAAATGAAGAATATCATGCCAAACCTTCTTAGGACCATGCTCCGCTGGTGACAGCGACGTGGACCTGAGGTTCTTCTGTCCTAGAAGGATGTTAATCTCCAAAGAGGGACAGGCAGAACGGAGGCTCATCTTGTAGGGAGGCTTTATTCATGGTCGTTGGAATGGCAAACTCATTTGATATATCGATCCATACCATCAAAGGGTTTTGGATCAGACGTTTGACAATAAATGATATAGAAAAATTGTTTCCTTCCTCATTTTGCGACCTTATGTCTGGATCTGTAACAAAACGTTTTAGTTAATAATGATTTAGAAACTAGGAAATACAAGATTTACAAAAAATCTTGGTCCTATTTTTGCAGACAGTTGTGAACGACTACCTGTAGGGGAAGTTGGAGGGGGAGGCCTGTGCGACCCACCACTGTATCTTAAATAGTTCGGTTCGGTTCGAACCTCTATCCGGTGCATCACCTGGTGTACTTTACGAAATAAAGGACAGTGTTTTATGAGAAGTGGTCTGATCAAGACGTTATTAATACAAGCTATCACGGCCCTATAAGTAATGGATACATTAAAGATCAGGGACGTAATTCCCAAGTTCGGAGGGAGCAGTGACGTTTCTGTATGGATTAAACAGGTGGACATTGCCAAGGACCTTTTAGGGCTGGACGATCTGAGCAGGATCATTCCTCTCTTCTTGGAAGGGAATGCCTTCGCCGTATACGATCAGCTATCCGAGGAGGGGAAGAAGGATGAAGCTGTGATTAAGCAGGCGCTTCTGAATGCTTTTTCTATGTCCAAGTTCGAGGCTTTTTCGGAGCTGTGTAAGAAGAGGTGGGAGCCTGGAGTCTCTGTGGACGTTCACCTCGCTCAAGTGAGGTCACTCGTAAATCTGGTGGGAAAAGGAGGCATGGACGAGGTCGTAAAGGTTGCTTTTGTTACAAGCCTCCCATCTGGAGTCTCTTCTCAGCTCCAGGCAACCCCAAAAATCGAGTCTATGTCAATGGCAGAGGTGGCAGGTGTAGCGAGGGGCCTTCTCGCTCAATCTAGCCACTCAGACAACGAAAAATTGCATGATCAGTATGGACTTTTGACAAGGGGGACCAAACATCCTCAACGACTGCGGAATCGAGGTCAACCGAGGACGCATCAAGCTTGGACTTGCTTCAAGTGTGGGAAGGAGGGGCATATAGCCCGCTTCTGTGAGGAACAGGGAAACGCAGAAGGGAGTGTGTCAGCGCAAGCACCCTCCCGCTCGGAGGACCAAGCGCGCCGCCAATACCATTAACGAGGCTGCTCATCAATGGGAGGGAAGTCACGGGCCTCATCGATACCGGATGCACCCAGACGATCCTTGGACCCTCCTTCAAAAGCCTCTCTAGTAGAGGAAGATTTCCCGTGACGGCATTTGACGGAAACGTCGTCTTCTGTGACGGCACTGCCTTTGTCTTGGTAGAGCTAGATGGAGTGTCCTCAAATGTGAAATGCCTTATCAGCTCCAAGATGATCGAAGGAGTTGACGCCATCATCGGGACCGATATCCTTCGTCACCACAAGATCTTAATCGAAAAGGGGAAAGTAAAAGTCGGTGGTATTCCGGTGGTTTGTTCGGTATTGACCCCGAAAGTGGAAGTGAAAGGGAGAAACTTCCATGCTCGTTTTGATGGGAAGTTTTGGTGCACAGAGTGGGACTGGATCCGTCCCCCGACGATTTCTAATCGTGTATCACAATACTCGATAGCAGATCACGTGAGAGAGCAGTTTGAAGAAGAGGTCGGGAGGTGGGTCAAGAATGAATGGATCGTTCCTAGCAAATCGTGTCCATCGGGAGGGGTAATCCCGCTCATGGCAGTCGTTCACGAAAAAAAGGGCAAGGTTCGCCCAGTGTTGGACTTTCGCGAAGTCAATGAATTTGTAGAATGTAGCGGAGCGGACGCCGATGTGTGCTCCGAGAAGTTGAGGATGTGGAGGCAATGGCCATCCAGGTGTGCAATGCTGGACTTAAAGGACGCCTACATGCAAATTCACGTAGGAGCGGAGTGTAGCCGTCATCTCAAGGTCCGCTTCCAAAATAAAAATTTTGAGTTGCAAAGGATGGGCTTTGGCCTTAATTGTGGCCCGGAAATAATGAAGGCAATAGTTTCTCACGTACTATCTCTTGATCCAGCTATTAAGAAAGCTTGTGACCATTATTACGATGATATAATTGTTAACCTGGACATCGTCGGAGTGGAAAAAGTTGAAAAACACCTGAGAAAATATGGACTAAATTGCAAAGATTCAGTGCCCCTCAACGAATCAAGAGTTTTAGGCCTTGAGTTGGCCCAAACCCGACAGGGTCTCATGTGGAAAAGACCTACTATGGACATCAAATTCTCCGAAAAACTCACAAAACGAGAACTCTTTTCTATCTGTGGGAAACTCATCGGACACTTCCCGGTCGGAGGATGGCTCCGAACGGCAGTGAGTTATATCAAACGATGCTGTACAGGGGCTTCATGGGAAGACAGTGCAGGAGAACTTTCAGAGTCATTTCTGGATGAGTTAATCTCAAGAGTGAAGCGAGACGATCCTGTCTGTGGAAAATGGAACGTTCGTCCTAGTGGGAGTTGGGAGCTGTGGTGCGACGCTAGCTCGTTGGCATACGGAGTAGTACTAATGAAAGATAATGGAGTAATTGAGGACGGAGCCTGGCTGCGAAAAAAGGACGACGGTGATCACATCAACATGGCAGAGCTCACAGCTGTCATAAAGGGAGTGAACATGGCCCTTAAGTGGGGAACAACCAGGTTGGACATTTTTGTTGATTCTGCTTCGGTCCACTCATGGCTCAAATCAACTTTGACACGCGACAAGAAAATAAAGGTATCTGGGATCTCCGAAATGCTCATAAAGCGTAGATTATCTACCCTGAAGGAAACATTAGACGTCTATAATGTCGATTGGAATGTACACCTTGTTCCCTCTTCATCCAACAAAGCGGATGTCTTAACTCGAGTGCCAAAGAGTTGGCTGACTCAAGCCAAAGGCAAGTCATCTCCACGCTCATGCTTAGCTCGGTCAAGACATCAAATAGTGAAGGACACCCACAAACTCCATCATCGTGGAAACGATGTAACACTTCACTTTGCCCAAAAAGTGGATCCAGGAACTACAAGGGAGGAAGTGAATGAAGTGACAAACTCCTGCGAAGTCTGCAAGTCCGTGTGTCCTCACCCTGTTCGTGTCAATGGAGGAACTCTGTCGGTTTGCTCTAATTGGGAACGAGTGGCTATGGACATAACTCATGTAGGTTCGAGGAAGTTCCTGACCATAGTAGACTGTGGGCCTAGCCGGTTCGCTATCTGGCGCGAAGTAACCCACGAGAGTATTCCGGAAGTAATAAAGTGCGTCGAGGAGGTCATAAGTGCCATGGGACCTATGAAAGAAATGTTATGTGACAATGGCCGAACGTTTAGGTCTCATGCATTCGAATCCCTCTGTAAGAAATGGAGAATCAAATTAATATTTCGGTGTGCCTATAAGCCATCTGGAAACGGAATAGTCGAAAGAAACCATAGAACAATAAAAACAATGTTGGCCCGAACGGAGACTTCCGTTCAAGAGTGTGTGTACTGGTATAATATCATACCAAACGGAGAAAGCGATACTCCGCCTTTCGAGGAGATCTTCAGGGGAGAGTGGCGTAACCCTTTCCTCGGCGAGGACGTGGAGGATAGACTGAGTGAGGGATCCGACAACTACTCGGGCGAGTTCACAAAAGGGGATTCCGTATGGGTTAAGCCTCCCAACGCAAAGTGCACTACAAAGTGGACCCCAGGAACAATATCGAGCGTGAACTCCGAACTAAACATCGAGGTAGACGGTGTTCCAAGGCACATTTCACATATTCGGAGGAGATGTCCCAGCGGCTCAACCTCTACAAGAAATTTCGTTGAGGAAGATGGAAACGGCGATAGACCCTCGAGGAATAAACGGACTCCTCCATACTTAAACGATTATGATACGGGCATTAGTTAATTATTTGTTTTTGGTTCAGTTTTATGAATATTTATTTTTATTCAGTTTTATGTATATTTGTTTTTGGTTCAGTTTTATGTATAATTATTTTTGACTTAGTTTTATGAATATTTATTTTTATTCAGTTTTATGTATATTTGTTTTTGGTTCAGTTTTATGTATAATTATTTTTGACTTAGTTTTATGAATATTTATTTTTGTTCAGTTTTATGTATATTCATTTTTGACTTAGTTTTAGGCGTATTTATCATTGTAGTTCGTTTTTGTGTGCGTGTAATTTGTTTGTATATTTCATTTGATATTAAGTATCATGGGACCGTGTATCTTAAATAGTTCGGTTCGGTTCGAACCTCTATCCGGTGCATCACCTGGTGTACTTTACGAAATAAAGGACAGTGTTTTATGAGAAGTGGTCTGATCAAGACGTTATTAATACAAGCTATCACGGCCCTATAAGTAATGGATACATTATCTGTGGAGGCCCTTAAGTCGTCCATCACGTCTGTGGCCATGTCCTTGGAGGCTGCGGAGGTGTCCAGGTCAGTGAGGGCATTCAGGTCCCGTGTGGAGACTGTGGTGGAAGCTGGAGGCGGACACATTGAAGAAAAGTTGATCATAATTGTCTAATGTGTATTTTTTGTTTAATAAATATTTCTCTAGAACCTCTCCTTATTGATCCTGGAGGCCATAAACTTGTTCCAAATTTACCTGCACGGGGCTGTACATTCTTACAGTCTAAAATTGAGTCTTAAAAATACATAAATTTATTTGTATTCATTTTTAATGGTATGGCTCTCACGGAAATTTTTTTTTTTAAATGGGCATTTATGGCTCAGTCAGCCAAAAGGTTCCCGACCCCTGCCTTATACTGTAAGCATCAGTGTGAGGAGCATTCAATGATCGTTGTCCTCATCCACCAACGTTTAAAGTATGGCTGTCTTTATTAACATGTCTTCATACCCGAGCTATCCATGTAGAGTTGATTGAATCTTGTTCCACACGAGAGTTCTTACAAACTCTGCGGAGGTTTGTTGGCCGGTATGGCAAACCAGCAATTATCCATTCAGATAATGCTCGTCATTTTGTAACTTATAACAAACAGCTGCAAACACTTAAAAATCTGGACTTTAAAGAAGTTCAAGCTGAGAATTAGTCAGAAACAAATTGAATGGGAATTCAGTACTCCTGATGCTCCTTGGACGAACGGAGCTACAGAACGTATGGTGGCTATATTTAACCCTTTGCCTGTCTGAGTATTTTTAGAAGACATGCCTCATACGTCTACCCCATTTTTTAGCTTAATCTTTTTTAAACTACTTTTTTCATAATTTAATTTATTTTTATAATAAAATCAGCTGATTTAAGACTTTTTTAAGCTGTGACCCATATATGGGTCACAGACGTATGAGTAATAAATATATCATATAGTTTAAAAATAACATTTTTATATATGTTAGATTTATTCATATTGTTCTAAAAAATTAATTTCAAACAGAAAATGTTTATGTTTGGATTGTAATGTACCAAAAATGACCAAAATAACCGTCACAAAAAGTGTATAGTAGAAGACAAAGAACTATGTATTTTCGTTGAAATATTAAAAAAATCTTTGTCTGGATACACATTATTTTTTTAAATCATCCTTTGTTCATTTGCATCTAAAAGATTCAGTTAATCAATAACCATGTCCAAGAAAAGATATACTATCGAAGAGCTAACTGCACATCTAAAGGATTATAATCCTAGTGAAGACGAAGACCTATCAGATTTATCTGATGATGGTGAAAGTTCAGACGAGGAATTTATTTTAGAAGAGGACTCCTCTGAGGAATCAGAAAATGACTCTCTCCAGGCTTCTCCATCAATGGATCCCCAGTCATCAGGTCTAAATTGGACTTCGAAATCAAACTCCAGAAGAAGGTATCAATTCCATGGACAATGTGGACTGCAATTGCCGTTACCAGTCGACATTAGTCCTATTCAAGTATTTGATCTCTTTTTGGATGAAAATTTATTGACAATCATGGTAAATGAAACAAATAGATACGCCAATCAATTTTAAAAAATAACAATCTTTCGAGACATTCACGGATGCATCAATGGAAGGAAGTCAGCTTAGAAGAAATGAAGAAATTCTTAGGCATAATAATAATAACAGGCCTCATCCAGTATCCCAGTATTGAGGATTATTGGAAAAAGGACGAAATTTTCTTTCATCCACTTTTTCATCACATTCAAATGTCTTATAATCGTTTTTCAATGATATTAAAAAATTGGCATTTCAGTGACAATGAAAAGGCAAAGTCTAGCGATAGGCTTCATAAAATTTCAGACTTTATGTCAGCCTTTTTTTCTAATTGTCAGAAAATTTATATACCTGAAGAAAATATATGCGTCGACGAAACTATGATAGCTCACAGAGGCCGACTCCTTTTTCGCCAATATAATCCTGGAAAAACGCACAGATATGGAATAAAGTTGTATAAACTATGCGATGTGACTGGCTACGTTTGGAATGCCTCTGTTTACACCGGTGCCCGCACAAGCCATCCAACAAGGTCCGAATTGGGTTACAGCGGATCAGTTGTTGTCAACTTAAGCGAAAAACTCTTGGATTGTGGGAGGCTAATTGTAGCTGATAATTGGTATTCAAGCATTGAGCTCGCAAATTATCTAAAAAACAGAAACACGGATTACTGTGGAACTCTTCGGAAAAATAGGAGGAATATCCCAGCGACTCTGAAGAACCTTAAAATCGGAAATGGGGAAATCCGAGGAGTTTATAGCACGAATGGTGTTTCTATTTTTAAATACCAAGACAAGAGGCCTATTCTAATGATTTCAACATTTCATAATGACGACGTTGTTAGTACTGAAAAAAGAAATAGGAAAGGAGGGATTATCAAAAAACCAAGGATTATTTTGGACTACAACAAAGTTAAAGGAGGTGTCGATTTTAGCAAGAGTATCAAGTGGTACAAAAAAATTATTTTTCAACTTATAAGTATTAGTATATTGAATAGTTGGATTATTTATAAGAAAACGTCTAGTAAAAAATTCAACTAAAAGAATTTACAAAAAATTAGCAGAATCCTTAATTTGTGAAGGCAAAACATCGCCAACATCGTTAGCAAATGCCCATCAGCTGACACCAATCAATATTATGAAGAAGGACTCAAGAAAAAGATGTGTATCATGCTATAAAAAATTGTCCAAGAAGAAGGAACTGAAGAAGCTAGGAAAAAGGCTAGAAAAGTCCTAACTGAATGTAAATTGTGCAATAAAGCACTATGTTTGCCTTGTTATAATCATTCTCATGTTTAAAATTATTTTTAATTTGTTATTTTTGATATGTAGAATATATAATATTTTGAAGTAAAATTATGTATGTACCTTATTCAAAATGTCGATAAAATAAAATATATAAATGTTATTTTTTTATTTTAAAAATTCGGAAAAAAATATCGGGAACTTGTAAAATTAGCTAAAATTGACTATATTATATCGCTTTGAGTTGTTAAAAGTCAATTTATGCCTTTTATGACTTTAAAAAATACATTTAAAAAATATAAGTCGCGTGACCCATATGTGGGTCATAAGCGTAAGAATAATACCATAGCGTGACCCATATATGTGACAGGCAAAGGGTTAAGAAGCAGTTTAAAGTTTTACTTCAAAAGAACAAATTACCACTCAGAGAGCTCCAAACTATTATATCTGAGTTAATAGGAGCCATAAACAACCGTCCACTAGGAACAGCTCAAGATGGAGCTATGGTCATATCACCGAACATGCTGCAGTATGGGAGGAATCTCAACAACATAACCTCACCATCAAATAAGGTGAAGGACATGTGGATCACTAGAAAACGAATACTTAATTCGTTTTGGTCTGCGTGGCGTAAGGAATACTTACAAGAATTAAGTATACCTTCTAAGTGGATCAAGGACTCTTTTAATAGAAAATTTCTCCGTCCTGGGGATGTTGTGCTGCTGAAGCATGACACCCTAGAGAAGAATCAGTGGAGAATTGGGAGAGTCGTAGAGATCCACAATTCTAACTAAGGCAATACAGTCTCTGTAAAGCTACCTCTATCTGATACGGTTATCATAAGGTCAATTAGACAGGTAGCATTGCTCGAGTCTTCGCAAATTCTCTCAGAGACTATAAGAGTTAAGACTTGGGAAATCCTGATATGGATAATGGATGTTGTGGAAGCGGACGGCGGACGTTGAAAGTCACCCAATCAAAGGGATTGATCACCCCTGAGGGAGGGACCGACCGATCTCCCGTCGGAAGTGAACCCGTCCAAGACTTGAGTAAAGGAGGAACCATAGACACTGACCCAGGCAAGGAGGCATTAACTGCAACCTCCGAGTTTGTTTTCTTCCACCTAAGTGCTTAGAGGACACTCAAGCAGACCCTGCAAGCTTAGTTGAAATACATGATGGAACAAAAAATGCTATCAGCCAAAGCTCTAATGGGTCAGGAAAGAAAAGGCAACGCCCAGGTTATTATAGAAGCCTAAATGGAGGCAAACTCTATGGAGGGTTTTTAAAATACTTCAAGTATTTCCCCCTCTTTACATATATCTTAAATATAAACATAAGAACTAGCTTCTAATGAAAGTTGGGCCACATTTTTCCTCAGAAGTTTTTCATGTTTTTTCCCTCACGGAGGTTTTTTATGGCACAATTTTTATTTTGTTGTATAGTTCGTATCCGTGGACAGACGACAGAAACGCACGGATATCTAAGTCATGTTGGAAACCCAAGCAGTAGTCGGACCTGCCGAGGGCCAGAAGCCTTACAACCTTCTGACCAAAGGTTCTATATGGGATTTACGACCTCATGGAATCCAAACTCCTTGATCTTGAATACAGCTGAATGAGTAACTAAATTTATTGAAGCTCATGGTGCTGGAAGCTACAGGACAAGCAGGCATTCCCTATTCATATTTACTCTATTTTTTTTCGAAACATCAGTTTTTAATAAAGAATATTAAGTTTTTCACCTTCGCCAGGAGACTCCTTAGCAGAGTCAGATTTTGGTTTGATTCAATAGGGATGGCAAGGTTTGGAGCATTAACCATCTGGTTAGAGATTCAATTCGGCTGTTTTTCGATATTGAAGGGAGGGTTATTTTAAGTTGTAGTTTTAAGTATTTTTTTTTTTTTGGGGGGGGGGGCTATCGGGCCAATAGTCGAACGATATCTCGAAACACTCAGGTGGGTGCCGAGTAAAAACTTTGTGGGAAATTTCGCAACTACCAACACGATTTAACCTCAGTCTAACGATCGGAAAATGCCATTGGTGCACATGAATACTAACGATAAATAATTCCGCTCTTAAGTGACGATGCACGCGTTATCTCGATTTCCTCAGGGATCTGCGCATTCCCTAAAATGAGATGGTCGTTCATCATAAGACCTTTACCTCTCTTTGAAACGCTCAACGCAGACACAGTCATGGTGTTTGGGGTCATCTCCAGTGATGGTGACATTATGCCTCCACACATCTTCGAGAAGGGATTGAGGGTTAGCACTGAGGTCTACCTTGACGTTATGAAGAAGACAGTCATTCCCTGGATTAAGAAGGGACCGGGGACAGGCCGTGGGTCTGGCAACAGGACTCCACCCTCTGCCATGTGTCCAAGAAGTCTCTGGACTGGTTGGCAGCAAACACATACGACTTCGTCCCCAAGACCCACTGGCCCCCTAGCTCCCCCGATTTGAATCCTTTGGACTATTTTTTCTTGGGCTACCTTGAGCGACACACCAACCGACTGGCTCACAACACCAAGGCCGCCCTGGTCAACTCCATAATGAAGCAGGCCAGGAAGTTAGACAGGGCCCTGGTGGCCAAGGCCTGCTCCTCCTTCCGCGCCAGGATACAGCGCGTCATCGACGCAGAAGGCAGATGGATTGAATAAGCAGAATCTACACATCTGTACGAGCATTTTAATGTCTAATAAATAAAATTGAACGGAACCCTGTACATTTGGACACTGAAAAACTATTGTATCTCTCTAGTGTGTTGTTCAAAGTTGTGTTCAATCGCTTACTTTCTTATTTAAAAAATTGCCAATAGTAATTACTAATACTTCATAATAAAACGCTGAATACAACGCAACTTTCATATTACAAATATGCCAAAAAGATTAATTTTATGTTTTGAGTATTCCTTAGTTCCTAGATAATTTACTTATTGTCTTATACTTCTACAGTAAGCCTTGGCTAGTTTATATGGATCAAAGTATATTTATTTTCAAGGTATGTCCATATTGTCAAACGAGCTGTCAATTCGTTTGCCAGTGTGACGTCATTAAAACCACCGGCAAGCGTGAAGAATAATATTACAATTTTTTTTTTTTTTTTTTTGCCTATATGGTTCGATAGAATTGCATCCGATGGGATATAAATAAGCATTATAGCGTTAAAATTAGTCTATCGAACCTAGGATCTTATCAATGAGGTAGACCAAAAATGACCATCCCCTCTCGGGATTCGAACCTGCGCCCCCAACATTGAGAGTTGAACACGCCTTAGCACGCACGGCTATCGAGATCCCTTTACAATTACAATTTATTTTGATTTCATCACAACAATAATAAGAGAACTGACGTTTCACTATCCTTGAAAACATGGAATAAACTTACTTGGTGAGGAGCAGAAAACTACCCTTTTTAAAGAATTACACTCGTTCAGGTTGACTGAAGGTATGTCGCTAGAATTATGACGCATGCATATGCTCAATCCTTTAGATCCTTCCTTAACTTCTCGGCATGTTTCTCTAGTAGATCTTGATTGACTTTGATATTATAGATGATGTTCTTCAGATCCAGTTGTTTCTCCAAGAGAGCATTTTGGAGCTCAAAAGGACCGATCCCATAGCGTCGAAGCCTAACAATGGAAACGCCAGAGCGTATTCTTTGGGCTAGCCTATCTTTGAAGTGAAGAAAGAAGGGCATTGCTAAGGGCTTGCTCGAAATATCCAGCGTGGCTTCCCTTGGACTAACAGACTTCAACCGTATTCGGAGGATGTCATCCCGGCCCAGGGAGTGGAGTGTGGAACGAACTGCCTATAGGGATGACAGAGAACAAGATGAATCCGAGTCGTAAAATTCATTTTGGATCTATAAAAATGCCTCTCAAAAATTGAAGGGTCAATTTCATTTTAAGAGCATATATATGAAAAAATGATCAAATTTCAGAACTCGGTTCGTGCAAGGGTTATTGAAAACATGGTACGTCCATGTTGCCAAGAGAGCTGATTGTTCGCTTGGCAGTCATCTTTAATTCATCACACCGGAAAACGGGAGGAATGTAATTTTGTTCTTCCTACTTACGTCATCAAAAATATATTGTTACAATAGGCTTTTTGATGACGTGAAAATAATTATAATAGTTATGACACTTCACTATATATGAACACATTCAATAAACATATCTGGTATTCAATATACCTTGGGCTCATGTACTTGTATCAGAATCAGTTGAGATCTCTAATACGTCGTACATGTTCTTTAGTATTTTAGACTCTCCAGTTGTATACAACTCGGACAATATATTTTATTCGAGTCACAGCTCTTACATAAACCCAACAAAAAAAGCTCCTTCTCGGACTGAACCAATGAAATGTAGTTACCTTTTCCAAAGCACCTGGATGAGGTGGATCGGATCGATTAAGTATTTTAACGCCTTCTCTGAGAAAACCCGTGTCTGTATTGATGCCTAGTCGTAGATCCAAGAGATAGCGTTGATCCATTTTAGGTAGAAAAAGCTCATCTTCTTTCTGATTGAGTGCAAGAAGCACAAGTCCTGAGTATCTGGGATCGCCTAGGAAGTATAAAGTAATTTTTGAGGAAACGTACAATCACCATATTGAAAAAAGATTCTCGATATGAGGTTAAAATTGAGCTGCTTAGCCAAACTAGGATCGTAAATCATTAATCTTCAAGAAAGGTCTTTATACTAAATCAAATTGAATTAAATTTTTGCCGAATGCGAAAAAAAGAGGATAGTTTTTTGAGGTTGACTCCAAATTTAAAACTTTTTAAATCCAACATAATGCTATTCTTTCAAGATTGATTTTTATACAATGGAAAATTTCCTGAATAAGAATTAATAATAAGATATTATAATATTAAAAAGTATTTTCAGAATCAGCTTTTTTAATTAAAAGTAAAAAGAGATTTGGAGTGGTTTTATTGATAACATTGACAATGAATGAAAAATCAAACTAGCGATAAACGATTAAAAATTCAAAACTTAACTTATTACGCTACAAAAACCTCAACACTGTTATACATTTAATTTTTGAATTCTAATTTCTTGATATATAAACATTTAAGCAAATTGAAAGCAAACACACGTTTCTACGTATATTTGTTACTAGCGAATTGAAGGATCTTCTTAAGCCCCATTGTATCTCATAATTATGAAGTGGAAAAATCATCTATAGGTAGTCATTAGCATATTGTGTCTAATGTGATGAAGTAATAATAATTTGCAATTAGGGATTTAGCACAAAAAAAATTAACTTAAGATTCCTTAATGGCAATAAACACAAAATGAAGCCATTTAAAAAGGGAAAATACAGTCGTCCCTCGCAAAGTCGCGACGGCCCAGATCCACTACACGACCACCGCGATATATATGAGGGTCGCAATGTTGATATATATTGAAATTTAGAGAGATTTGACATCACCCAGCGTTTAAACCTACCGCCATTTTGCCTTGTTGTCGACCGTGCGTCTGAATACATGTACGCGCCCGGACCTTTTTGGGCCGCCGTCTTGCTTTTTGAAGATTTACTAGTTTTCAACCTCAAATATCTTAAAAACCATTGAATATTTCTTAATTTTAGTACTCCCACATTGTAGGCCATTACGGATTTGGGCATTTTTGTTCATATGGGAACGTTTTGCCGTGAAAAAATGGAAGCCAAGTCGTCATCACGTAGTAAAAGAACTGCGAGATGTCGAGGGGCGAAGTAGCGAGGGCGGACTGTATCCTAATTTCGATTGAGTAATTGTAATGCTATAATATTTATTTATATCTTCACAGATGCAATTCAAACACACCAATTTTCTCAAATTTACTTTATCAATAATCTAAAAAAACTATTAATTTACATTTTTGACAATAGTATTCAAAATTAAAAAGAAAATTTAATTAAGTTTAAAAATGAAGGAAACGCTCAATGATAGATATCAATGGTAAACATAAATACTCACTCTCGAACTGTAATATGAAACAGGGAAAATATTTATATTTTTGCAGTCATCAATATGTATTTTTATATTATTCATTTTATATTTTTTATTATATTTTGTTAATTTCATTTTTTTTGGGGGGCAAAAGTGACATGATTTTCTTCATACACTTAGCTACACTCTTAAATATGCCATTAATTAAACATCAACAATATAAAAACTATTACACAAATATGTAGAAGTTATACAGCAAAAAAAATTATACCAAACAATACATTAATAATAAATCTAAAGTATACTTTCTTACATAAATCGACATATATGTTAATTTTTTGAAGAGTTTATATTGCATTTTGTGACAATTTTTTTAGAAATTTAAAAGAAAATAATGAGGTATTTTTTCTGTTAGTAATTTATGCATAGTTATCAAATTGACTTATCGAGTTAATTATGTTCAGATGGAGTCTTACATAAAAATAAGGAAAATATGTTCGTAGTAATTGTGCTATTTTTTTAAACTGATTTAAGATAGTTTTAAATGGTTATAATATAAAATCCTTTGGGCGCTTACAAGCAGTTTTTACAACAACAAAAATGTAATTCACCCCAAGTCCTTCCCTTTATTTTATATATTATTAAGAACAAAGGAGTCACAATCATTGAAACTGTGTTCCGTTATTTTTGTCCGTCATATTAATCTATAGTAATAAATAAAAAAAATCCGTTCGTTTGTTTCCCTGTATCTCCCGAACGATTCATTAGATCTTGACGAATTTTTCTATGAATAGTTTTGAGAGCTCAGGGAGTGTTTGAGTGGGGATGTAAACTACCAGACAATTCTTCATCGCCATGGTTATTTTATTCGCCAAAACGTTTTTGTCGATTTTTTTAAATTGACAAGTTATATTTTGACCAAATTTTCTGTGGATGATTTTGAGGGTGTTTACTGAAGAATTCGTTTTTTATATCTTTACTTAAAAATAAGTTCTTTATGTTCCTGTCTACCCCCCCAAAAAAAGTTCACTGAAAATAACAACTTTTGTGAAAAACAAAAAAACTGATTTTGATATGAAAAATAACATGTGATGAATAGTTTTGTATGATTTTTTTCTATTCCAAAGACTATTTTCAAGTTGGAAAATCCCGGGCAGCGGCGGGTAACATCCGCTAGTAATATAATGAAATAATATATACAAATCGAAGGTAATTATTTCCAAAAATAAAAATAAATACTTAATAAATAATCTGATAGAAATATTTAAAACCTTCAAAATACTTCTTTGTTGGTAATTAATGATAAAATATTGATAAAAATGTGATAACTTATCATATTTCTACATATTTTTTGGTCATTATTTTTTAGAGCAGGTAGTATTTGTATGTTTTTTTATTTACCTCTCGCAGAGTCCTGTAAGAACTGTATTCGTAGATCCTCTGCCTCATAGAATTCCTTTCCAATGACGCGAGGGTGAGAGGAGTATCGACTAGGGTGCCTCATGTTCATGGGAAGAAAGGACTTATTCAGATCACAGAGTAATCGTTCCTCAATTTTTGAGGCAATGGTCATGAGGGGGACCTCAGGTCGCTTATAGATACAGAGGATTCCTCGGAGAGAGTCCCATGTTCGAGAGGCTGCGCTCATGGCTTTCTATAGGATATATTATCCGTTTATATGAACCAAAAAGAGGATTTGACGATATAACGTGATGGAAATGCTTATAAAAGGATAGATCATATTGTATATTATTGTGGAGCAGGAAAATATATTAATTCAAGGGACTGACGTCATTGGTGTACATATATATTTTTATATTTTTAAAAATCAACTAAAGTTACCATATACGCACTATGACAAAATAATACCCTTCATAAGTAGAGAAATTGAAAGGAATTACTAAAGCTCTCCACAAAATGTTTTTTCAATTATTAAAAATTTAATGGTGTAATTACTACAACTACGTCATCAACTTATTAAAGTTTCTTTTCTCCCAACTTAATTTTATAGGCAAACATTTTTTTAGATAACAAACTCACATGTTTATTTCCTATTTTTGTTGTTTATCCTTGTAATTCCCTCTCATTGCAAGTCTATCTTCTTGTCTCTGTATCTCTCCTTTTTATTTTGTAAACAAACCTCGTGTGGACTCAGAATAAGAATCGGGTATTTTTATCTTGGTCTTCTACAATAGTCCCATTTAAATAATGGGTCTAAGCCGCGTTCCTGTGTCGGATGTCACCAAGGAGAACATCAAGGAATTCCTCCCCACCATCCTCATGTGCATTCGTAACGGAACCTACCTTGGAATTGATTGTGTAAGATATTTATGAGTATAAAAACCGCAAAATTAATTCCAAATCCGGTAAACAAAATGAAAATTCAAAACTTACTGGAAAATAAGCAAAATGGTATATAATCATTTTATATTAATCGATTTATCGTGACATCAGATGATTTCCCTTTTGAAGAGAATTAAAGATCGGCCTATTTATTCTGTGACTAAATGAGAAATCACTTAGACATATAAAATTAATCACATGTAACGTTACGCTTAAAAACTCATGCAATAAGATTGGATATCCATGAACAATACATCAATCCTTTTTATTTATATGTGTTTTATGCTCTAGATATATCATATGAACCAACGGTACAAAGAAAAACGTATGGAAATGGATGTCATGTAGAAATAATCATATGAATGAATTATTGAATTTTGACAAATATCATTTAGATTTAGCATCCACAAATCTCCTTATTTGGTCTTTAAAACATTCAATAGTTTTTAACTTATTTTATTGATTAATAATCATATCTATTCATTTGATATTAGGAACTCTCTGGACTTGGTAACCGTAAAAATCTCAATGATCCTCTCATAAAGCAACGCTACAAATACGCCTCAAGTATCGTCAAGACCCGCTCTCTTCTAGCTATTGGTCTGAGCGTCTTTACAAAAAATAAAGCCACAAGTGGTTATACCGTTTCTACTTTCAATCTAACGACGCTCTGCTCTCAGGACTACATCGTTGAGCCCGAGTCTTTAACATTCCTGGTTCAACATAGTTTCGACTTCAACAAACAATATTCTCTCGGGATCCCTTATATTCGAGGTGAGCTCTCAAAAAATATTTTTTTGAAGCTTCAAAAGTAGGAGCTAAAATAATGAAGAGAGTGCGTTAACTCAGTGAATTTGAGTGAATTCACCTCTCATTGATGAGGGTACAGGTTCACTTCCTGAGAGAGAAAATCAACTTTGGTAAAGCACATTGAAAAGATCCTAGGTTTGATCGACTAACGTAAACGCGTATGTCCACACGGATGCAATTCGATCAAAGCAAATAGGCAAAATTGGGTATTAACCATAACATTAATATACATTTTAGCGTAAAATTATTTACCTTTTTATGTTTAAAATAAAAGGTCATATAATTTTTTTACCAAGACAAGGAATTATTTTTTATTAAAGTATGAATCTTATATATCTTTTTTATGTTGATGCTTAGTTATTTTTTCTTAATGATATAATATATTAAGGTAGGATATTTTTTTATTTTTTCAAAGCTGAAATTTATTCTTTAATGTGTATTTATTTATTAAATATATTAAAATAAATAAATAAGAATAAAAAATATTCAATAAATGACTGAATGTCAGTACGTTTACACCCAATGACTGTGCCCCCCCCAAAAAATATATTTTCTTACTAATGTGACGGTACATAGATGTATACACAAATTCAATAAACCAATAGATATAAAATAGTGCTGTTAGCAATGACAAAATATATACTCCTTGGCTTATAGAAAGAAGGAAAATAGTGAAGTTATATCAGTTAAGATATTCATAAAGAAAATGAAAAGATCAAAGCTATGAAGAGTATTGCATAAACTTAATTATAATTCAAAGCCTAAAATAGTTTAGCTTATTTGACCTTTTTACTACTAAGATATTCAAATATCAATATTATACATATTTCTAACTGATTAAAAATACAATATATTTAATGTTTTGATCCTCCGGATATGAAAAACTCCACCTTCAAGACCCTTTCCTCTTATGTTGTTTATTTATCACTTTTGACATATAATGGGATAAAACAATCGAGATCCTTAACTAAACGAGTATTTACAAAACCTTTTAAAAAGGTTCACCGCTCGCTACATAAAATTCGCGCCAAAAACTTTGACGTAGTAGTGTGCGAAGAAAAGTCTAACTTTAAAAAAAAAGTTATTGCGCTAGATAGGTTGCGTGACTGTGTGTATTTGGGCTTTTTTCTCCCCTCTTTTTGTTCTTCAGATAGGCCGGTCATAACGCAAAACCGATACTTAAGTACCATCGCTAATAACTCGAGAACGGAACGTCCAAGAACCGAGTGCACAGCAAAGTATCGGGGTACGACAAAAATTTCTACATGAATATACAATAATATTGCATAAAAATAAATAAAAGTTCAAAAAATTAGATAGAATGTTAGGAGTTACATATTTACCATATATAATTATCTCTAAGTCGCTAAAACATTAATTACATTAAGCACACATATCACACAATAGGTATACAAATAATATAAAGTTTGTACATAATTTAACGCCAGATAGAATGCCGTTGTCCCAATGCTATTGGGGGTATCGTTTTAGACAATAAGTAGTCTGCCATATGTAATACACTTTTTATTTGCTACAGGATCTACTATAGAAAATGATAAATATACTAACAAAAAGTGTTATCTGATTGAGGCAAGTAAATCTCTTGTCATAAAATTTGCCATTTTCTATTGTAAACCGTGTAGAAAATAAAAAAGTTTTATACCTAAAAGACTTTTTGATTACTGAAAATTCTCTCAATAAATGAAAGGTTTTGTCTATGATCAGGCTTTGTCATTGATTCCGATTAACGTATCCCAGATTTATACGTACATAAGAAAGCCCCAAGGCATATATAATACAAGGTTATTTCAAGTTATTCATCAATAGTTAAACCTCAGTAATCTTATTATTATATTGTGGGAGAACCTTTTTTCACTAAATGACTGGACCAAGGCTTGTGTAACACTGACTTTATTTTCTATAAATGTTACATATTCTGATATTAAAGCGTAATTATATATCTCCCTCTTTCCTTTGTCTTGGGGAGAAGGGGAGGGCAGACACGTTAAGGTTCGCCTCCTTGGAGTGACCGCCTGCAACCTCTTGCTGTCTGCTACAATATTGACGTCATGAATAAGGTATTGTAATGATATTCTTTCTGCTTGACGGTGGTTTTTAATGACGTCATACCGGCAAGCGGAAAAATCAGCTCTCTTGGCAACATGGGCATATCTTGTACTTCAACATACCTTGGATATATAGCCTATATCTGCATTCCGTTCACAAATATATTTATTTCGTCTCATTATTAGAATAAATTAACTTTTTACATATACAAGATTCCATTTGAACACAGCTATTGCTATTTTTTAGGTGACGACGATTCGAGTCCCCATGATGGATCACCAAGCCCTCTTCGATACCTTTTTGAGGAGATAGTTCACTCTAAAATCCCCTTAGTTGTTCATAATGGCTTCATGGACCTCATGTTTCTTTATCAAAACCTTTATGCCCGACTCCCCCTCGACTTTCAGTCTTTTGTGGCGGATATCCACGAAATGTTTCCTGGAGGAATCTACGATACCAAATACATTTCAGAGTATGATCTCCGACTGTCCTCCACATATCTATCCTTTGTCTTCGCAAAGTCTGCCCTTGATAATGATAGGAAGGGTTTCCTGGAGGTAAGCGAGATAATTATTGTAACCCTTCTAGTGTCATAATGACTGATTTATTTGTCTAAAAGACTTACAAAATAATATTTTTCAACTTTAAATAACTTTTGTAAATAAGTCCTATCAGTTAACAAATATTTTTTCATTTTAAAGTGATAATTTCTTGGTAAAAGTTGAAAGTTGGAGTGTAAGAAAAAATAAGTTGCCTTAAGGTATGCATAATACCAGGCATTTTTATTTCATTGTTTTCATGTCAAGTAAAACTTTATTCATCTTATAATTATTTTCACATCATCAAAAAGTTTATTGTAGCAATACATTTTTTATGACGTAATCCGGTTGAATGATATTACAAATATTTTCTGTTTTCGCCTACCCGTGTGACTGAAGATAACACAACCGGTTTAAAACCTTTTCTGATTATTGGATATAAATTTAGCACTTGTATTGAGGCTATAAAAGTTGGGACACTGACGTCATCAGTCAAATTTATTTAAAAAAAATATTTGTATTGAGTTTCTTTTACTTTTTTGCAAGTTTTCAATTATTTTTTTCCTCTAATATTTTATTTTTCATTTTGTTACTCAACTTATTTCTTGCCTAAGGAGTTGATACTTTTTAGAATATTTGCTCAACAAACATCAGAGCTGGGATTCGGTAGAAAAATCTACCGCCGGTTCCATATTCGGTATATACGGAATACCGATCGATATCGGTATTCCGAAGTCTGATTATTTTACATTATTTATGTATTGCCGTCATTTAATCAAATTGTAAAAACTATTTATTAACTGACATTTATTTCACAGGATCTGATCCTTAAAGATTATCCCTATCAAGAACATATTCCCGTGGATCTATCCGGTGGGCAGGACGTAAGGCCTCTCTGCGGATCCTACTCCAACCACGGCCATTGCCCCAGTAAATCCTCCTGTGAGAGCTCTCACGATGTCGTGGCCATCGTCCGCTCTCGTTACCCTGAGCTCCGTCTTCCCCTGAAGAGGAACGCCCTGCCAAGAAAAAAAGGAAAGAAGCGTCTCAGTTCGTGATTGGCCATAAAGCCGGTTTCGATGCCTTCATGACCGTCTATGCCTTGGTCTCCAATTTAAATCACCTTAAGACGCAGAGTGTGTTGAATCGGATTTACCTCGTTGGCAAGGATTTCCCTCTCATCATTCAAAAGAGCTCCTTTGCCAAGAACTCATTGTCTCATTATAATAAACTCAAGAAAATATCCTTAAGGACCCAAAGTTGATAGGGATACACATTTTAATTATATATACTTAGTCATCTATTGACAGCTTTTATATTAAATACTTTTTTTAAATAAACAATTATGTGGAATCCTTCTTATCTATATTCAGAAGCAATTGATACTTTGGAATGCTCCTTGCCTCATCGCGTCTTATTACAAAGAATAAAAGCTGGTAATATATTGGTTTTGTTTGGATTTATCCAAAAGTTTTATTTGTGATAATTAAAACATGTTTTTGCATTTAATTGTGCGCTTCAGCTCAGGGGATCGTCTGAAAAATATTTTGATAAATGATTAATTAACAATTTGTGGCAACACCTTGACGTTTTATTTAGGTTTCATGCCTAATAGCGACAATTTACAAAAAAAGCGTAAGTGTTTCTATTTCATCAGCTCTGATTTTGTTGGGTTCGTGATAAAGATGGAACAAACAAAGACAGCTTAAAGAGAGATTGTATACAATTAAGGTATTTATTCACTTCATAATAATATTCATTTTTTCCACCCCTTTATTGAGAAGAATTGTAAAACTTAACTTCATAGATGTATTTGTATGAAAAAGCTTATCATTTAAATATGCTTATTTTGATCGACTATTTGTATAATAGGGGATTGTAAGTCGACAGACCTTCTGGATGATACCGGATTAAGTTCCGGTGAGGTGGGTCCAATCTAGGAGCTAAACAAACAACAAGTCGACAGACATTTAGTTACCGATATAGTGGAGAGAGAGGGACGTTGTTATTTGACAGAGACTCCAGAATATCGATCCCATAAATTCTCAGAATACCCTAAAGGAATAATATGATAAAGTGAAGAAAGGCTTGGTGACATAAATAACAAGGGTTTTAATATATCTCTCTTTGAGCTGTCTCTGATAACACTATGTAACAAAATTAAGGTCTTTTTTGCCCCTGGGCTGAAATTCCTAATTTGTATCCCATTTTTTACGTAGACTCCAAAATGCCACTCAAAATATCGTCCGAAAAAAGGTTTGGACTTTATGGCCTTTTTTTTTGAAAATCAGGATTTCATCATTTTTAATGGTTCAGGCCCAGTTATCTTTGTGCAAAGTAAGAATAACCACAAATGTCAGTAATATTTATTTTTCTACTATGTCAATACATTTAAAATCAGTTTTTATAATTTATATATCTTTCGTACTATTCGAACAAATGGGCATTATATTTCAAAAAGTTGATCATTTTTTGTTTTCTATTTAAGCGGCTATATTTTTTTTGTTTCAAGTTTATTGACTATAATAATATATAATATATTTTTGTATATGTTAATGCATTTCAGAATAGTTTTTATAATTTCGATATCTGGCATGAAAATAAAAAAAATATCAATTTAGTAGGACGAAGTATTTATCATATTAAGTAACTACTTTTAGGTGATTCATTGAGGTTGCATTAAATATTATTGTGATTTGTTACGAAGAAAAAAAACATGTTTGCCTTTTTATTTACAAGTTCCTTAAATAATTTGATAACAATATTGGAATGAAATTTTCCAAATCACAGTAACTCTCTAAAAAATCAAATTATTTTTGACACTTATAAATAATTATATGTAAATAAAAAGGCAAACATGTTTTTTTTATGCGTAACAAATCACAATAATATTTAATGCAACCTCATTGAATCACCTAAAAGTAGTTACTTAATATGATCAATACTTGCTCATACTAAATTGGTATTTTTCTTTACTTTCATCCCAGATATCGAAATTATGAAAACTGTTCTGAAATGCATTGACATATACGAAAAATATATTATATATTAATTATAGTCAATAAACTTCAAACAAAAAAAAATTGCCGCATAAATAGAACACTAAAAACGGTCAACTTTTGAATTATAAAGCCTATTTTTTCGAATAGTACGAAATATATTGAAATTATAAAAACTGATTTGAAATGCATTGACATACTAAAAAATAAATACTACTGACATTTGTGGTTATTCTTACTTTGCACGAAGATAACTGGGCCCGAACCATTAAAAATGATGAAAATCCTGATTTTCAAAAAAAGGCCATAAAGTCCAAACCTTTTTCAGACGATATTTTGAGTGTCATTTTTGGAATCTACGTAAAAAATGAGATTCAAATTAGGAATTTCAGCCCAGGGGCAAAATCCTGTTACATAGTGTAATTCTTTATAATGAACCATAGAGATATAAAGACAAAGAGAGCTTATTGGATTTTTCAGAGAAATACGTCATTGTGTCCAATATAAACAAATCACTAGGATCAACTTGCTATGACGTAGGTCAAATTACTTTGTTTATATATTGAGCACAGGCAACAGCTGAATGATGTTTCTCTGCTATTGAAGGGAATAAGCTCTCTATATATCTATGTAATGACCCCAATATTCCTTCTAAAGATAACAAAGAGATACCCTTTTATTGAATATGATTGATTGAATGAAAAGAAGAGAGAATAATAATAAAAATAAAAAGACTTGGTGTTATGAAATAAAGCATTTCTTCACTCTCGGCTGAGCGAACTTCAATACAGATATTAAAATGTCATCCTTAAAAATTAAATATCTTTGCCCATGGGCCTTGATTCTTGTTATTTACGAATCTTTTGGATAGATTCCTTCTATATCACCTAATAATATTAATTTAATAAAGCAGGTGGTGACAAATAATTGATGCCCATTTTAGTTCATCTTATCTATAAAAAAAGAGGCTGGGTTGGAATTGATTCGTTCAAAAACATTCATTTTCCCGATTGGAAGGACAATGGTCGTTGTTTAATAATAAAAAAAGTATCAATAATAGAGATTCACTGGTTGTTCGCAGAGACTCACTCCAATAAGTGGGATCAATTATCTTCAACCTTGGTGAACGCATAAACCTTGTGACGGGACTATGATATACGAGGCTGTTTCGGATAAATATGCAGGAAAAAAAATAATCAAAAAAATAATTTCAATTATAACAAAAACAACTTTAACAAATCTTTTCTCCATCATGACTTCCGCGATTCGAATACATTTCTCCCGCCTCTCAACCCACTTCCTGAAGGCCTCACGGAACGTGTCTTCCGGGATGGCCCTCCCGACCGGGGTACTCCTTCTGGACGCTCTTGTCGACGATCTCCCGCCCTCGAGCATCTTCTTCATGACGGGGAAGTAGAAGAAGTCTGCAGGGGGCAAGGTCGGAGAGTAGGGTGGATGATCGATGACCTTGATCCCCTTCTTGGCTAATAACTCCTTCGTGCTATTTGCCGTGTGGCACGGACATTGTCGAAGTGGAAGTACCAGTCTCTATTGGCCATTTCAGGTCGCTTCTCCTTGAATTCTTTAAAAACATGTTTCATGACATCTTTGAACACGGCCGCAGTGACGGAGGGTCCTCACCGGGAGATAGTGCTGGAAGATAACGCCGCAGTTGTCGAAAGAGCTGAGAACCATATGTTCTTCCTGATTATTGCCGCTTGAACTTCAGGGGCGGATTGGAGCCCTTCGGGAGCCATTGAGATGACCTTCGTTTGGACTCAGGAGTGACAGAAAGACACAGAGGTTTCATATGTCCATCTTGTCAGAACCCCAATCTGAGCTCAAAATTTAGTTTCAAGAAGGCCTGTGTGCACCTCACTCTCTTCATTTTGTGATCTTCTGTGAGCATCTTGGAGATCCATCTTGCTGACTTGATTGAGCCC